>OY757944.1:27122395-27349895 GCA_963585895.1 Sepioteuthis lessoniana
GGTCAATATTCTGAATGATAAAAATTAGGTAGCTTCATTCAGAAATTTAGACCAACTACTTATTAGTTGGAGATTTAAGATTTTTTTTTTTTTTCTGAATCATAACTGAGACATATTACAAAGTTTACTCTGTACCAAGAATTCTCAGGTAACCATTTAATAGATAAGGTGGAAAAAATTTTTCATTCTATTATAATAGAATTTTTATCATTTGATCTGTTGTATGGAGCTTATGTGATGGCCAAATTTCAAAATAATTTTATATTGAATTTCTTTTGAATCTTTTAACTAGAGGTTAATGAATGAACAAATCTGTATTAGTGATAGTATTTTTATTGGCATCTCTCTTTAAAGTACTATTAGCATTTGCTAAACTGCCTAGTACAAGGCTACAAATGATGCAGTAGTAAGCATTGAACTTTTACATCAGTGGAATGGCTCGTTGGACTAGCTTGATAACTTTAAGCAATTCCTTAGCAAGGTAGCAATATTACATGCACTCAATTCGCAATGTCTAAGGACTACATGTAAACTAATACTGTAAAGTTTTTTTTATGATGAAGTCCCAGTTCAAATTAGTGATTTATTGGAATTTATATCTGGTGGGTGCCAAATATGAAAAGAAAAATATCTAGTTTTGGAATCCTGAATATTTTGTAAAAGAGAATCTACATCCAACTCCACACAAGCATTCAATTTCAGTTATGGTGGCTTATCTCTCTCTCTCTCTCTCTCTCTCTCTCTCTCTCTCTCTCTCTCTCTCTCTCTCTCTCTCTCTCAAGGCATTTTGCATTGTAAAAAAATAGTTTTGAATCATTACTGATTAATGTTTCATAAGTTAGACACCTATCTGATGGAGGAAATAAAATCAGATTTGTTGCTACAAATATATCTTTGATCTGTATTACAAAGAATCTCTCACTTTAAAACCTCACATAACAGGACTGCCTAAGTCAAAACCTTTGTTTTGAAGTGTTAAAGGGAGGTAATTAGGCACAGCATTGGTTAATTGAACTTGTGCTTCCCTGAAATTGAATTTATTTTATCAAACATGGACGTTTTAAATATCTATAATATTAACAATTTTTTATCTGGTTGTATCAATATCTGATGATTTCTGGTTATCAAAATCTCTATCTGGTACTTCATTAGATGTAATATTCTTATATATTGCTCTGTTGGTGAGACTTGAAATACACTGCATCTTCTGCAGAGGGTTAGGATTCTACTAAAAAAGGGTATCTTGCATTTGGTGGTTATGCACCAGTTCTGGAACTCTAGAAAATGTGGAGTAACTTTGTTACCATTACTTCCAGGTCTTCTCTGACTCGTAGTAGTAGTAATACCTGTTAGGATCTCATCTATGGATCAAATCTGTTTTAAAGTCATGAGTATTGTGAAGTATTGGAGGTGAGTGGTACTAGAGCACAAGTAGGAGTTATAAAAAAACACCAGCTGAAAAAAAGACAAGTTGACAGTTTAACATCATTTCCATTAGGCTATGCTTGATCTAGCAAAGATTGCAATGGGTCTCTGAAAATTGAAATAGTTATGATTATAATCAAACATTTACAAATTACTCAAATTTTTAGCATTAAATGACCCAAAAGTAGCTGATATACTGTTAAATAAACTAAACTGTTAGTATTAGATAAAAATATATGAATAATAAAAGATATCAAGAGTGATACAAAGTGGAATTGCATTGCATGAAAAGAGAAGTTTATTAGTTACTTAAAACCATATAATAGATTAAAACACTAAAAATTGTGTACAAATTATTAGTGTTAGATTGAAATACTTGAAACTATAAGGGCTGTCCTCGTGGTGCAATGGTTAAAGTGATGGACTCCAGAATCATAGTAAGCTAGTTCAAACTCCAGTCGCGCTATTACGTTCACTTTCGGACAAATACCCTTGGGAGAGGTATGAATCCCTTATCCTCCCAGCTATGGGTTAAATAGTACCACTACTGTCCTCCTAAAATATCTTTGGTATTAAATAACCTACAAAGGTTACTTAAATCATGTGATTTGAGTAACTCTTCCAATTGCTTGAATTATTAGTATTAGAATACTGGAAACCATATAACTGCAAATTATTTGTAATAGATAGAAATACTGGATATACAGCTGGGCAAATGAATTATTAAAGACTTTTTTCTTTTTTTTTTTTTTTTTTTTAAATGAAACAGAATATTGAAAATAGTTATGATTACAATCAAATCATTTACAAACTTGTCATTAGACAAGTAAATCAATCTAGCCTGATACAGTCATAAAGTTAGATATATATACCCTCTCCTCAAGAACAGCCCTGCTCTGTGGGAAATATATGCAAAATCAGCATAAAGGGAAATTTTGAGCATTTGACAAATTTGGAACATTTTTTATCAGAAAACAGAAGATTATGATTGGGTTTGAAACGATTCATAAAAATTTAATCTGATGTTCATTTGATATTATGTTCTATATTTCCATACTTGAGGATTATTGGCTTAAAATGAAACATGATAAAGATTTAATTATTGGTAAATTTGGGGTTTCTATTAGATTATCCTTTGGTAGCTTGCTCTTATATATATCTTTTTCTACTTCAGTTTTAATTGAATTGAATTTTCTATTGCTAAGACTAGATGCAAAAGAAATATTTCTGTGTTGAAGAGAAAATGAGTCCACTTCTCTCACATAAATCCTAACATTAAAAAAAGAAACATCCAGCCCAAGTTTGATAACTATCCTTAATTTACTGAATAAAAAAAAAACTAAGTAATGATAATGTTCTACAGTTTCAATTATTTTTATAAGTTCAAATGTGTAAATACCTTTTTGCCGTGCTACATTTTGTATGTCTTGTATTCAGATGCCGGTGTTTTCTTTGTTTACTTGTTTCGAAGGCTTCAAGATTCCTCTGTTCAAGAGTGATTAAAATGTATTGGAAAATGGCATTAAGAAAAGTAATTTTAAAAATGCATGAACTTTTTCCTTTTCTTTTAACAACTTCTTGAATATTGATTGTTGGTAAATATATTTTTCTCTTTTCAGGTTTGTCCAATATGTGCTGCATTGCCTGGTGGCGATCCTAACCATGTGACCGATGATTTTTCTGCACATCTCACATTAGAACATAGAACATCAAGGGAATTCATATCCTTTTTGCCTTACACCAGTATTATACGTTACTTTGTTTGTTCATTTTAAATTAAAGAACAATATGGCTTCATCTCTTTTTTGTTTGGTTTTTATAAGCTCTTTCCAAAAAGCTATATTGTCTCTGTTAGTGTTGATAATCATAAATAATAGGAGGTGCCTGTGGTGTAATGGTTATCGTCGCAGGATATGGACACAGCGACACGAGTTCAAATCCTGGACCTGACTGATTGCATTTCACATAGCACTAATACCCTTGGGAAAGGTATGAATCCAAATATACTCCCTCCAGCTATGGGTAAATAGTAATGGTGAGGCAACTAGTCTAGGAGAAGGAAAACTCTGAATTCAAACCTGTTAAACTCCGCTTAAAATTGACCTTGTGTCATATCCTGCCTGAGCGGAGGGGTTGGTAAATATGATATGATAATCGTAAATAATCCAAGCTTAAAATTTTCATCCCAAATTTGACATCTGAAGATGTAAGCAAGAATATATCTTTATTTATAGTGTGTTTGTGTTCATAATTTTTTAGTTTTTTTTTAATGTAAACTAACAAAGCATAATTTTCTCACAATTTGCTACTGCTTATTCTTTATCAAAGCATGTGTGCAAGTGCACATATTCACAGCCTAAAACTATTAAATTGTATTTTGTCCTTAACTCTTTCTTACGAAGAACCAAGTGGGATCAGGCATGTCAGGCGAATACCTCATCCAGCACGGGGCGTTGGAAGCACTCGTTCTAGGAGAGCTAACATGCACATACCACCCGGAGGATCTACTTTATCAGGGCTTTCACCTAATGGCAGAGAATCAATGGATCCTATAGCAGGTGGGCAATTTGGACTCTTTTTTTTTTTTTTTTTTCTCCTCTCCTTTTAAAATTTCTCTACCCTTCTCTGTTCCTTTGCATTCAAAATTGATTGGAATCTTTTCATTTATTAGACCCTGTTATTTTCCAATGTTCTTTGGAGAAATGAAATGTTGATTTCACCAATCCCTCATTTTAAAATGTGCTTGATTAATAATGGCTACTAATTTCAATTCTGCTTTGATTAATATTAAAGATGATTTATTCATTTTAAAATGAAATTGGGGAATGTTTATTAGATCTAGCAAAATATGCACCCTTTGGGTGCACGTATTCAAGGTTTAATGTAATAAGGTATATTAAATTAGAATGCATATAAAAAGATTATACATTTTGATTTCTCAAAAATATATATATATATATATATATATATATATATATATATATATATATATATATATATATATATATATATATATACGTAGGCTTGCTTTTAATAAATTTGAGGATAAAAGAATATTAGAAATCAATTACACCAAATAATTATTTATTAAACCCAGTTTTGTTAAAAATCCAGTAAGCAAATTATCCATAATTGCTATGTAAAATTTTGTTTCTTAGTGATATATAACTTGTAGGATTGTGAGTGCATTAATAACATAGGCTGTTTTGAGGCAAATCTAACTTGGCTAGACTTTGATAGACATCATTAATAAATAAGATGCTAATTAAGATTAAAAAAGGATTATTTAATAATCATTGAGAATATAACTAAAATAACTACAGGAATAGTTACGTTGGTGTTGACATAGTTTTGCTTAGACACATGATCTCCATTATAATAAGATATAGTGGTAATAGCTTTGAATGATTAATAATCCATTACATACTGTTGTCCCATTTACAGAATGTTTACATTTTACATCCTGCTAATGTCTCATAAAGGAGATGGAGCGAAATCTGTGTATTCATAATGATTTTTGGGGAAATTAATTTAAAAGTTTTTTTGTTCCCACCCACTCCAATTCCAGCAGGTATTATGTTAATCTTACTATAATTGTCTTTGTTATCCATGACTCAAGCAAGTCGAGAGCTATGCTCATCAAATGTTATTTATGGGACTACAGAGTATATTTTTAATGAATTTTTGACAATCTTAGAACTTCAAATTTTTAACAAGAGGTCTGATTTATTTATAAGATGAATATAGTGCTAAACTGAACTTATGCTTTGTGTCAGTTAAATGAAATCTTTAGTGGGAAGCCCCTATGACATAATTGCCCAGTTAGCTGGGGCTGTATAATACACCAAGAGGGTAAGACCCCACCTCTCAAATGAGTGTCCTGGATATGACACTAAGCAATCTGATGGTGAGGTTCCAGTGATGCTGAAGCTTTGGGAAGTGGAGAGCACCCCTTCATTACCATTGCTCCCAGTTCCACTCTGGCCTGGAATGGTAGCACCTGATAGGGCCTTATCTATGGCTTAAATAGAACTAACTGCATACTTATGCTAAACTGAATTGTTTGAATTAGAACTGTTTGACTAAACTAAATAGCTTGAAATAGAATTGTTTTTGACAATTAAACTGTACTTACACTAAACTGAATTGTTCAATATAGAAGTGTTTTGATTTTTAACCGTATAAATAAAATCTGTACTTATACTAAACTGAATTAACCGAATTAGAACTGATTGAATAAACTGAATTGCTTGAAATAGAAATGTTTTTAACAATTAAACTGTGTACTCGTGCTAAACTGAATTGTTTGAAATAGAACTATTTGCATAAAAATGGATTTGGCATTAAATAACCTACAAAGGTTGATATGCCATAAACCCCAAATAACCAACCAAACTATGACATACTGGTTAATGTGCTAAACTGCATCATTGTAGTAAGAGTTCAAACTCTTGTCACACTATTATGTTCACTTTTGGACTAATGGCTCTTGGGAAATGTATGAACTCAATTATCCTCCCAGTTATGGGTGAAATACTACCACTACTGTCCTTCTACAAGAATGGTTTTGGCATTAAATAACCTGTGAAAGTTGATATGCTATTAAACAAAGAAATCAAATCTTTATCTTTTTGTTTGGCCATATAAAGTAGATGCCTAGCTGAAAATTTCTTTGCCACAAACCATTTATGAGCTTTTTACTATGAAATTTTTCTGGTCACTGGAAAATCAATGATTAAAAACATGTACAACTCAACAACAAACTCCCTAGTATCCATTCTATAACTACCAAATGTAATAACACCCCATCTCACTCCTACTGCTCAAAAAATGGATAACAAAGCCTCACCCCTACTAACCTCAGAAGAAAGATCTCCTTGGAAGAAGAAATAGAGCAAACAGAATGAGAATCTTGCTTCTAGAAACAGAAAAAATTCTTACTAATGGAAACAGAGACCCATAAAAGCCTCTCAAAACAAAACAAAAATTCCTAAATATCCAAAAAGCTTAGAAACCATGGGAATCACCAATTCTAACCAAAAACAAATGAAATAGATTTTTTTTTTTTTAATTACTAAACTCAAAACTATACCAAAACAAAATAAAATTCAATCACAACAAAGACTACTTCTATTAATAGCTGAGCTAAACTCTACAATCATATATGCCTCTAAAGAATCTTTGGGGAGGAGGAAGCAGTGACAAACCAAATATGAAAAACTATGAACAACATTATTATATACATGATACTGGATGATGAGCTTCAAGTAGTATGAATCCTTATTAGGAAAAATGTCCTCATCATCACCCACTTGCAAGCAATTGCAGCCTCAGCAACTTTACACAAAAGTGTCTCCATTTGCTCACTATATATCCCACTTCATGATCTCATCGATGTAAGAGCTAAACAACTTAATAAAACAACTTTCTAAACCATTTATCTTGATTGGAGATTTTAATAGCCACAATATAATATGGAAAAGTAAAACAAACAGAAGAGGCTAGACCCTTGAAAAAAAAAATCATCAATTACAATTTATGATTCCACAATCAGAAATCTCTAACTCACCTTGACCCATCCTAAGGTACATTCTCTGCCATAGACCTAACCCTTAATGACCCATCAATCTTCATAGACTATAATTGGAGAGTATACAAAGACCCTTGCTGTAGTGACCACTACCCAATGATAATGGAAATGCTAGAATAGAAAACTCTGAACCACAAACAATTCCAAAACTCCCACTATGGAATTTTAAAAAAGCAAACTGGCAATCCTTCAGAAAACTATCTCTTACCACACGAATCTCAGAAATAAATGCAAATCAAGAATAATCCATAATACATTTTACCAACACCCCCATTACCATAACCAATGAAACACAATAAACCATGGTTCAGAGAGGAATGCAAAGGCATTAGAGAGCATCAAGCAACCCTCAAGAAATGATACAAAAATATGAAAATTTATTTGATATCTTATGAATTTATTTTTCCCCTCGTACTTCGAGGAAATAGCAACAGAGGGCACGTCATCGTTGTTCAGAGAAAGACGGTTGCTTATTCGCCATTTTAAAACTACAATTAAAATGTAAAAAATGCATTCTTAAAGTTTTTGGGGCTTACTTTTTGCAAGTTTGATTGCTTCTTGATATTTTCCCCTAATATCCCCACTTCTATAGATCGTACACAACTGATGCACCGGAAGAGGGTGACCTGTGAACTGCATGACAGTTATTTCCGCTTGATGACGATCAAACATGCCATTCCAAAGACAGCGGAAGTGACACATTCCAAATGCTAGTCATGGGGAGATATTGAGTGGGCGATTGAACTATTATATAACTCAGTGAAGACAGGAAATCAGTTAGTTTTGGAGACCAGTTTTTGGAGACCCGTTGGTGACAAGATGCGATAGAGAAAGCCCACACCCAGCAGAGTGGGCCCCCGGGCCTCTGGTTGAGCAGCCCTGGAGAACGAGAAAGACACAACGCTGATGGCCACAAGAGTGGGGGTCAATATATTGCAGTTCTGTTCGGTCTCCAACTCCCTCTCACACACAAATCTTTCAAATAAAGTGAGAGGTATATTTTTTTAAAGAAGTCTTCGCTCGTCTTCATTGTGTCGTTGTGTTCTGCATGAATCTGCATATGACTATACAACACTACCTCTCCTATAGAAAATTTATTAATAGAAGTTAACAAACCCCCTCTTTTTAAGAAGACATAAACTTGCATTCCAATACTATTCTAGATTCATCTCATACCCCCAAAACCCTGCCTATAACTATATCATGAAAATAAAATACAAAAACCTGTTTCAAATTTAAGCAAAGGCCATCAAACCTTAATCTAAGAATCCAAAACCTTCTCAATTAAATCAAAATCCACCACCACCACCCAAAATATTACATGATACCATCCTCAAAACATTACTATCGACCATAAATCAACTAATATTAAAACTAGAAATAACCAAATTATCCCAAGCTAAAACACACCCCCATCACTTTCCAAGGGAATTTCCTTACCATCCAAGAAAACTTCCAAAATTATCATCACATTTATACAGCATCATTCTCACCTGGATACCAAGCCACATTGGTATACATGGAAATGAAAGATCAGACAAAGCTACAAAAAAGCACTTCTGATAGACATATCCAATACAAAAATCCTATACACTGAACTAAAACCAACCATTAACAAATTCATAGATGACAAATGGCACAAATCATGGGACAATCAAATACACAAACTCCACCATATACAAGATATCATCAGTGAGTGTACAACAGTTTATAGAAGAAATAAAAAAAGTGATACTTTCAAGAATTAGCATTGGCCACACCCACAACACCTCCTATAAAGGAAAGACACTCCTGCATGCTCAATGTGCAAAGTGCCCCTTAAACACATTCTCTTAAGTTGTGACAAACAAACTCACCCAAAATACTCCCAGACAAGTAACCTTAAAGATGTTTTCAAAAACAGGATATCTTGAGTTTTCTTTAAAAAATCTTTTCACTAAAATCTAACCAAATATAATCAAATGTTATCATGACCTAAAACCTGCATAGAAGACAAAACCAATCTAACCTTTTGGGTATCAAATTGACCCACAGAGGTTGATATGCCATTAAAACAAAACTCACTCAATTCATTAAATATTTCAGTTGCCTGCTTGCTAATTTTCATATTACTTTGTATTAAAACAAACAAAAAATCTAAAGTGAGATGCAAATGTCTGTTTTCTGAATCACCTGACATTTTTTTAACTTTATACTTGACTTTCCTTTCCTCAGTTACTAAAGCTTTTTGTCACAGTACAGTAGCCAAAATTTATCAGAATTTTATTGTAAGACCAAGAAATAAACTCTCTGTCTCTCTCTGAATTATGTCTTTGTAGATTCACTGAAATATATATTTGATTGAAAAACTTGATTGTATGAACACCTCTTTTAAAAAATGTACATCTCCTATATGTAACTGGGGAAAGATTGCTTAAATGTTGGCAATTTGTTTTTGTTTTGTTTTTTTGCATTATCATTGACATGAATTTGAGTAAGGGTTTTTAGAGATTTCAGATCTTTGTGCTCACAAGTTTGGGGAGGATTGTTTTAATTTTATTTACCTTTATGTGTTACATCCTCAGTACCCAAATAAATTCCAACTCATCTAGTTTTGAATATCTTCTTTCCACCCCCACCATTTTTCCCCCTCTCAAGCCGGAAATATTTAGTAAATCCAGCACACCGTAACAATTATAGTTTACTTTATATTAATGGTTTGCTAGACTAGCTTGCTAACAGGGAGCCATCCTTTTTCTCTAGCAATATGATATTACCATGAGTGCCTATGGTATAATGATTAGCAAACTAGTTTCATGCATGTAATTCAGTGATTTTGATCCTCACTAAGAGCCCCATATTTGTGGTCTTGAGCCAAAACCAAACTGAGTCAATAACTAATGTAATATAAATTCTTATTTGGTATAAGTATTTCAGCAAGTATTGTGTATTTTAATGGGATGAAGGTCATTTTACTCTATCAAAGCTGTTGTCTACATAGGTACATGTTAAAATGTCATTAACTGGATTCTTTCTATGTAGTCAAAATCAGTCAAATATTTAAGGAATGTTTACATGAGGGATTGGTCATTTTCATTGGGAATGGGAGCATTTCTTTAATAATTATCCAAGTTTTTCTCTCTTTTTCTGAATAACATTACTAAAACCTATTTGCACTTATCATTTCATCCTTAACCTTTCATCTTTGGAAATATTAAATCATAATATTGCATATAAGAAATGGCACAAAATTTTTAATGCAAACATTTTGGATCTGTTCAGAAAAAAATTAATGGCTTTGTTTATTATACTGGACTTCAATTAACCTCCTTTGCTCTTTTTGCTTAAAGTGGAAACCTTATATACCACATTAAAAAATTTGTAAATATTGCAATAAAGATTTTAAGGACTTGAGCTGACAAAATGGAACTCAAATGGAAATGACTTTCTCACAAACTTCTTTTGATCATCTTCCTGAGAAAAATATTTTTTGCTTTAAACCTTAAAATACTGTAGTTGCTTTTCTGTAACTACTATGCTTCACATTATGAGATCACTTGTTTACTTTGACACTGTTGCTATCAACTTGGTACACCATATTTTGATCAAATCATTGGAAAACCACTTTTGACTATTATTTTAAAATTTATCAAAGGCTCTGTTGCTTTAGATTAATTTAGCGAGGTAAAAATACACTGAAGAAAAATGTGCATCACTTGTTTCAATTTATTCAGGATTAAACATACAGGGAATATTGTGGAATTATACAACAAATGATAACATGTACAGATCAATACATGCACAAGTTGCAAAAATAAGGGATGTATCAACAGTACTCATACCCCCATGGACATAATGTACCCAGGTTAAAATTGGCATTACTTTCAAGTTGTTGCAATTTTATTTTCTGTACATTGACATTTTAAAGATGAATAAGATCAACAACTATATATCACCTTATAAGTAGAAATTGATTTGACTACATTTTGTCCAGTTGACTTAACCATTCTCAAGAATAGACTATTCTAATTTGTGGTTTGAAGGGTGAAAAGTTAAATTTTGGAGTATAGCCACTTTACCCTATCAAACCTTTTTTATATGGGCATTGTAAGAAAATCTTTGAACAAAGAATTCTACTACATGACTCATGTCAATGACTTTTAAGCTTTGTTTAAAATAGAATATCAAAAAGTGCAAATGTTTTAATCCATTAAACATAAGCAAGAACTTGTACAAAAGAAATTAGATATGACCTAACATTATTTCTAATAATACTTAAACAAGTTCATCTTATTTTGGATTTATTCATAACCTGTATAAGTTTTGTTTCTTTTTTTCTCTATCTCTCTCAATATAACATAAATACTTGTTCCATTCACCTCTTTGTGTGTCTGCCTGTGTCATACTTCTTCAGTGCTTTAAAGGACACTTGAAGTATTTACCACTTTCCATAATTTGCAAGCCTTTATATATAAAATTTAATCATTTGCAATAACTTGCTAAAATACTTTCTACTAGCAAACTTTTTTCTTCTAGCACTTCATGTCATTTATTTTAGCTATACATTTTATGATAACCAAATGCCAGCCGTAGGCAGCCCACATTTGTGATCCCTCCCAAATAGTAGACACTTGGCTTTACAATTTCTGTGGGCCATACAGGTAGGTTCTAGAAATGCTTTTTTTTTTTCTTTTTTTTTTCTTCTTTTTTTTTAACCTTCCTTTTGTGAGACCAGGGTTACCAATGCTTTAGATAATAACAGGTAGGCTTTGTTGACATTTCTTTCATTTTGATTCCCGTTTGGCTGCTGATGCTGCTCACAATTGGCTTTTTTTTTTTTTTTTTTTTTCTTTTTCTTTTTTTTCCTTTCTCTGGCCTCAATGGAATTTTTTTTCCTTCTCCTTGGACCAGGAAATTGAGATGACTACACCTGCTGTTGGATAGTGTGTGTGGTTTTTGTTTTGGGTTTTTGTCCCTCCTCTCCCCCCCCCTTTTTTCTTTCTTTTTCTTTCTACTGCAAAAAAAATGAAATTGATCCATTGATACTCTCCCACTCTTTAAAAAAAAAAAAAAAAAAAAAAAACTGGAGAAAAGTTTCATCTTCTGGAGCTTTTGCTTTTGCATTTGCAAAAAAAATATTTTCTACGTTGTGTTTTTGGTACAGTGTTAGGGAGAAAATATAAACCCATAATTATAGGTGTATGTGTAGATTATTTTACTTTCATGAAAGTTTTCCTGTGAAACAAAGCCACAAATAGTAAGGCATCCAATGAAGTTCTTATACCTGACCGACTAATTTTTCAGATTTTTCTATTCCTACAGGATTAGTTTATGGTAATAGATTTTTTAACCAGGTGTCTCTAGTCACTTTTTTCTCTTCTCCCATTTCTCAAACCTTATATATTCCAACAAATGATATTCAACTTTTGGTATACTAATTTTTTTTTTTTTCTTCTTCTTTAAGCAAAAATAATAGCCATTTTATTTTCAGCAATTTTCTACTGATTCTGTTTTAACATGGTTTATGATTTGACACAAATTCCGCAACTTACTGATACAATTTTAAAATATTCTAATGATTTGTCTAAATAAGATTTTTTTAATGAGTTTTCTCTTTTTGGATTTAGTTGTACTAAATGTCTGTCAAGATCTTTATATTAGAACCTTAGTAAATGACACCACCAGTTTCTGGTAGCTAATTAATGCCTACCTGCTCTGACTCAGGTGCTTCAAGTAATTATAACAGTTCAGTAGGTAATGGTTTACTGTCCCTTCCTAAAAACAGTAATGTTAGTAGTATTTCTTAGTTTCAGTTATTTATTGTAAGATTATCTGGTGATGTCTGGGTTGAATTGTTTCCCAAAAAGCATTTGATCTGTCAAAATTATTCTTAACCATTTCAACCTGTAAGCATATTAGTACACTCTCTCACCTGATATTTCAAGCTCAAATTAGATTAACCAGAATACAAAAAAGAAAATTTGGATTTTGCAGCAATTATAAACATAAAGTTTATAACTTTTCACAAAGTTTAAGAATTTAGTGTAAACTTAAATCTCAGATTTGAAGAATTAAACCATAAAAAATATTGTAAGATTTTGGTAAGCCTACATACAGCTGCTATGAAACTGCCATTAATTTCTTTTTTACCCTACCCCAGCACTTAATAGGAAAGAGGTCTTCTATAATAAATTCAGTCCAGGAAACTTTCCATCTACAAGTTCTGTCATCTTGTAAGTAAAACAAATATAGCAATTTTTTTTTATTATTATCCTATCATATTCATACAAAATTAAATGCTTAACCAAAACAAACTGGTAGTACACTAGATTTTTGTCATTGATTCTATTATCAAAAAATGGATGCCCTACAAAACAGAATTTCAATATAATTTCTTTATTGCACCTGGTATGTCTCAATAAGATTAACATTTTTGTATTTTTTATGTTATTTATCAAACTTATTGGTGTAATTATTTTTTTAAAAAAAACATTTTTCATTACTATGATTTAAAAAAAAATACTGTTAAAGT
This sequence comes from Sepioteuthis lessoniana, assembly GCA_963585895.1. Classification (NCBI taxonomy): domain Eukaryota; kingdom Metazoa; phylum Mollusca; class Cephalopoda; order Myopsida; family Loliginidae; genus Sepioteuthis; species Sepioteuthis lessoniana. The sequence continues at coordinate 27,135,922 of OY757944.1, forward strand.
TTTTTAAAAAAAAAAAACTTTAGAGAAATACAAAATTAAATATGCTTTCTGTGTCAAGGCATTTTTTTTTTTTTTTTTTTTTTTTTTTTTTTTGAGAGGTGGGGTCTAATTTTAGAAATCTTGAAAGGTAGTCATAATCAGAGATGGGTTTGATCATTTTCAATCTTTTTTTTAACTTCCCTCTTTTTAAAGCTTTTTCATAACCCTATTCAAATATAAACTGTTTCAGTAATGATGCTTTTCCATGCAAACTTGATCTTTTTCTAAACCCTCATGATAAGCATATAGTCTCTACTCTAGCCTCTAAATGACATTTTTGATCACTTCAACAATTTCTTACCTGATCTGTCTAGAACATGCCCTGTGTGCATGTGCCAGCCTTCTTTTGGGTTCACTCTTGTTAGAAGAAAGTTGTTTCTTTGTCGATATAGATATATATATTTTTAATCTAAATAAAGTATTCCTTTCATGTATTCACCAATGTAGAACTGATCAGCTTTGTGAAATAATACCATAATGGATCATTATAGTATATGATCATTCAGCTATATTTGTTTTTAGTGGTGAACTAGTAGAGAAAGGTCTTTTGATAATTATCTTTAACTTAGATAAGAGTAGTATTCACTTCACCTTTAAGAAACTTGGAGAACTCATTCTTTGTTCAGATCTTGTTACTGCTATTGTTTCAGCCAATGTATCTCACTGGCTCTTTTAAGTATATAATTGATAAGGGAAAAGTCATCTTGTGACAAGATGTTACCAGAAAATTATAACTAATTTACTAATCAGATTAATTTATTCCAACACCATTCTCTGTAACATGTTTATAATTTCTGCATAAAATCGTTCCTTTTAATTCTTTTTTGAACAAAGAAAAAAACATGAATAGCAATATCAGTTGATCTCCCATTGTTGAAATCAACCAAACCAGGCATTATATAAGCAACTGTTTTCAGGTACCATCTTTTGTAACAAAGAAATTCCTTTCTTTACAAATTATACACCTAAAGAAGGCGCAGATGAAACATTATGATAACAATATGAAGTTCAATTGCCTGAACAAAGCTTGAAAAAAAATTTAGAGATCTTGAAAATTTTGATAAAAAAAAATAACTTAATTTTTCCAGTGAAGTTTATTTGAGTAGGCATCAAAAAATTGAAGGATGACAACTTGTTAAAGAGAAAGCACCCTTTTTTTTTTTTTTTTTTTTTTTTTAATTGTATGTATATGTGTGGGTTCACAAATGGGTTCCTAATGTAATAGGATAATCTTGAAAAAAAAATGTTACTTCTTAATCAAAGATTAAGATAATTCAAAACTTGGACTTAAGTTATTTTCAGCATGCATTATAGAAGCATCTTACATGACTTTATTTCCATTCTAAAGAAACTTTAGAGTTCATTCCTTGATTTCCTTTTCAGGAGGAAGTTACAGACCAATAAAACTGTTTGGGCAGATAAGATATTAATCTAAACATTTGATTACTAATTTGACAATTAAAAAAAAATACATGCTTGGAAGTCTGATACACAAGTGCAACCTAGTCATTGTATTTGTCACTGTGACTTCCTAGATAAAAACACTTTCTGATGACTGCAATCAGTGAAATTTCGTTTGTAGACAGATACGAAGTGAACAAAACTTCAGATTTTAAATTATAATAGTAAAAAATAACTTTTAAAAAATAAGGAAATGATGCACCTTTGCATGTTTTTGAGTAAAATAAAAATAACATAGATACTTAATCTCTTTCCTTTAGGTTTCATCATCACTAAATGCCTGAATGGCTTGATTCCAGTAAAAAAAAAATCTGGTTAGCAGAGATATATTGGAAAGTTGGATAAATCAAACACATAACTTAAATTTAGATGTAATATTTCATTAGGTTTTATTTCATCACACTTTTAAATTTGAGTTAAGTGTTTGATTTATCCAACTTTCCACATATTTCTGTCATACTGTAAGATTCACTACAATCTATCATTTCAAGACACACACACACACACACACACACACACACGGGGATGGGGTGGTTGAAATATTCTTGGTTTGGTTAAGAAAGGAATGATCTAGAACCATTAAACATGCATGCTGTTCCACAAGTTCAACACACATGGCACATTTTCTTAAGTTCCTGTATAAACCTTGTTAGGTAAACTGAATTTTCATTGGCCAAAGAAGAAAGTATATATTAGATCTTACATGTTAGCCCATATAGATATCAGTAAAACATTCAAAAGCACCTGCAACAAGAAATTCTCTTTTACATTTATCCTTTTTGAAAGAATGGTTGGCCTAGCTTATTCCATATTTTTTTCTCTTATTGAAACATTTTTCTTATTTATGAAGACAATTAGCTTAAAGCTCTCATTCATAATCTTTTACTATCCCAAATGTTGTTGGTGTTAGATGATGTAAGATGGTCATATGTTGCCTTCTCTTAAACCAAAATGTCAATGTTCATTCTCTAGTCATTCAGTTTTTTCAACTCCTTATAAAAAAGTTCAGATTTCAGTGATCATATCAACACAACATCCAACTGTTCTATAACTTGATATAGCATCCTTAGGAGGTGCCCGTGGTGTAATGGTTATCGTCGCAGGAAATGGACACGGCGATACGAGTTCAAATCCTGGACGAGACTGATTGCATTTCACATAGCACTAATACCCTCCAGCTATTCTCCCTCCAGCTATGGGTAAATAGTACGGCAGACTAAGTTCTTCAGCCTTGGTGAGGTAACTAGTTTAGGAGAAGGAAAACTCTGAATTTAAACCTGTTAAACTCCGCTTAAAAAATTGACCTTGTGTCCTATCCTGCTCGAGCAGAGGGGTTGGTAAATATGATAAAGCATCCTTTCTCTGTCTCAATATATCTTGCTCAAATTGAGACTTCATAAAACATACCTGACAAATGTTTGAATTTATATAGTGTATTGTTCCTTATTTATTCATTATATTACCAAATAGAACCCTATTTGTAATGTAACTGAATAAATAAGATGGCTTTTCTTTCTCTCTCTCTCTTTCTATTCATCTATATTGATACACCTGTCTTTAATGTGTTAATTTTAGATTTAAGATTTTTTTCTCTTAATTTTTAATATCACTGTGATATCTGCTTTGCTATTATGGGGAGTTTTCCTTCAAGTGTTGTTTTTTGTTTGTTTTTGTTTTTTAATATATATATATATATATATATATATATATATATATTCACCTATTTTGTTTACATGGCTAGCTTGTTATGAATTATATTTCTTGGATAAAACCTTTTCTAGTAAGTTGCTAGTACTGTTTGTTAATGTGCTATTGGAGTGTATTCAAATTTTTTGTTGCTCAAAAATACCAGCCATTAACTTAAGGTATTAAGGCTCTTCTTATTTGAATGATGGGGCATGTTTGCAACCTGTATAGGGTTTGTTTGTTTTGGGGTTTTTTAAGCTCAAGTAAAACATTCTAAGATTTTCAATATGTTAGTCCAAGGTTTTTTGCTAATTCACGTAAGAAAATTGTTTCATCAATTCCATGAAAAAGACATGCTTTTTATTTATCTATTTTATTTGTTTTTTTTTGTTTTTTTTTTTTTTTTCTGTCAGGCTTAAGAGATAAAGATTTGTCCATTAAAAAAACTAAGAAAGAGATTAATAAAGACAGGGATGGACTTTGCAATAGGAACTACTTGTGAGCTAGTGTTTTCTGGTATCTTGAGCATAATGAAAACTAGAATACTTGATTCCTCTAAAAGGCCATCTTCCATACCATAGTAACTGTATGTTAGTTTATCATTAGTGGCTGAGTTTAGAATAAACAAATTGGAACATTGACAATATGCAGAGTTGTATTCATTTTTAAGCTGTCAGTAGGGTTAATACTGTTTCTATCCTGATTTTTGTATTTACCTTGTGCAGAAAAGATTTTCTTTTCATTATATGAAGTGGTTGGGAGTAGGAGCTTAAGGTTACATGATCTATTCAGAAGTAATGTGAGAGAATTTATTGAATTATTTTATAATTCATTAAATTTGGATAATAACTGAAACTCTTCCCTCTGCCACTAACCTTATTCCCTCCCCCATCCTAGCTGTTGGTTAAATAGTACCACTACTGTTCTTCTATAAGAATAGCTTTGACTTTAAATAACCCATGAAAGTTGATAGGCTACAAAACTAAGAAACCAAAATTGAACCCCCTCCACCATTCCACAACTCTCTATATTTAAACCTACTGCTGCTAGATTTTTCAACTCTCAACCTCTATTCCCTTCCTTGTCCCTATAGTTAGTTTTGCCTTAGCTTTGCTGGCTTGAGCCTCTTTTGACCAACATTGGCTCTTCCTCCTCTTCCATCTCAAGTTGGAAATTCAAGTATTTTCCTCTCACTCTATCCTTTTGCTTTTCTCTTTCTACTTGCAATGATTTAACAATGGCAATTCATAAAGCTTCTTTGCTAATGCAAGAATTTGAAATTTATCAACTCATTAACTTTCTGATCATTCTCCTTGTCATAATTTTTAGACTGTACTTCCTCTCCTGATTCTAAAAAGTGGTAAATGTTGGTATTTATACCTGTAAGTCTTTGGTTTTCCTTAAATAAGACATGGAACTGGATTAAAACGGGATCTCAAAAAGAATCACAAAGATTTTTAGTGTAAATCCAAGTGCTCTCTTGCAAAAAACAAAATCTGCAATCCTTTTTCTGAAAAGCACACTTTTGATTGATAAAATCACTTATTTGAAGGCTTTTTAGCATCTCCCTTTTGCTCACTGATGTGAGAAAAAGACAGTCATTTTCAAATGTCAAGTAGAAATCATACTTAAAAACTATAATTGGGATTGACTGATCAAAATCATTAATCTCCTAGCACTATAACTTAATTTGAAGATTTGTTTATTTATAAAATTTGATTCTAACAAACAAGACCAGAAAGGTAGAAAATATTCCTTTCCTTTTGAACCTTTTTGGCTGGGGATCAAAGTAGAATTTTTTTTTTTTTTTTTTTTTTGAATGGAGAGAAGTTTAATTCAGTCCCGTTGTAAGAATTTTTTCTTTTTAAACAAAAAAATTATAAATTTGTCAATGAAATGTAAGAATTTATCACTTTACATGATGTATGTATTTTATTTATTTATTTATTTTTTTAATTTTTTTTTTTTTTTTTTTTTTAATAATTTGTTAGTTATTTCTTTTTAGTTTAACTATTCCTATCATTAATAAACTGCTTAACTTATAGATCACTATCACTTTCAAAAGTAGTGTAAACTTTTATTCATTCACCATCTCTTCATTCATTAATTACACATCTAAAATTATTTTTTATTTTATTTCATTTTTTTTAATTTTTTTTTTTACTAGAAAACTGGTCTTTTAGTTGAAAAATCTTAAAGAAATACAGTAACCTCAAAATGTGGCTTATCTCTAACCCGGAGACTGACTTTCCACAAAAAATTAGTGTTAGTAAATGATATTGTTTTGGAGGTGTTTTGTTTTGTTTTTTTTTTTGTTGTTTTTTTTTAAGTAGCCTTAAATCTGTAAAGAGACTCCCCACCCATAATATAATGGTCATGCATTGATGGGAGTGTAAAAGAGATTTTGAAGATATTTTTATATACATATTTCTGTAAATGGATTTTCAATGTGAAAACCAGTTTTCTAAATCTCTCTTTACTGTCACTTCAATGGATAACTGGAGCTTAATAATTATTAAACTGAAATAACTCCATTTGTTCAGGATTGGGCTAACTCAAATGATATTCTATCATGCGATATTTCTTCGTTTTTCTCTATTGGGTGTGTACCCACCTTCCATAGATCATAGTCGACCTCAACCTCCCATCTCGTGTGCTGCTGACCTCTGGGACGTCTTCCTTGAATATTCTCCAGGTAAATTTTCTTAAATATTCCTTCCTTCGCTAGCACGCAGTACCTGACCTTCCCAGCGTAGTTGTTTTTCATATATGCTTGGACAAAAGTCAGTTATGTCGTTGCTATGTGCTATTCCTCTAAGATTTTTTTTCTTTCTTTTCTTCAGGGTTGGGGGTTGCAAATGGCAGGGAGAAAAATGTATTTACACATCTTGCATTTTAATTATTTTGTCTTTAGTTTTCCTCTTACTCTCATTTTAAGTTATCTTTAGTTTTTTTTCTTTCCATCTTCCCTACTACTATAAGAAACCTGAATGCAGCTTGTGTCTAACTATATAAAGGAGAATTTTCTTGTAAACCTTCATTTTGTTCATTGCTAAAAGTTATCTTGAAAATTTTTCATCTGGCATTTTTAATCCAGAACAAATTTGATTAATCAAAATAATCCCATTAAAATAAAATTAACATTTTCTGCTTATAACTGATACTTTTCAAGAGATGAGGGTTAACACTTGATAAATTGCCGGCCAAAGATAAAATGGATAGGGCAATGATTTATCCTTAAAAACAAAGCTTGTATAACTCCAAAGATTCTCTCTCTCTCTTTCTCTCTCTCTCTCTTTCTCTCTCTCTCTCTTTCTCTTTCTTTCTCTTTCTCTCTCTCTTTCTCTCTCTCTCTCTCATTTATTTTTTTTCCCCCCACATTATAAAATTTTGCATTCATTTTTTGTCTAACCTTATCAGGTTGTACAAAAATTCGTTTGGGTTACTTGAATATTTAAAAGGTGACAAAAAACTTTTTCATACTAAAACTGTTTAGCTCACAGAGGTGTCAATGTGCCAGAAATGTTCCTGCTTCTTTTTTTGCCATGTTAGTATTGCTAAGCAAAATAGATTTTAAGTCAAGAGTTTTTGGATGTTTATTCATTGTTGATAAAAGCTGGTTAATGTCTAAGGTACTCTCTCTCTCTCTCTCTCTCTCTCTTTTGTATTAGAAAGAAAAAAAATAATCATTCTATTGTTTTAGGGATATTTATTTTTTATTGGAAGTTGAATTGATAAAATCTTACAATAAGATATTTTCTGTGAGTTTTCTTTATGGCTGGATTGATGCTTGATTTGGCTTTATTCTCAAAATCCACTGCTTTATAATAAACAATTTGATTCCTTAATGAAAATTTGTTTATCCAAATTGTATTCAATTATCAACAAGTCTAAAGTATTTAAACAAAAAAATCATTTAAATGTTTTAAAAACTTGTCTATCACTAAAATTATTTCTTTGATCTTTTTTCATTCACACACACACACATAATTAAGACACATTTTGTCTATATAATATTAAGATCCTTTCAAGTTTCCTGATGTCTTGGTTTCAGGTTGGAATTGGTGGATGAATTTACCAGAATTGTCCTGAGTGCTTTCTGACCTTTCATAGGCCATCATCAGGGGTTATGTGTAATTTTTTTTTTTTTTTTCAAATTACATAAATGCAAAGTTAGATAAAACTGAGATGCTGATGAATTTAAAAAAAAACAGAATGCTATCAATGGAAATAGAATATTATCAAGAAATATAGAATGTTTAAAAAAAAAAAAAAAAAGACTCAAGGCCTTTCAAAACATTGTCACTATTTTCAAAATTAATTTTATTGATTCTAGGTTTTTTTGTTTTTATATGTAGGGCTTCTAGGATTTGTAACCCTTGATGATGGCCTATGAAAGGTCCGAAAGTGCTCAGGACAATTTTGGTAAATTCATTCACCAATTCCAACCTGAAACCAAGACACTTATCTGGAAACTTGAAAGGATCTTAATAAAATTCTATAGACAAAATGCCTTTATTATTTAATCAAACATGCTTAAACAAGACTGCTGCCCAACTGTGTATTATATATACGCAAAGCACAATAATAGAAATTAAAGATTTGTTGTCAAAGTAAGAAACATTCTACTTTGGAAATGTTTGACCTGTTTGTCTGATGTTAGATGTTTATAAACTACATTTTCTAAATTAATACCACACTCTGAAAACAAGAATTTTTTTTTCTTTGCTTAATTTTGATTACCTTTGTCAAAATAGTAAACAAGATTACATTATCCTATTTCTTTCTGACAAATTCATTTTTATTCTAAGAAAGATTTGTTTGCATAGTGTTTTTTTTTTTTTTTTTTTTTTTTTTTTTTTTTTTAAGGAATTGCTGTTTTCTATGTATTATTTGGTTGATAAATCATTTCTAGATTTGAGAAAACACAAATTTTGGGGCTATTTTTAAAAGAAAAAGTTATTTTACTTTATTTATATATATATATATATATATATATAAACTAATCTTCAATTTATGCTCTAAAGTTTCTATGAATTAGTATTTTGTTCACAATTTATTGAACTTTGTCTTGCCATCAATAAAAGTTAATGGCAAAAATGGCTACCCAAAATTAATTCTATAACTTTTTTAATGCTTACACTGCCTATACTCCACCCACCCACCCCTTTATTTATTTTTTTATTTTTTTATATCAACAGGTGATAAGTCCCTATTTTATTAGTTTGTTCATAAACAAAACATACATACCTAAAACTGACTTATCTGCATGAAAAGTCAGTTTTGTTTTATGAAAAAAAATTGCTTGTTTTTTCTTTTTTCTTTTTTTTCTTTCTTTTTTTTACGCACTTGTGTAATTTTTATTTTTTATTCTATTGTCACAATTTCTTTATAGACCTTTTCAACTATCTTTGAGGTTTCTTTTTTTTTTTTTTTTTTTTTTTTTGCAAATGATTAAAAGCAAATTCTTTTAGATGTACACTTTTTTCCAGTTGCCTGCAGAAAATTCTATAAATTATTCACAATCTATTTAGTTTTTTTTTTTTTTTTGTTTTTATTCTTCATGAACCCACTCCACCCAATACTATCCCACAAAATTGTGTATTTAAAAATACGGGTCCAACACTGAATTTTCAGCACTATCTTAGTTTTACACCACAAAACTACAGGATAATATGGTTTGGTTAACCTTTTTAAAAAAAAACTTATTTTTGTTTGACATGTAATTAGCTATATATGCATTGTTTTTTGATTGTGGGGGTAAGTGGCTAGGTATTTAACTGAACTCCCACCAAGCCAAGGTGTAACACATGGTCTTTTATTAGTGGGAAACCATGTACAAAGACTCATGTCTGGCTATTTAAAAAAATGTTTGGTCCCTTCAGCATTTCCCATGTTGGGGCACCTCAGATACCTGGCCATGAACTTGCAAAGCAGGTGGGGGGGGGCTGGTAACAGACAAATCACTCAATATCCTCCCATCCAAGGCAATCCTGAGTTTGTGAAGGTATTGTAGATTTAATTAAATCATATGAGAATTACTTACTTGACTCTCCTTCTTTTTTTTCTTTTTTTTCTTTTTACATTATATAGAAACAGATATTAAATTTTGAAATTTGTATTTACTTATGTAAAGAAAAGAATCAATTGGTACATTTTTCTGATTTAAATACTCATTTTAAAAATTTACTAAAAGTAAACCATAAAATTTTTGTATTTCAGTTCCTTTCAAGATAGAAATTTTATGAAAATTGATTAAATGATTCTTTGTGAATGTACTGAATTTCAACAATTTGGACATTGCTATTAAATATTAAAGTCATGTTGTCTTGAACAGTTAAGAATTGGTAGAATGAAAAGATTGTATAATGCCAATTCTCAAGAGTGGAGAGCCTGGTGTTTTGTTTTGTTTTGTTTTTTGTTTTTTTTTGTTTTTTTCCAAACTAATCTTTAAGAAAGGAGTAAATCTTTGCACTTGTGATGAATAAAAGTTGTTTCTTAAATATTTTTAGAAGCAATAATTGTTACTAGTATGGAAAGATAGCATACAAAGTTTAAACTGACACTTCATACCAATACGCTTTTGCAAAAAACCTGAAAACTTCTTTTCTTTACTGGCCCAGTCAGCTGAGGCTGTAGAATACACTGACTGCCTCTTTACAGAGAACTAAAACTCTCCCACCGAGTGTCCTGGATATGACACTAAACAATCTAGTGGTGAGGCTCCAATAATGTTGGAACTTTGGGGAATGTGGATTACCCTTTCATTGCCATTGCTCCCTGGTCCACTCTGGCCAGGAATGGAAGGACCTGATAGGCTCCTATCAAGGGTTCAAATAGAACTGTATGACATTTAAACTGAGTGCAAACAAATGACTTAATTGTTTGAAATGGAACTGTTTGATCATTTAACTGAGTGTAAACTATTTAATTTTGTTGACTTATGTTTACAGATCGTATATATTTAATATATATAAACAGGATTAAATAACCTACAATGGTTGAGATGCCATAAAACCAATCATTTTCTCTTTCTTTTCCCAGTTATGAATTTAAAAAAAAAAATGCAGAGTGGATTTTTTAAAAGGTATCAAAATGATGCCATTTACAATACACATTAGTTAACCTATTTGTTAATAACAGGTGCTAAAAGTTCAGTATTTGTACTTGTTAATATTATGTATTTTCACTTTTGTATTTTTTTTTATGTTAAATGTCATATTCTGAGTTTAAAAAAAAAAAAAAAAAAAAATTTTTTTTTTCTCTCTCTGTAAAATTTATTTTTTTCCAGAGTTGTTATCCCAGCTGTCCAGTGTTCGAAGTCGAGCTGCTGCAGCCCAAAGTGTCTCCTCTCAGTTGCAGCAGTTGGAGATGCAGTTGCAGTCTACTAAGTAAGCACAATTGCAAATTATTTCTACAGCTACCACTACAACAGCAATATGCACTTAACTCACTTTTCCTGGTTGCCCCTCTCCTCTCCCATCTCTATCTAAAAGGTACTATTCATAGACTCTTTCCTTTCTCTTTCCTCTTACATATATTTAAGAAATTGGACCCCTCCAACTTCCTGTGTAATTTCAAAGGAAACAATTGTTTGTTGTTTTTTTTTTTTTTTTGTTTACCTGGTTTTTAGCTAATACACATTTGCATGCATCTCTCAACATGTTAGGTCCTGATTTTTGTTATGTTTGCATACAATATAGATTTAAAAAATGGATCTATATTTGCATATTGATCTATCCCTAAGTTCACACTAATTCTTAATTCCCTTTTTTATTTATATGCAGCATTTCCTCTTTTAAACATGTTTGATAAAATAGGACAGACACTTCCAGTTTGCCTATTTTATCTCTGATCCATTCAAGTCTTAGTATGTGACATTTGACTTCTGGGTGGAATGAATTCATGTAGAAAACTCCAAATTCTTGAAGCTCTATATTAACAAACCTTCCTTAAACAAGATTAACTTCGAATATAGCAACAACATTTTAAAATGCCTTTAACACTTTTCTCACCAATTCTTCCTCTTATCTATTCTTCCATAAATTCCCCTCCCACTTGTTCTTCGTCCTACTCTTTATATAAATGTATGTGACTCATTGTGTTTGTCATTTCATTATTTGCTCTCCTGATGATGGCTCAAGTTGGGATCTAAAATACATGGAGAAAGATATAGTGCTTTCTTCAATTTATTCCTTTCAAAAGTCAAATGACTCGTATGAAGACTTGAACCGATCAGTGATAGAATTGGCAGTCTCACTGTGTCTGTCCTATACTATCAAGCATATATATATATATATATAATTTTTCACTGTATGAATGTAGGTTATTTTTGGCTGCTCCTCTCTCTCTCTCTCTTTCTGTGATAGAAAAATGTTTGGCCTACAAAGGACATTGAGGTGTGTTGGTGTATGTGCTCACTAGCTGGTTGAAATGTCTCTCCAATTGATTTCACTTCCTGTTTTTCATTTTTGATCTAAAGTTGGCATCTTCACTTCATTACATTTTATATTAATGCTAGTTAACTTTAATGATTGATTTAACCTTTTATATAAAACCAGTGTTAAAAGTAGTTAAACAAATTTATTTGGATTAAAGAGTTAATCTAGCTTTTTTTTTTCTTTCTTTCTCTAGTCAGTAATAATTTCTTCACTTCCAATTCATTTTTGCATAATTTGTTTTATGAGCATGAATTGTGGTTCAACTTATTTTCTATAATTTCATAAAGATCTGCTTTTACTTCTCTCTCCCCACTCAACTTTTTTAATTACTTACCAAATAAAGAATATGAAGCAGAATACTCTTGACTTTTTTTCTTATGAAAGTGTCTATGTATCTGTCATAAATAGAAACAAAAAGAACAATCCTTGTCAGTCTTAAAGGAAAGTTTCTAGCCTTTCTTAAATGATAAGCCAGTGGCATTACAGTTCTGCAGTCATTGTGATGAAGCAAATATCTTCAATCTGTGATTATTATGCTTTTACTTTGGTTTAGTATCATCAAATCATTGAATGATTTTTTTCCCTTATGATTTGACTTTTTTTTTTCTTCAAGAAATGCAGCTTGTATTGTTTTAAATGGAATTATATAATGTCTAGATACTTTTATCAAAGCTGCCTAACAAAAGCTATTGGTAAATTTTCAGAATCTAACTTTGTTGGTTTTTGTAAATAAAGTTTACCAACACCCTCTCTGGTGGGTGAATTATGTGTGGAAAAATGGGTGTTTAAATATTTGGCTTTTTTTTTTTTTTTTTTCCGCCCCCCACCACCTCTGTAGTTATTTTTGCAAAAATACGTATAAACAGGAGGCAGATTAACTTCCTTTCACTTAATCTATAGTTTGTCAGGATTTTGTGGGTTTATAGTGACTTTTTTTTATTAGCATTTTCCAGGTGGAACCCATGCAAATGTCTAAAACATTTTAATGTGCTGTGAGCATTGCTACAACAAAGAGCTCTAGTGATGAGTTATGTTGGGGGGGTATTTTATATTTTTTATTTATTTTTTTTTTTTTATTTAAATGATTCTTGATGTTCACCAGCAAATTTTACATATCCATGCCAAATGTCATTGCTTTATCTTGAATAGTTTTGGCTCTAAATGGAATTAGTAAAAGAAAAAAAATTTCAAGTACTTATATTTCAAAAAGTTATAAATGGATTTTGATAATTCAAAACCCTAAAAATCTTATATCAACTTCATATTTTACAAATATCCTATTTTTATAGCAAATACCATTTTAAATATTTTTGTGAGCATTGTTACTTCAATGAATTGTGTGTGTGTACAGTCCTTTCCAGGTTCTTTGTAGCATTTTTCTATAAGTGTCAGCAGCAAAGCATCAACGAGAAAAATGTTCTCCATTCTATGTACTGACATTGATTGCTATGGGGATTCATGTATACATTAGGAGGGGTCAAATATTTTAAGTTTTTGGTTTCATGTTGAATACTTGTTTGATAAAATTTTACAAATGACATATTTTTATTTATTCATTTTTATTTTATTTTTTATTTTTTTAATGGGTAAATGTTGTGAACTTCCAATTTGGTAGTATGCTCTCTGAAATTTATACTTCACACATGGTTTATGAAGTCAATGTCCACGACTTTAATGTTTTAATTTTGATTTTAGCTGGGACTTTCTTTTCCTACCAGCAACTTTTTGTTTGTTTGTTTTTTGTTTTTTCGTTTTTTTTTTTTTTTTAATTTTTTTTTGTTTTTTTTTTGTCATACCAACATGTTAAGGCTCCTCACTGCTTTTGAAAATTTCCCCCATCTCTATACAATTAATCTTTGATATTTTAGTTTGTTTTAGACCATTATGTTCTTCCATGTAATATCCCTTAACTTCTTCAGGACCAATCTGAGTTTGAGCCCTCAGCCAGAAAAATAAAAACTTTTAAATGGGGGTGGGTTTACTTGTGACAACATAGGTAAGAGTATATTCCTTATTTTTAACTAGAAAAATAAATACTTTCAGAAACTCTTACAGGCATACTCAAGGTCCTGGATCAGTTAAGGCCAAATTACACATAATAGTAATAATTTTTTAACTCTGGTAAATAGAAGAAAAATAAAAGTGAATCTTAATGTTTTATTTATACACTTATGAAATGGTGAACGTCAGCTATTTGTGTATGGAGGGAGACTTTCATCCATCAGTGAACTGACCAACAGCTACTAATAATAAAATGAGGTTATCTCTACATCAAAGGGGTCCTAATATGCCCTCTTATGGTTGTTCTAATTTCAGTCGGATCGATGGCGCGATGGCCACGACGCAGTCGGTAAATGCGTCATCTACAGGTGGAGTCCAATCTTGGTCGCGGTTTCAATCCTGGCTGGCGCCTGACCACGGGTAATCAGTACTACACCTTGGGTGAAGGTGTTTAACTCCCTACACAAGCCCTCCCTCTACCAGATGCATCCAGTCATGAAAACTGAGTGGGATCCACATTTGCATACACACATAGCTCTCTCTCTCTCTCTCTCTCTCTCCACTTTGGTAGTCAGGAATTTGCCTGAAAAATTAGAACTAAAAGCCAGGCTAGCAGTTGAGTACTTAACTGTACTCTGATTTCCTATAACATCTGTGGGAAGGCAGGCAAACAAAAGTTTTTGTTTTTTTTTTAATTTTTAATTGGGTCTTTTAATGTAAATTACTGCAAACAACTTTAAGTTTGTGTGTGTGTGTGTGTGTGTTTATCTTACATTCTAAGAATTGCTCATATTGAAATTCAGATACAGCATTCTTTTCTCTCCATATTTTATCATTAAAGTTAATCATGAGACCCAACTTTTTAAATCAAATTAAGTTAATCATATCTAGTTGTTAAAAAATGCAATCTCTGTGATATTTTAATAATACTAGCAGTCTTTCTTTTTTTCTTCTTTTTTTTTTTTTTTTTTTTTTTTTGGATATGCAGGAAATTATAAAATGTTTCGCTTATTTCTAATAATGATGAAAGTATTCTCCATAAATTAACGATGCAAGACTACTAAAAGGGGCTCAACATTAAAAAGCTTTTGCTGTTTTGGTGGGGGGGGTCTCTTCTCTTAGAATCAAGTGATCTTACTCTAGATTGTACTTTTAATGCCTTAATAATTCTCATTATGATTAAGAGCCAACAAGATTTTTATTCAGAAAGAATAATCATTAATTGATAATGTTTAATTTTTAAGTGTGTATTGCATTTTGAAAATCTCTTCCTGATGATGAAAGAAATTAAATGTTAAACCATGAATCACTTAAAGTTCAAATCTTGAAAAAGAAAAAAAAAATTTTTTTATTCCTGTTACTGCAAGTGTTAACAATAAGATTT
Source organism: Sepioteuthis lessoniana (assembly GCA_963585895.1). NCBI lineage: Eukaryota > Metazoa > Mollusca > Cephalopoda > Myopsida > Loliginidae > Sepioteuthis > Sepioteuthis lessoniana. The sequence continues at coordinate 27,150,934 of OY757944.1, forward strand.
GGTCCAGTAAAAAAGAATTTGAAAATAAGTACTGAAGTCTAAATGAAAGTGATATATCTTCTAGAAAGTTAAGAATTGATTAAAAATTAATTTTTGTAAATTTTGGAAAGTTCTGGAAGGATAAGAAAAAAATCAAGTTGCTCAACTTATAGTTTTTATTTGAAAGAAAGACTTTTTTTAAACTGATGGACAATCCACTCATTCAAAAGAATTGACCTTAATTAAATGGCACCAAAGCAACAATTGAATATATTCAGTTTAATTGTGTGTGGGGGAACATTTTTCTAATGATTGTTTTGCTTTTAGTGGCTGTGTATGTACAGGGATTTTTCTTTGTGTGTGTGTGAAAAAGATAATTTGGCTTTCAATATATCGATTGTTTGATTTTGATGATGAAACACATTCCACCCATACATCCAGTTTTTAATCTAAAATTACAATTTAATATTTGTTGTTTTAAGAATATATTTCTTAATCCCTGTAAGGAAGCAAGGCATGAAATTTTTCCTTTCACTTGTTCCCTGTTTATTTTGAAAGATATATTTCAGCTGTTGTCTAATAATAATAATCCAATCTTTTGGATGTTTTGTTACTCCCACTCCAAAGATGTGACTGCGTGTGGGTGTTTTCTCTCTCTCTCTCTCTCTCTCTCTCTCTCTCTCAGCATGAATGTTGGCTTTGCATTTTGAGTTTTCTCAAAGAGCAGTAAATTAAAAGTGAGCTGTGATATTTCTGCATTAACTTTTTGCATGAATGGGAATGACCTAAATTTGCAATTTCCTTTTTCTTTTTTTTTTTCTTTTTTTTACTCTTTCTATCTCTCTTCCTCATCATGTAGTTTTATTCCACCTTAATGGCCCTTTTTGAAAAATACATGTGCTCCATGACTGTTCCAGTACAAAATATATATTTACGAGCAAATGTACTTGCTGACTTTCCCTTCTCCTATGATGGCCATTACCCAAACAATAACTTTTTCTACCCCTCCCCATTCCCATCTCATATTTCCTATAGCACAAAGGGAAGCCAGTACAATAATCTTCAATGTGCAAATGTGTTCAATATTAGAAAAATCTTAATTTTACACACTCACCCTCATAGTCCTAAATCCCTTTCCCTAAACTCTTAAACCCATAGATATATACATTTGGGGGACCAAATGTTCCTTTTATTTATATATCTTTATGAACAAATATCTTTATTTCCTTTTTTTTTTTTTTTTTTTTTTCTTTCTCTCTTTACTTTTTTATGCAAAATTGCATTCATGTCTAAATTTGCCAGCACAACATATTCTTGACAAGATGCATGTATATCCATTCACCCACCATATGTTAGATTTTATATAAGAAAAAAAATCTTTATTTTAAAATCTTTGGTTGGTACTTTTTGTTGCTGATAAATTTTGAAGAAAAAATATATAGTTTCTCTTTTTCTTTAAAAATGGAATAACTTAAAACCATCTTCTGTTTTGTTGCCTTTCAATTTTTGTCTTAATAAATCAAAGCAAAAGTCAATGCTACAACTTTTAGGTTCTCTCTCTCTCTCTCTCTCTAATCTATTTTTAAAAATTATTCAAACATGATTGCTTGGATTTTCAAATTTAAGTGTGTGTTTTTGCCTCTCTCTATATATATATATCTCATACTCTCTCCAAATTATTATTTGTGCACAATCTGAAATATTAGTTGGACATTTGGAGTAATGATAATCCTTTATCAAAATATATATTTTAACTTTTGGGTGGAAGTAACAAGATAACTGTCAAAGTAAGCTCTCAAAAATGCTCTTTAATACAAGTCAAACCATTTTTTCCTTCAAATATTTCTCAAGTATGGTCAAAAACATCTGATATATACTTTGAACATCATTAAAGATGGGAAAATAAACCATGTTCTGGTTCATTTGAAACAAAAAGTGACTGTTGGATTTTTTGATACCTTTTGTTTTTATATTCAAAAGGTATTAGAGGTTTAATGGTGTTCAAAGTATATATTACTAGATGTTTTGACCATGTTTGGACATACTACTTATGAAATGTGTGTGTGTTTATGGATGTTCAAGATTATAATTTTCTTTACTGAAAAAAGTTTCCCATTATTATTAGGGTGAAAGAGAATATTGATAATAATAGGTGAAAATACTCTATCTAATAAAAATGGAAATTAATTCTTTTTGATCTTTTGTCATAAACCCTATGAATATTGCAGATATTGACCATTTTATTGCAGAAAACAAGTGTTGCATTTTAACTAGTCATGTTTAAATTTGTTTGTTAGATAACTGTTCACAGGCTCAGATGAAAACAACTTTAAACATGACAAGTTAAAATGTTTTAACAATTGAACTTTCCCTTGTGATTAAGAAATTATTTCAAAGGAGGTAATCCAACCTGATTAACTGGATCAGATAGTTCAATGAAATTTATTTCAAATGATCACTTGGAATGGTTTGGTATATGGCATTTAAGCATTTTTAACACATTCCTTTTTTTCTTTTTTAACTAATATACACACACACACCTAATATAACTTGACTTTTGCCAAAATGACTACCTGTTCATTTACCTCTTTATGTTGCCATTGAACAGCTTTGTTAATGCAGCTATCATGTTAAAGGCCTGTAATTTTTCTGTTCAGTTTTTCAGTAGGAATTCTTATCCATACAAATTGTTTAAATGTCTTGTCAGTCAACCAGACAATTCTCAGGATTGATACATTTTATTTAAAGCTAGTTTGTCTAATTTGTATCAAAATACCAAGGAAAAAACATTTCAATTCCAGGTTCATAAATGATGAGGAAAGTCTTGTTTAGTTATTTGTGTTTTAATTCTAAAATAATCCCACAAATGAACTCTTCACATTTAGATTGAAAAATGCTTTCCTATGGGTGAAGTTTTTCTTGAACTGGAACTGAACCCTCAAACCTAATTAAAATGAGGATCATAAATCCATTCAATTAGTATACCTCTGTTTGGAAATAATTCTTAGTACCGCTTTAGACAGATATGACTTATAAAAGAAATGGCCTATGTATTTCAAAAGGGTCTCAGTTTCAAAGTTCACTTAGGTATTAAACACAAAGAGCACCAATAACTTTAGTGTGTTTGTGTTGCTGAATGAAAGTGTACAGGTTTCTTTGAAACAATAATTAATACTAATATTACTAGAAAATAAGAATTGCATTGATTTGAATTCAACAAGTTTCTTAAGACTCTTTTTTTTCCCCCTCAACTTAATCTGAAAATTTACCTTTTTTCAGGACTTAAATTGGGTTAATTTGGATGTTGCTTTTAGATACTTTCATATCTACCATGTTGAACAAAAGTTTAATATGTGTTTTGCTTTTTCCTTTATATAATTCATTAACCTCTTTATAATCACTTCTTGAGCAATGTCAATTTTCTTAAAATTGTCATAGTTTTTTGTTTGTTTTGTTTGTTTTTTTTCTCTCTCTCTCTCTCCCAAACAATACCATTATTTACTAAACAGGACCAAAATTATTCTGCTTAATATCCCTGCATTAACTCGTTGGGTGGGTAACTAGAAAAAGGAAGAACTTGTACATTTATTGTTTAATAATCTTGATTTTTTTTTTTTTTTTTTTTAATAAAAAGATGGTGGTAATATTTAAATCCATATGAACCCAATAAGTGTCAGTTTACTAAATAATTCTATCCCATTAGCATAAAATATTAGTTGTGTGGATGAGAACAAAATTGCATTTCCTGCTTAGAATTCTTTTTCTTATGCTTTATTGCATGATGATGTTGTATTGCTTGTTATTTGTAAAATGATAATCACAATGTTTTACAATAGAGAAAAATGACCACAAGGTTCTTATTACAATTGTATGATGGTTATAATGTTTGAATTTAGTGAAAACATTGTGCATGTCTGCCTTAATCTCTAGTGTTCTTCATAATTTGCTATGAAGACACATGTTTAACCCTCTGAATACTTTTTTCTTAATGATAAGTTAAGGGTAAAGTAAGGTCAGTATTTGATTAATACTATATTGTAGAAATTATATCCCTCCACACACTCCCTTATTATGCCCATAAGGTCTTAGCCGTGTGATTGAACAAATCTGTAGGAATCCAGGTAAGAAAAAAAATTCTCCATCTTGTTCCTTATTGTTTTAAGAAAAGAATCTTTACTTTGATATCTGTAACCCCAAAAACAAAATCCATGCATAGCCACATGTTAATTATTGATATGCTCTGAGAAGCATCAAAATAGTGGCCAAAAACTCAAGTCTATATCAAGACAGGTCAGAGAAATTTATTAGATCATTTTAAAGAAGACCCCTTGATATATCCAGGGGTTAAATGTTCTCTTAATCTGTTAGAGGCCACTACTTGATTTTTTTTTTTTTTTTTTTTTTTTTTTTTTTTTTTTTCCCCTCCAGTTTTTAACCTTTTATATAATTGTACAATTTATAAAGTGTTTAAAACTTTTTTATTCTTTTGCTGTCACATTTTCAAATTTTTGGCAATTAGTTATACATAGCAATAAAAGAATTAATTTTGGCTTCCAAACTCTGTTTTGGAGATGGGCTATGAGAGTTAATAGAAATAAAATTATTTAAACTTTAATTGTAGATGAATCAATGTAAACTTGAGATTTAATCTGAATATTTAGTTATGATTTTTAAAAAATAAATTTGAAGGCCTTCACAATATGGTAACTTTAAGGCATTGATCTTTCTTAACCAATATATATGGGTAATTTTAAAGTAAGTTTAGTACTAAAAAAATTTTTTGAACGCTCCTTTTTTTTTTTTTTTTTTTTTTTTTTTTTAGATGGGTGCTACAATTTAGCTCATAGTAAAAAATAAAAAAAAAAAAAAAAAAATTTTTTTTTTTTTTTTTTTTTTTATAACAAAGCTGGTTCTTCTCTCTTGCATTTTCTATCTTTAATTCCAAATTGAACTTGTTCTTTTCAGGCAACAATTAGAGCGGCTACCTAGACGGCAAGCTGAAATTCCCAAGCCCCCAGCTGTCACTACTACTACTACCACTACCCCAAACAGTTCTACAGAGCCACCAAGTGCAGCTAGCTCCAGTAATTCAAATAGCAACTTACAATTTTTATTACCAAGGTTAGAAATATGTATTTTTTTCTCTTTCTCTGTCTCCTTTTTCATATCTTAGCCAGTTTTAAATGGCCGACATCATGGTCACCACCTAATTTACAAAGATTATGACCAGAGTTCTATCTTGCAACTCTAGTTAATTTGGAGTGAGCTCTCCTGTCTTTGATTAGTTTTGTATTTGTTTGTTTTGTTTTTTTGAGATAGTATTTAAAGATAATAGCAAATCTTTATATATATATATATATATACACACATACATACAGAGGAGGTGGAACTAGGTTCTACATACATTCAAATAAAATTTGTTCTTGGTAATAAATATGCATTTTCAAGATAGATCAGATCAGTCAGTCCTTGATAGTAAAAGATCCCAGGAGCTGAAGTTCCAAAAGTAATCCAATATTATCTTCAACTTCATTCTGGTAGGTTGTCCTTTCCTTTCCTTGAACAACATCAATGCCATGGTAAGAGTAGAGACCTGCTACATTGGCAGCTGCTGGTCTTCCATGCAATCTTACCCAAACTTGTGCTAAAATGCAGATGCAATATAATGCAAGATATTCCAAAAGAAGTGCTGAAGGAGCTAGAATTTTATCTCTGATTACACCAAAGTACTTGCTTATTGATCCTTCACAACTGAAGCCCTGTGCCAGAGTAGTAAAACAAAAAAAAATCATTATTAAAGACTACAAAACTTACATAAATCTTGGTGGTAAAATTTGCCCTTTTTTTAATAAATAAAAATTATTTAAAAAAAAAACATAGCCATCAAAAATGAGTGTTTAATTAAATCAAAACTTAACCTCTGGAAAATGAGAAATATTAAGTTAATAGGGTAATAATTATTGTAGACCTTATATTATGGGTAAATGCTTAATATGTAAGCATTAAATTAACAAAGTCACTAACTATGACAATTTTTCTACAGCTACAAAAGAAATTCACTACTTTTAATATTACAGACGTTCTCCGACTTATGTTTGGTACTTGTATAAGTTGATATTTTAGCTTCAACATTACTTGTGGTGATGTTTTTCTTTACTGTAACATTTTTCTAATGTTTTTTTTTTCTCTTGAGTGAGCTTTCTACTACTATCTCTAAGCACTAAGAATAATTCTTCTTAATAATATTGAAATTAGATGGTGACTGTAAATACTTTGTTGTGCGTGAGTGAAAAGCTACACTTTTTCTGCCTTTCAAAACAATCCTATAAGATTTTTTGTCATAAAAATATTGGAAATCCTTTGAAATAGAAATGACTTAACAAGATTGTTTGATTGGCTAATAATTTCAGTTATGGATCAAAGATTGATATATTTGATAAATTTCTTTACTTTGAGTATATTCTCTCTCTTTCTCAAATAGTTCCTAACATTATATACTCATGTATCAATCAAATTTTGAAGACCTAATTTTTAAGCAAAAAATTGGTATTATATTTGAATAATAATTTTGTAAGGTTTGAAATTCAGCTATAATAGAAAAGATTAGAAACAACCCTTGTCATGAAAAATAAATTTCAGAGATTAATGATTTCATAATCATAAATCAAGGGTTAAAACCTATATGTCAAATCAATTTTGAGTACATACTTTTATGACCATGGAAATACTGTTTTTGTTAACTATTTTTTCTCTCTTTCTTTCTTGATCTACTTTGGCTTTAACTGTAGATGAAAATGGTATATGCAGAAGAATGGAGGAAACTTTTTTCACACAATAGGGAAAACTTTTTAATTTGATTTATATTTTCACAAAATTTCTAATTGAGATGTTAACTTTAACTTCAGAACTAAGGTTTTGTGTGAAGAATTTATTTTTTCCCTATTTGCTTGTCTTATTTTCCTGCCTTTTTAATTACTAATCAGCTTTGCTAATTTGTTTTATTGTTGCTTGGGATTGACATTTCTTTGAGTAGAGCCAGTCATTCAAAACAAATTTATTTTCCTGTGTCCTTTCTCAAATTGACTTTAACCTCTTACCGGTTAATTTAGAGTATACTCACTTTCATATATTGATGAAATATGTGGTAAGAAGTTTGTTTGCCATACTTTTTTTTTCTCCTCCAATGAAACTACATTGTTTTATTTATAATTTGAAGTATTATGATTCTAATGGTCCAGCCTGCAAAGCTGAAGTCATGCATGTTTGATTCTATGGTGATGAATGTAATTGATACCTGAACTCCCAGTAGATAAAGGGTCAGCATCTAAAATAAAATTTTAAATACTTGGGATTTTCGGTTTAATAATTTTCTTCCTTTTAATGTTTAAAGGAAAAAAATTATTGAAATAACAATAGGACTTTTCTTCCTAAAACTTATTTACAAAAATAATTTGATATCTACATTTAATCAATAAAATTTGATATTGAAATGGATTTTTGTTTAGCAGAAAATAATTCTAGTCGTTTTTTTTTAATCAAAATTTGTCAATTAAAATTTTAAAAGTCTCTGTATAATTTTTAAAAAAATAAAGTTTTTTGTTTTTTTTTTGGGGGGGGGTGCCTTTCCTTTGAACACTTTGCCTCTTGACTTTTCCTGAAGCAAAAAGTTCAATTAATTTACAGCTCTATTTGTATCAGAAAAGCAATCATAAAGAAGTGGTAGCTGTTTACTTGGAGATATGGGGGGAGTTGCTATTTACTTGCTTTGAATCATGATCTAGGATCTATTCCAGCATACAGATTGTCACCAGCAGTTAATCACCATCTGTGAGCTCACCTGATGGATAATTCTGATAAAATAAATGTTCATTATCACAATTTTTCAGTATCTACAACACATATCAAGCAATAAAGTTGATCTACAGCAACTTTTCACAACCAGAAGTATTTTGGTCTCATCCATAACAATTGAAAAAAGGAAAAAACACATTTAAACTTCACTTCATTTAAACTCCTAGGCATAGACACAAGACATTCCATTAAACAAGAGATTGTGAATGTAGTAAATTCAGCCTTTTATTATTAGTAGTTGTAGATTATGTGATCACCTTGAGATTATAGTTAATAGTAAAATAGTGATTAATTTGAAATGAATTTAAAGTGTCAAAACAAGTCCCATGATCTGTGACTGAAAAAAGAAAATCTTTATCTTTTAAAATGGTTTATATTGAGTGCTATATTGTTGATTTATTTTGAATATAAGCAAATTGTCCTCTTTTCTCTCTCTCCCTGCCTTTTTTTTTATTATTATTATTATATAATCTATGACAAAATGCTGAACACTTGAATAATTTTGGTCCTTAATTAAAAGAGCAAGAAAGTAGAGGATTACTTTTGATAGAAAAAGAATCTTTACACATCAAAAACTATTTGAGACTTCAGTTACTGTTCAAAGAAATCTTTGGATAACTAAATTCCTTTTTTGTTTTCATTATTCACACATTTCAACCAGTACATTCCTCAGTCACTTTTAGGTGTAATAAGCTCCTCCAGAGAGAAATTCTTGTTCTAGTCTTTCTTCAAAACATAAAGCAAAAACAGTGGCAGAATTTTTGTTATGTTAATAGTAAGTAGACACAAAGGATTCGTTTTAAGATCAGCCGTCTAGGCTTCTTCAAATGAGGGTGTGCAGTGTTTGTTAATTGTTGGTTTTTTAATTTTTGTTTTTTGCCCGGGTATCTCTCTCTCTCTGATTATATTGTACTCTTTTTTTTTTTTTTTTTTTTTTTTTCCATGTCTAATTTTAGGTGTATGGAGTTTGCATTGTCTGAAGGAGATCAAAGCAATCTCGAAATGGACCATAGTTTGTTTGTTCAGGAAGTCCTTTTGTCAACATTAGCTGATGAGCTGCAACCTCAATTTCTGGAGAAAATGCTGCAGTTAGAAATTGGCAGTGGAACAAATCCTGCAGAAAAGATGCCTAATGTTGGGGGTGGCAGTAGCACCAGTGGTAATGGTGGTAACAGCACTGTGAGTGGTGGCGGGAGTAGCAGCAGCAGTCATCAGAAATCCACAGTGAAAAGTAAAGCTATTCGTCAGAGGCCAGTGGAGAGTTCTTTGCACAGTCAACCTAAAGGTGGTGGTGGTGGTAGCAGCGGAGGGAATGGAAGTAGCAATAGCCCTAACAATATTAACAACAATGCTACCACTGCTACAGGCAGTGGAGCCAGTGGTGGCAGCAGCAGCAGCAATGGCAGCGGTACTCAGAATATTTCAGCGCTTAAACACCAGATGTCAAGCCAATCTTCTAATCTTGCTTCTCGTAGTGCATCAGGGACTAGTCCAATCTCTGGGCCTCCCCAGAGCTCTTCACTTACGCAAGCCAACATAGTCTTACTTTCTGGCCAAGCGAGTAATATCGGGCGGGGATTAAATCCAGGGGGCCAGGGTATGGGCAACATGGTTGGAGGCAGTGCTACACCCCAGGCACAGTCCAGATCAGCTGGCTTGAGAGAAGCTTTGGTTAATACAAGTTCTGCTAAGAGAAATATGCTCAAGCATTTAGAAGCCACGAAAGCCTCCGATAGGGAACCTCCACCACACTAACCCCTCCCCCCCCAAAAAAAAAAAATTAAGATGTTTTTGGCGTACATATTCAGAATACAGTTTTTGTGGTCTTTATTTATTTCCTGGACGACGTTCTTGCTTTGCTAGAAAACTTCGTAGCGATAAAAAAGAAAAAAAGCGCAAAGACAGTATAAAGATGGACAATTGATTGTACAAAGTTGACTTGAACTGACACCAGATTCTTTTTAGACTTGCTGTGAGCTTTTTGTAAAGTTGGCCTGTGATATTTGTATTGTTTTGCCATGATATGGCCCCGGCCATGTTTACAGGAATAAACAAAATCTGCACATTTCACCAGCCAACCAAGACTGGTGTAAAAGTGTCACAAATGTCAGTCCTGACTTGGATTTGATGTCTTTTGAATAATACAATTTCTGTGACTATTCTTTCCAATCTTCAGTTATAACTTAAAAAAATATGGGGAAAGAAAAGGAAATGCCTATTTTCTAACATATACATATACACACTCATACATACATAATGCATACATCAGGGTATCATATGCTGTGCTACAATGTTCTAGTGGTCACATGATCAAGAATTTTGTGGTATGAGCCAACTTTGTCCCATTAACTTTATCAGGACATCTGACCAGTTGGATTTTACCATTGTCTTTAAATGTGGTTAACAAAAAAGTGGCAGTAACAGCAGATGTGATCATAGTATCAATGATGTATGCATATGCACTTGGCTACACTCTAACGTTGTGTGTATGTATACACACACACACACACACACACAAAATTGTGCGTGCGTGCACACTTTTCTCAACATGTACATGTTTTTGTTGTTTTTCTATTTCTTTCTTCCTCACTTTTGTGTGTGTGTGTATGTGTGTGTGTGTGCGCGCGCGCACACACGCGCGCACACACACACTCTCTTTTTTTCTCTCTCTCATACCACACTTCCTAACTCCCTCATGGTGTACTGTGGAGTGGATTCATGTGTGTCCCTACATATTACCTCTGTCTCTTCAACCGCTGACTAGAAAATTAAAAACAATGCAAAGAAATAGAAAGAAATTTTGGATGGCCTACAATACAAAAAAAAAACTTATATCCCTTCCTTGTTGAAGAAAAAACTTTTAAAAGAAAACAAGAAAATATACACACATACACACTAAAACTTTGTCCAGGTCTGTTTACTTCCCAAGTTTTCCCTACCCATCCTTCCACTATTTTTTTCTCTCTTTCTGACCACTTTTTTCTTTACATATTTGCCTCTGAGATATATATATATATATATATATATATATATATATATATATATATATATGCACCAACAAACCAATCCTTTCCAAATTTGGAAAAAAAAAACTGAAATGTATCAGTAACATCTGTAATAAACATGTATAATTCACTGCAATAATTTTGTAAATACGTGGGCACATGTGTTTTTGGCATGCTGCAGAGGAGTACATACATGACTATCACAGCTTCCAGGTCCAAAAAGAAAAGGGTCTCTCCCACCAACTGGAGCCTGTGTTATCTGGAGGGTGCAACTGATCTTTTCACTGTCCCTCCACCCACATCTCCTCTGAGGAAGGGGGTGGTCTTTTTTCTTTTTTTTTTTCTTTTTTTTTTTTTTTACTACCAACTTGCAGCAACGGATGCATGTTTCAATAATGAAAGTGTTTAAACTGAAATAAACTTGTTCAGATCAACTACTCTTTTGTCCAGGCTCTTACCATTCTAATTAACACCTTTTTCTTCTTCACCAAACATTCAGTTTAAAAATTTTCAACCTATTTTGATACATGAGCACCTGTCAAAATGATGACATAACCTTAATCTCTCTCTCTCTCTCTCTCATATGCTGGAATTATTTAGATCTAATTGCTTTTGATCTGCAAAATCTTCATAATAAATTCCCCTCATATTTTTAAAATCTTCCTTCCTCTCTGCAATGAAAACTTTCTCTTTTCCTTCATTTCTTTAACAGTATTTCCATAGTCATCCTTACCCTACCATATGCATCTTGATTAGTGTAATGGCTATTCCATTCTCACTGGGTGCCCCATACTTCTGGCATTGTGCCAAAATAAGCATAGTAAATGATTACTTACCCTGCCATATTTCTGCTTTGATCTTTGATGTGAACTTTTTTTTTTCTAAATCATTACTACTTGAGGAATTTTTTTTCTTCCCCCCCCCCCCAATCTGCAAATATATACACTGGAATTTTAAGCTATTTGTGTTTTTTTTGTTTGTTTTTTATTTTTATTTGTTATATATAATGTGCACATACACACAGAAAAATTGTTTGTTTCACTCTCTGGTTGGTGAATCGTAAAAATGATTGGCATAAGCATTAATTTTAATATTTAGAACAAGTATTATTGTAATGACCTTTTCAATCCTTGATTCTCACCTTGCTGACAAATCTTGATCTTTATTAAGATTTTTATATATTTGACTTCTTTAGCATTTTTATAAATCCCTGATTTCTTTTTTTATCTTAAACAATGTTGATTAAAATAAATGTTTCGCATACATCTCTCTCTCTCTCTCTCTCTCTCTCTCTCTAACATATATAAAATTTACTATTGCTTCTTATTCAGGTTTCCATTACCGATTTCCATGTAATTTTCTTAATTTTGAAATGTTTTAAGGTGTAACCTTTCCTTTTTTCTTTTTTTTTCTCTCCCTCCCCCATCTTTTCTTTCTCTCCTCTTTTTCTTTTGGCAATTTCTGTGCATTTGTCCCTTTACAAGTTCCAACTAATGAATATTCTTTACTCTGCATTCCAACACAAGAATTTTCTTAAAAGAGAATTTAATTCTTCCTTGCCAGCACCTGATCTTTAAAAGATCTATTAAATTATAAAAGCATGAATTTTAAAGCCCACAGTTTTTTTAACCTTAGTATTTATATCACTCATTTCTTTTTTATACGATATTTAATATTATCACTTACTACTGAAAAAATAAACTTTATTATGTAAACAATATAATTGTTAATTTGTTAAGACCTTTTAAGTTTTCTTGCCCCTATATTACCTTAGAATGTTTATGAAAAATGTTATTGTTGGTCCACTTTCTATCAAACTGTAAAAACTTTTTTCTTCATACTAAAAACTAATTGATATCTTGCATTAAATTTGTTAGATTAATAGAAATGCCTGGTTGGAGAAAAATCAGCATCAACCTGTTCTTTACCTTATGAGTAGGAACCAATGGTTACATGGTAACACAACTTGCTCATACAAAATGTGATTTCTTAATGCAAGACCTTTCCATGGCAAATGTTTTTAACAGTTCTAGTTGATATCTATACTCTATGGGTATCAAAACTCCTCTCCAGCAGTCTAAGTATGTTAGTAAATTTAAGATGGTTTAGTACATTGGGGTGGCAGGGTGTACCAACCAACCTTAGTTTTGAGTCTAGTTATCTACTACTGTGGGTTGTATCTCACTGGTCATTTTCATATTTTGCCATTCCCTACCCCCACAATATAGAGCTATGAAAATCTATAATTTCAGCAGTAGAAATCAATCTACAACCATAGCTGCCCACATGTTTGCTCCATTAGAATTGATAGTATCTCTAGATCTTGATATGTTTGCTGGTTCTGAGTTATGGATAAGATAGAAATATTCTAAATGTTAAGTTGGCAAGTCTTGTTAGTATATACTAAAATTGAATTGCTAAAGCTCTTTTGCTCTAAGGTAAGTTTATTGCTGGTAAAATCTACTATAAAGATATTTCTTGTTACTTTGAATTGGGTTCACAATCCATTTTGTTCCTGAAATACTTCTTGCTCATCATAATATGGCTTTTCAGGATGGGAGATGTGTAGAACAAGCTAGTTTTACAGGCCATTGCTTGGAAATTAAAGCTTTTCTATGAAACACCCACTTCTTCCCTATCTTTGTGTCCTTGTGAAAGAATAAGTTAAATGTAGTAAATTTATTATCCAGATAAAGTTAAGGGCTGACACTTGAATTTACTGGATAGCCAATAGATTTTGGCTGTGATAATTCTTTATCAGGTTTTAAAAATGAACATTTTATTAATTTTTTGTAAATAAAACTCCTTCAACTGTTATTGTTCTGATTTCATGTTAGTTATAAAAGCAAAATTAATGGCTGGGAGAACCTGTCATAAAATAATATTTGGAATTCTTTTTGTCTTATGATATTTCATTTTAATTGGTATGACAAGATTTTTGTTAGAATAATAGCATTAGTGAATAAAGCAATTTCCAATTCAGTTTGAAATTTAATACTATGGTGTCTGTGGTCACATTCATCCCCATCATTATTATTTTACAAGGAAGATAATTAAATGCTAATTAGAGTATTTACTCTTTTTAATTATGATATAAATTCAATAAATAGGATGTGATTCAACATAATTTGACTAACAGCTACCAAAGTGTATAATAACCTTTTTCTCTCCTCTTCTTAAATCTATTTACACTATTTCACCTTATAACCCTCCCCACAAATATTCACACCAGAAAATCTATCAATACACTGGTCTCTTAACTAATCTATTTGATAATTTTTATCTGAACTTATGAGATGAGGATTGATTGAACTCTGATGTACTAAGACTGGTGTCTTCAACTTGGTTGTTATGGCCAAATGTTTTATCTATTGTACTTTTCAGTTTTCTATTATTAATCAATAATCTGGGATGTGACATCATAAGGACAAACTGATACAAGATTTCCTCTAAGCATGGATGATTCTACCATATTAATCGAATAATAGTACAGGGACAAATTAACTAGAAAGAATTAACTGACAAAATATACTTTAAGTGTAGATGAATGAGAACAATCTGTCTGGATTGAATAAACCCAAGATTTCCACAAGGTTATTGACTCTACAATTTCTTAACATATCAATTACAGCAACCAAAGTGAGAACATTAGTCATTACATCAGTGTATAATTTTATATAATCACATGGGCCAAAACTGAGTAAACTTAACTTGATTATTTACTTGTAAAATCTATAAATCTTCAACATTTCATTTTGAGTTGATAACAATAGTTTTATAGAATTTGATTCTTTTGGATAGAGTAGTATCTTGAGGGTTTTGGTTTAAATACTAATAACAGTAGGTTAATGATGGTAATTCTTCTTTGGTTTTCTTCTTTGATGGGTGGATGCAAACCTTTCTTACCCTGAGTGTCAGAATAGGTGTGCGTATATGTTGTGGAATGGTATGAGGATTCTATCCCAAACAGAAGATGAATAATTTTGAATTTTTTTTACCTTAGTCTCAAAAAGCTGAACCTGTTGAAAATCAATTTTAGAAATAAGGAATTACTTTATTCTCATTTATCCAGAAAGTTTCTGGTTCCATTTCCAATATTGTTACCATATGAAAATATTGGTCAGTTGGAAAATTTTTTTATCTATATTGGTGTTCTTTAACTTAAAAATCAAGCACTTAAAATAGTTCATGTTATGCTGCTGCTTTTGTGTTCCTTTTTAATTGATTTTATGATTTCCCTTCATTAAGGTATGCAATTTAATGAATCATTTTTTTTCATAGGTTTTAAAGTGTACTGAAACCCCCTAAGAGAATAGTCAGTCTATTAAATTTATACACCAGTTTTCTTTGTATGTATACATAACTATACACATACACACCATCATTAGATTACAGATTTATTGATGTCTTTATGTGTGCACACACAATAACAATTAATATTCTCCCCTCCCCCAAGCATAATCTCCTTTCTTGTCAATGCACTTAAACCAACACTTCTATTAATCATACAAATTAAATATTATACAATGAAAATTTTAGATAAAAATTCCACTACATGACAGGCTGAACACACATTCATGCACTCTTTTATATACATAAACCTTGTAAGTCAAATTACAGATGACCCTATATGTGAATTCTAGCTGTTGTACTGCGAGGTCACTTGATTTCTTGGCTATTTAAAAACAAAACTACCCTCTGTTGTACCAACTCTTGTTGGTGTTTTTTTTGTGTATATATATATATATATATATATATATATATATATATATCTGTTCAAACATTCCCTCCTTAAAATGTACAATCTTCACTGTGGTAGTTTCTAAACATTTATATCCATCTCTATACTGTTTTTGTTGTCTCCATCACAACCTCCTCCTCCTCCTCCTATTGACACCCCCACCCACCCATCCAGAATATCACCAAAGCAATTTTGTTACTCTCACCCTCCCTCTCCCCCCCCCTTTTTTTTTTTTTTTAATATATATATATTCTTTTCTTCAAGGAGCTACATTGCTGAACTTTGGAGAAAGGAAATCCAAACCAGGCATTTGGTCAAAAATATATTTAAAAAATTTTCTTATTTTACAATTAAGATTTTCAATGAGAATTTGGAAAAATAAAAATTTTTAAAATTTCAAAAGACCTCTCTTGGTTTAATTTCAAGCATTACACATTTTGTCCCAATCTTTAAAAAATAAAATTCACGGCAACTTTGTATATCCTGTAAACAAGTGGTAATCATCCTTGTGTGTGTGTATTTCTATATCATAAAAAGAGCTTTCACAAAAACTCCAATATATGGGGGTTTTTTTGTTTTTTGTTTTTTTTTTGTAATTAGAATTTAACTCCCCCCCCCCAAAATTCAACAGGATGCTTTTTAGATTATGCTAACATTTTTTTTCCCCCTTTTTTTTTTTTTTTTTTTTTTTTTTTTAAAGCTTTTATTTGAATAAGTTAATTTGTCTTTTTTAGGAGGTAAGATGCAAAAAAAAATGGATTTTTGGGCAAGGTTTTACTTGTCTAAGGCATGTGGTGGCCAATTGAGATATTTATGGTACTTAAATGTCCATAGTCCTTGTGCAGTTGTAAACTTCTTTAACTTTGTATATAATAAAAAATTTAAAGACAGTCTGTTAAATAAATTCTTACAAACTGTGAATAATTTTGCTCTGGCTCATTCTTCTGATCATAAATCTCAAACTTGGGGAAAAAAAACAAAGTTTAATAAAAAAGACTTTTTTTTTTTGGTCTTTGCTGTAGACATGTATCACCAGAATATAACCAGTTTGTCAAACTTCTGTTGCTTCTTTTATGAAAGATGTTTGTTTGGCTGAGATGCATTCATTCAAGGGTTTCCTGTAAGAACTGATTTTGCTTCTCTCTAGCAAGTAGCATCCATTCTTTCCGTACATTTCCCACACCAGATTCATGCCCTATTCCAACATCCTATTTCCTAGAACATCTACACGGTGGATCAAACTCCTTCATGAATGTTTTCCTCCAAGCTACAACCTTGTACTTCTAACTCCAGGGTTAATGATTTTGTAATACTCCTCTTTGAGATTTTGTAACCCTTTGCATATAGTGGCCAAAATTGGCCTTACTTTGGGATGATGTTGAGTATTAAAAAATCAGTGCCTCTAGAGAGCTTATTTCAACTGCACAAGACTTGCAATTGAAATAAGTTCTCTAGAGGCACTGATCTCCTATCCCATAAGCCTTTTTCTTAGGGTTCAGGTTTTCTCTAAGAATTATAAAATACATGGAGTTAATGGGCTATGTTTGCAAGATGGACTAATTCAGTTGTCCTTCTAGAGAGATCTTACCAAGGCTAAAGAACTGTCTGCTCAACTATTCTATGTATACCAGGAGAGATAGATTCATACCTTTCTCAAAGGTATTTGTATGAAGTAAATGCAAATAATCTCTGCTACAATTTAAACTTGGTCTGCCTTTTCTCTGTCATTACTTTATCTATTATCCAAATGATATTTAATGCCTGTACTCTAATAGCTTTTACATTTAGCATATGAAATTCACATGCAAATGTCACATCTATTATGAGACCAGTGTTACTTTAGATTTTGTACCCGTGAGCTTGTCAACCCTGTATCTGTTAAGACACTTCAAAGATTGAAAAAAAATCTCCCCAAAAACTCATTATTTTCTAATTGGAGAATTTGTCAGAAACTGAACCACTTTAAACATTTATTAGTATGTATACATATGAGATCAAACTTCAATCCTAACCATTATGAGTTGTACTGAAAATTACTCTATGTAATTAACTGCTCTTATTTACTAAGCTTAGCTTATTGTGGGACAGTACCTGCTGTTACTGAGTGGTCACCTATCTAAGTACTAAGCAGACTTATCAATGCTTAACTTTGATCAGGCCCAATGCTTTCAGCATAACTTGAAACCCTCTTACGTTCATATCTATTTTTATTGCTTTTAACCCACCTTCATCTGTTAATTTATCACTTTCTTCTCCACCTCACTCCTCTCAAAAACAAATTTGTTTATGAGAGAATTCTGAATTAATGATTAATTAGTTTCAATTATAATACATTATATAAATCCAGCTTACATCACTTAATAAGCATAATTCTTTTTTTCTTATATATATGAGAGAGAGATTTTTAAAAAAGAGGGAGATGCTATTTTGAGTAAACTCTCTATCTCGTCCAGAACCAAAATATCAGAAAAAGAATTTGGAAGGCTCAAATTTTCTGACTGGAGATGGCTTACAAAAAAAAGGAATGTTATACTTGGGCTTAAAGACTGATCCTTATGGAATATACATCTTATTTTAGTTAACTTAACAGACCTTCTGTTTATGAATAAACACATGAAAAAAAAATTGTATAAGAGAGCAGATAATCTTTGTTAAATCTAATGCAAACAGGTAACTACTTACACCAGCTTTTAGGCTAGTATTAAAGTGTTTTTGTTCATCTTCAGCCATGTTCTTGTTTTCCCCCCACCCCAAAGATAAGCCTGATCCTGAGGATTCCAATTTTGCTGTCCCTGAAAGTGATTATTAGAGGAATCTAAAGCTTATGGGAGTGGGGAAAGGGATTTTTGGTATTGCTTGTGTGAAGTGCTAAATATAATATTCATAATTTCTCTAAGCAATCAAATTAACTTGAATCTAATATCCCTAATTTTAATGTTTAAAAAAAAAAAAGCTTTATTTTTTTAAGATTTCATTAAATTATCTGTTTGTCCTATCTCTTCCCTCAAGTGACATGTCACCAGTAATATGAACCAATCCCTGAACAGACCTATGTTCTTTGGCTTTCCCAAGTGCAAATTAGTAACTGCTTAATAAATGCATGTTTTACAAGATATATATTACTGCCACTAACTTTTTTTCTGAGTTTAGGTGTAATGGCCTCTCATTTATAATACCAGGAATACAGTATAGAAATATTTTTAACTTGTTTTATAGCCACATTGATTTATAAAATTTTAACAAGAAACCCAAATTCACATTTGCTTACTTAAAAAAAAAAAAAAAAAAAAAAAACTTTTCCCTTAAGATCAGAACTTTTTTTTAATTTAGTCAACTTATTAATCTTGCTATAGATGCACAACCATTACAAAAGCAACTGTAAATGATTATCTTAGCATTCCAACAATATCCTGGCTTTGTTGATTCCTTACTACACTTACCATGCCACATTTGTACAGATGCAGTCCTCCCAATTTTGGAATTAGCAATGAAAATTTTGTGAGTTTGTATTCATTTATATACATACATACACACACACACACACACCATTTGTGATTTTAAGGTGTCCCAATATTTATTATTTTTAACACTTTCATTTGCAATTTCAAATTTTCTCATCTTTTAAGGGAAGGAAAGTTCTTTTAACTAGGATTCAAGTTATTGAAGTTTTAGATTGCACAAGGCTTTTTTTTCTCCAGTATAAAATAATTTTATGGGATTTAAACCCTGAGTTATGCTTCTGTCTAGGATCAAAATGTTGCTTCACAGCACTTCTGTCTAGGATCAAATTGAGATCTGAGTGTAATATCTGTTCTTCCTCCTTATCTATATGCACACACACACACACACACACACACACTTTATCAAATGATAAATTAATGAAATTCTAATTATTTGAACATAACATTTGGAGAATCATCAAACTTAGAATGAAATTTGCTTGGTTTTAGTATCAACTTATTCTAAACTAAAATTGAAGTACAAAACTGAGTACCATAAATTGCAACATACAAGTTGATCTGAAGTCAAGCTTAATTTTTAGCTCAGAATTCTAAATTAGACCCCTTTTGGCTACTGGTTGACCAAAACTTGCCTAGCAGGCCTAATTGAGAATAGACTTTAATGACCTATGACATGCATATAAGGCCAAGCTGTTTGCATCAAGACATGTTTTATACCAATAGGTATATTACTGCAAACATGCTGACGTTATCTTGGTAAGTTATTGGATACCATGTCTACTCGTAAACCCATTCAAGTAAAATCAATACCTCTTAATTAGTAGATTACAAACCATCATACTGCTACACAGCATATTATACCTACTAGTTGTAAAACATTACAACAGTGTGTGATATAGCATTAATATAATAATTAGTATTAGTTTTATTCTATATTTATTTAAATATAGTGAACATATTTAAGTTGGAAATGTCTGTGTCAGTTTACTCGAGTTACAGTAAATGGTGTATATTGATGGGTTGTTTCGAGTAGTTTAACCACACTGTGGTCAAGGTTTGGGTTTTAGCTTTGCCATGTAAGTTGACCCCTTGTTTCATAGAAATTTTTTTAGGCTTGAAAGGTCATCTTATATGCCAATGTTCAGCATCAAGTAATGCCTGTAACAACAATTTCTCATTATATTGTGGGACTGATAGACATTTAAGTCATATCATTTATAGAGATTGTGAAATAATTACAACATAGGCGGCATTTTTCAAGAGAAAGAAAAACATTTATAAATAAATCTTAAGTTGCAATTTTTTTTTTTTTCTCAATAACAAGATCTGCGCAACACAATCCTCTACTAATTTTTATAAATTTTAATTGTCTGAAAAAAAATTTTTTATTTTATAAAATTTTTTTATTTATACTTCATTGTTTTGATCACTGCTTCAGTCTTCTCAGTATGAATAATACACAGACTAGAATCCTAGTTAATATTTTGGGTCAATATTAATTATCTCCATTTCCTTTGTTTTGGCTTTTCTGAATTAGTTGAAATTCTAAAAATTTAGATGAGCATCCACATTTTTGTTGGCATGAGAACATTTGCACTAATTAAGACATCTCAGATATAACTAAAATATTTATCAAATATCACATACAAATTTGATTTTTCAGTCATAAATGGTAATCCCTTATTCCACTAAAATTCAAATGAATTGTATAATCACTATTACACTTCCTTTAGAATTCACTTATTAGAATGAATAAATTACAGCCATTTTAAATCCTTGAAAATAACATGAACCATGGAAATATACCGAGTTGTCTAAATGTTGGAGACTAATTCTTGTGTGTAAAACCTGTTTGATTACAGGAGGTCGTCTGTAGTGTTTTTGTTTTGTTTTGTTTTTTGTTTTTTTTTTTTTTAGACGTTTTAACTTAGAAAGCTTTTTAAAAGAAGAAAAAAATTATACCTGGGCCACTGAAAATATTGATAACAAAACAGATTACCAGATGCTATATTACCCAAGGCAGAATCGACTAACTGAACTTGATCAAAACAACAAAGGTAATGATTCTCATTTGAATAATAACAGTTCAACTAGTACAGATCTAGAAATCTTTTCTGCTTATCAAGCAGTGGCTAAAAGTTTGTCAACATTGACTTGTAAATATATTCTTTGATTGAATTTATATTAGAAAGGGCAAATAATCTATAAATAACATTTAATTACATCCCTTAAATGTACTCTTTAAGCACAAACACTTTACTACTACCTTGTTAATTTGGAAATTCGCTTTATTTGAGCACTGAGCTCCTGAGCCTAAATTTACTCAGCCATTTGAGTGTAATCACACTTGTAAACAGGTGGGGAGGCAGGGGGCTAAAGTATGACTTTCTTACCAGTGTAACAGACTCAAAGACTTAAAGCATTTTTACTCTATTGTAGACCAACGCATAATAGAGTAAAATGCTAACAAAAACTGTTAGCTACAATGAGCTATTTTTGCTGTATTGCAATAAAATACAGCAATAGGTTCATTTTTGGTCAGTATCTTCAAAATAAGGTGAAAAGAGTAAGATCAAAAACTGAAATATTTGAATAATTATTCAGAAAATGGTTTATACATTTTTTTTTTTTTTTTTTTTTTTTTTTTTTACAATGTTGAAAACAACCAATGCCCTTAATATTCCAAATTGAATTGTGGTATTTTTGCTGCATCACAATGACAATACATGCCAAAATAGGATCATTTTAATATAGAATAAATATATAATTGATATTTTTTGTATGTGTGAATGTAACTATAACATAAAAAAACAGCATATAAAATTTATTATTTGTACAAAATACTTAAAATGTTCAAGAATAATGCAATTTCCAGTCCAGTTTGCATATGAATGTTAATTTTGTAGAATCTATATTCATTCTTGCTATCATTTTTTTTTTTTTTTTTTATGACAAATTCTCAATATAATGGAGTTGATTAGAATCTTTCACTCCTTCCCAAAGAGAAGCATCAATATCATGGATGATTTATTACGGAAACTGATCAGGTTTCCAAGTTGTTTTCTTTATAATTATTAACATTTAGATAAATAACAACATAGCATTTTTATATTTTGTCTTACTTTATTTCCCCACCAATCTGTAACCTTTACAAGGAGTGTAGCACTTGGGTACTCTTCAATGGGTCAATATGTCAGTAAGGATCAGTGTAGTATTTGTACAGATAGAAATTTATATACACATACAATTTCATCTTAGAGAGAAACAATCGTATCTCATCTTTTAATAGACTATGTGAACAATAATTTGCCTAGTGACATCAGATGAAAAGTGAATTTCGTATCCAAAACAGCTGGATCTTTTCCAACACTGAAAATAGTGTTTCTAGCTTGGTAACACCACATTTAGGAGGTGCCCGTGGTGTAATTGTTATCGTCATAGGAAATGAACACGGCCACACGAGTTCAAATCCTGGACGAGACTGATTGCATTTCACATAGCACTAATACCCTTGGGAAAGGTATGAATCCAATTATTCTCCCTCCAGCTATGGGTAAATAGTAGGACAGACTAGGTTCTTCAGCCTTGGTTAGGCAACTAGTCTAGGAGAAGGAAAACTCTGAATTCAAACCTGTTAAACTCCGCTTAAAAATTGACCTTGTGTCATATCCTGCCCAAGCGGAGGGGTTAGTAAATAGGGTAACACCACATTCAAAATGGCTTAAACCTAACAGTAGTTTTGAATGATTTTGTTTAGAAATATCAAAAATAGCCTTTTGGAGACTATTTTCTGCACTACTTAAAAAAAAAAAAAAAAAAAAAAAAAACTATTAGAAAGACTGTACAGATAGTACTTTCATACTACATAGAATCTTTTGACTAGGACGATGAAAACAATATGCCTATTTTGCCAGAATATCAACATCATATAAACAGTAAATTTTCTTTAAAAATATCAAATATGTGCATGTTCAATAATCAGGGCAATTCGGCCTTTATATGGAAAAAAAAAAAAAAAAAAGTTTCATAGCATTTAAAATGAGAATTATAAAAGTTCTTGCATTCAGATGAAAATTATTACAAGGGAGGTCGTCAATGTTGATAATTATTTCCCTTGACAAGAATTGTCGAAATTTTTTATATAAAAAAAAGCTAGGTAATTTTTTACAGATCCGATAAATTATAAGAAGGGAGGTTAAAGTTAAATATATATATTAGTAGTTACTTCCCTTGATCAAATTTTTTTTCTTTTTAAAAAAGGCCAAGAATAAGATTGTCTTGTGATAGTTTCCTGAGTATGGAGGGTCGGCTTTGAAAACCAGTATTCCAAGTTTTGCTTAGGATCAAAAGACGAGTACAGTGAATGAAAACTTTTTATACAAAAAGAAATCCCAAATGAAATGTGAACGAGAAAAAAAAGAAAATGTCTACAAATAAGAATAAAATATGTATATTTAGGCAGCATTTCTTCGTTAATGCAAATTTCATTAAACATAATAGACATTTTATGTCTACATATTTTCTTCTGGATCCGTTCAAATTCCCGTATTACTTTTATCATATTCAGGGGGAATTGATTTATGTATAGTTGTATATATCCCTAGTACTTTCTGCCCGACTTTGGGCCATCATCAGGGGAGGATCTATTACAAAAGTGATGTAACTTTTGTTTTAGCATATTACTACTGTGTAAGGGCGTCTTTGCCGTAATTTTGTTGTGTTGTATATTTATGAGCTGCAGGATCATGGAGTTTAAAATATCTATATTTAGGCAGCATTTCTTCATTAATGCAAATTTCATTAAACATTACTAGGGATACATACAACTATACATAAATCAATTCCCCCCCAAATACGATAAAAGTAATATGGGAATTCGAACGGATCCAAAAGAAAATATGTAGACATAAAATGTCTATTATGTTTAATGAAATTTGCATTAAATAAGAATAAGTATGAGCCACATTAATATGACAGAAAAACGCATAAAAAGGAAATAATGCAAGAAGCATAAAATAAGCTAAAAAATTCATCTCAGGAGAATTTGGTTCTCTATCATCTAATGGGGGAAGGAGAGGTTATTAAGTTAAACCAATGTTTCCTCAAGAACTATTGAAAAATAAATAAACTTTGTATTACTTACCTGGAATGGACTGTTATGATTTTTTGGAAATGCAAAATTCTTGACCTGTAATTTCTAGAAAAAAATTAAGGATCAGCCTCTTTCATTGGATCTTTCCAAGCTCACGATATTCACCCACATTTTGCCAAACTCTGACAGAGATGGGTGTCTCAGCTCAAATCTAAAATTCAAGCTGAGGAGAGAACTCACCTTAGTGGAATTTCTTCGGTTATCATCCAAATTATGATTCTCATAATGTTGTGTAGGTACAGAAACACAGTCTTCTTATCAAGTGGTAGAACAACATTACAAACAGAACTGGCCTCGAGGACCAAGAAATTTCCACACAGAATGCAAACCATGAAGCCTTCAAAAAGTTTACACAATGGCTGCATAACCATGCAGTGAAAGATGTCCTCAATCAACTCCTCCATATTACTGCGTCGGACAAATTCTGGTAAAGTTGCCAGTCCCACTGTAAAAAACCTCCTGCCAACTCAGAGTGCATTAAGAATCACCAGTCAAATGAGTGATGCCGTCATTATTGAGACAGCTCATCCTGGATACCCAAGGCCATAGCAAGTAACTCTCCTCCATTATATTGTCTATACCTTACTCGACAATGGCCAGGTGACAGAAAGAGTAGTCTTCACCCAAGAGCATACCAACATTCACAATAGAAAGAGTACTTGTTTCTGGGCAGTTGCTTGGCCACCATCATCCAAATGCATGCTTCTTAAGGCTGAAAAGGTCTTTATGGCATCTTTCCAGAATTCAACATTTCCATCATGTTATG
Organism: Sepioteuthis lessoniana; assembly: GCA_963585895.1. Lineage (NCBI taxonomy): Eukaryota > Metazoa > Mollusca > Cephalopoda > Myopsida > Loliginidae > Sepioteuthis > Sepioteuthis lessoniana. Next base: position 27,175,889 of record OY757944.1, read on the forward strand.
CACATATCCAACCAAGGAAGGCATAGCATATGCCAACATATCTCTACATTTGGTACATCTAGACCGACTTTGAAAGGTGAAGGCAACAGATGACACACTACAGGTGCCCATCTGCCCCAAACAAATTGAAACAGGGTCCTTTTAGACTAGCTAGATTGGTATAGAAAGGACCGAAAGGGGATAAAAAACAACAGGTTCGATGTGTGAGACATACACATTCTTAACCACAGCTGAATAGCAGCACAACCTTTTCCAGTACCTCTGACTAATTCTTTGCCAATGAAATCAGCTAGGCTGTAGAATAATACATTGACTGCATCTGCAGAGGGGTAAGACCTCCTCTCCCAATGAGTGTCCTGGATATGACACTAAACCATCTGATGGTGAGGCTCTAATCATGGATCTTTGGGTAACATGTAGTACCACTTCATTGCTATTACTCCTAGGTCTGCTCTGACCTTGAGTGGTAGTACCTGTTAGGATCCAGTCTATGGGTCAAATAAAAAAATTATTTTCTATACTTGATACCATTTAACTGCATGTAGACAAATGACTGTTAAATTGAATTAGTATTACATAGTAAAAACTGGAACCAATTAACTGAGTGCAAGCAAATGAATAATGCTGAATAGAATCACTAGCATTAGATATCAATACTTGCAACAATTTAATAATGTGCTAACAAATGAGCACTGGCTCATATAAAAATAATGTTGCCTGTGACACTATTGATAGTGGTATACAGACTAGCTCTATACAAGTAGGCACGATTGCTTGTGTGTGTGCATGTATTTGCATACAGTTGTATACATGTGTATGGTTATGGGTTGACCATGAGTATACATATGTGTGTGTGTGTAGGGGATCACTAATTCTTCTCTGCAAATAAAAAACGTATAAAAATAGTTCGACTTAAAAAATTCAAGCATCTCTTAGAGACTCACTGTCTGAGTTTTTTATGTCGAAAATCTGGAAGTAGGACTCTTCCCTCACTGGACATATGAGAGTGAGGCTGCTGCTAGGACAGTTAGAAGAGACATGCCAGTGGGACAAGCGAATCAGGAAGAGGAAATCAGTCCACTACAGAGATACAGAGACAAAGAAAAGGCTAGAGATATAGAGAACCAAAAATCTAGCAGTTCTTACTTTTTAGTTAAGGGAGCTAAATAAAATTAAAAAAATTTTTAAAAAAAGGGAAAATGCCACAAACCATCAAATCATGTCACACAAACTTCTTCCTCTAAAAACTTTATTTAACTTTTCATTTTCGTCTTACACTTCCTCATGGGACCGTCTGGGACTCATGCATCTTGACTCAACTTACTGAGAGCCAGCAAAACAAAACATGGGGTTTGATTTACATTTTGCAAATGCATGGCTCCAGTTCGATGTTCCCACAGCCTACAAACTACTCTATGTATAAACAGGATTTGACATTGAATAACCTACTAAGGTTGATATGCCATAAAACACAACCAACCAACTAGAAGCCAGGACCAACCCAGACACCAAGTATCTTGCAGTTTTTTTATTCAACCAAAGGAGCTAGAAGCCTAACCACAAGTCCACAGACAAGAGAAATATAAAATGAGGAAGCTACTGCAGATTGTTGAGAAGAAAAGTTAAAAGTGCAGACAAAAGATTGCACTGTACAAGTCAAAGGATGGGCAGCACACAGTGATAGAGGGCACTTCACACTTCCATCACCCTAAGTATCAGAGGAGGTGCCAACAATCTTGGTTAGTGATACCAAGAATCCACTTCAGTTTTTAAAGAAATATATATATACGAGAGAGAGAGATTTGTAGCACAAGACTTGAAAAAATTAAACAAAATATTATCAAAAAGTAAATATGAACACGATTCCCTAACCTCTAAACATTAAATGGCCTTCGACAGTTTGGCTTGCCATTAAAATAAATCAAAAAATGGCACACTATAACAAGACTTTTATTAGAGCAACGCTCTTAGAGAATAAAGCAATTTACAACTTATTGATGCCTTTTCAAGAGTCTACATCCTCAATTTTACAGAGATAACTGTCAAATAGAATCTTTTACAACACCATTTTTAATAAAATATCCTATCAATAAGTTTAAAGCAAATCCTTAAGGAGAGTATAGTATACTCTCTGCTGAGGACCAAAATATTGTTCCAGGGTATTTCTGTTTTAGGATTAGAATGTAGTAGCAGTAAGCATAGAAATCTAATTAAATATATTACAAAAATATCAAATTTAAATCATATATATCATTTTTTAGACCTGGCTTTTCTTATTTTATCTTTATTTTTTAAGAATTAAATTTTATACTCTTTGAAATAACTGTTTTCATCAGCATTTAGCTTATACTTAAAAACAACCATTGATTTCCACATGTAGAGAGATTACACTTTAATCTTAAGCAGAATATGCAATATTTAATTAGATTTCCATGAGAACAGATATTACACTTTCATCAAAGGCAAAGTGCTAATCCTAATGCAAATGATACCATAATTTTCAATGAAACTATGATAGTTATATTATAAAGCACAAAGTGTGTATAAGATGGCTTCATTAAAAAACAGATTCTTTATATTACGTAATCTTTCTTTTTAAGAAAGATGAACCTAAACACATCACTAAAGAAGTTAAAAATATTTTACAATTTTTTTTCAACCTCGGAGTGGAACAGAAGGGAGATAATGCATTGTAATTTCTTATCTAAGATTGAAAGTAGCGGCATGAAAAGAATTAAATTAACTTTTAAGCTTGAAAGTTAATTCAATCCTTTTCCTGCTGAGAGCAACTCTAGTCACCCGAATATACTTAATGTGAGAAGGTGAGATGCAACTTTAGTCCACATTACTTTCAATAGCTACCACACTGAGGTGTAGGGGAGTGTGATATACCCCACCAAAATGCCTCTTGTTCAATATACTCCAGCCCTAAAATTAAGAAAACATAAAATAAAAGACTTTATAGCATCTAAAACTTTAGCAAAACAGTGGTTTTTAGAAGAATCAGTGAATGAAAAATTCTCTGATAAACACACTTGTGTCAATGTACCCCCAGATGCAAAGTGTGTATTGCAATTGTGAAACTGCAATAAATTCTGTTTATTTGCAAGTTTTTTTTATTTTATGGTCCAAACTTCACTCCAGCCATTTCATTGGTTGCCAAAAGAACTGTAAATGGTTAATGCAGACAATAAACAAGGAATTTAAGCAAGGTGTTATAATGTGTCGAAAAAATGAACTTAGCCAGCAAAATTCTAATTCTAGATAAGGCTTAGTTTCACTTAATGTTGTTGGAAAAAGTATGAATTGATTTCTCCCCCGCCCCAGCTATAGGTAAATGGTCGGGCAACCTTGGGCCTGGGAGAAGGAAAACTCTAAACTAAATTCAAATTAACTGCAACAGGTTAGGCAGGTCAGCAAGTAGATAACAATTGGTGAAGAAAACAAATGAAACCTACCATCCTTGAAAATTTTAAAATATATTTGCATTTAAAAACCTATAATGCTTATCAATTTTTTTTTTTTTTTTTTTTTTTTTTTTTTATAACTAAAATTTTAATAACAGATTCCACCCCACCTACTCTTTCTGAAATAAGCAGAACAAAAACTGTAAAAGTTTTTAATTTTTAATAAAATAGATTAATTTTGCAAAAAAATTCCTCAGATGAAAATTTATAGCAAAAAAGGAAAAAAGTAACGGTAAATAATCAAAAAATTCCTGTTCATTCTCGGAAAGCTTTCAAATACCAACAGCAGAATTGATCAATTATTTTTCAATCTGACGAGATGGCCGAAAAGGGTTAAAGAGTTTGGGATCATTGACGTAACGCAGATCTTTGTATAACAAAGGCATTAAACCTGAAATGAAAAAAAAATTCATGAAGCAAAAAAAAGAATCGTGAAAAACAAATTCAATAAGCAAAGAGATTTTTTTCAAATTTTCAACATGGATTTAAATGTAAAAAGCAATGCAAAATATTCAATAATAGATCATTTCTTTAAATCACAATAGCCAGAAACTATGTATGAATGGCTGTCCAGTTTGATTGAGAATTTTATTTGGGAACTCCATTAATAAATAATCAAATTGCAATGTACTTCTTCAACAAATCTCACACCCACATATCTTGCTATAATGTAATGGTTTCTCTAGATTATTACAAGTGAGTATCCTATACTTGTGCTTTCGTGTTGTATGAGTGTGATCTCATAAATAATGTGCTAATTCAGAATTTTAAAAATACTTAATTAGAATTTATTAATTAACATCCTTTTAAATCATTGTCAATTTCTAGAATTTATAACAACTACACCTAAAATATCTACAACAAAAAATATCTAAAGGAAAAAATTGAAGATTCAGTTTAGGCAAGTTAGTCACACACTTTTGTAGGTAAATATATTTATCTTATTTTTAAGAAATGTATCCTTAACTTTTTAGGTGGATGGTTCGATTTCAAAATAATGCTAACATTGCCACTTCACAAGTTAAGGTTGATCATTATTGCAGCTAAGGACAATTATAAAAGTTATCAATAAAACAAAGATAAAATTGAAACTGGATGATGAAACAGCTACTCATTTTCGACTGTTTTTTTTTAATAAGCAATTTTTAATGCAAAATATTCAAACTAGCTAACCTGATAAGGAAAAAATTGCTACCATTAAATTATATAGTAGACTACTCAGAAACTGGTTTGAAGCAGGAAGAGGTTGTTCTCACAACACAACTTTACATAGAACCCAGACCCACACAAATAAGCAAACATGGCAGCTTATATAGATGTGTGTCTGTGAGATGTATGTATGCACTTAAATATATATCAAGTTGTGCTGATAACATGGAGTTCTCTGACTATCTTTTGCCATCACATCCCTATTATCCATTGCTTCTGGAAGGTCCTTTGGCCTGCATCCAGTGTCAGTACAAAGCTAATATAAGTCCTTGTTGGTCAGTCAATACTGGTGTATTCATGTGTAGAAGTCCAAAAGAGAACTTCACTTATGAATTCATCCTTAGTACTCAGCATGTTTTGTTCGTCTTGCTTGGATGGTTTGTAAAATAGAAGGTAAGTGGCCATACAGCTGCTGTTTTGTGAGATGTTGCTTCCAGGATCTATTCAAACTAGCATGTAACATTCTAGTGTAGTTCCCTTCTAGCTTTTTTCCCATGATTTTCATCATAGTTTAGGCGGTACATCCATACAGTAGTACCAACACGGTCACAGTTTAAAAGAAATCAGATTTCGATGTGATTGATGACCTATCAATAACATTCTATGCATACACTGACATCACTTTCAATAGATGAGACATTGCTGCAGAGATATGTGAACTTGTTTATGAATTTCAGAGGTCTGTCACTTAAAGTGGAGATGGCTCCTTCTTGTTTAAAACACATACATAAACTCTGTTTTATTTGCATTCATGCAATGGTCAATGCCTCTTGCTGCTTGCTCAAGGGATTCAGTTTGGGCAGGGGTATTTTCAAGAAGTAGTAGATCATCTGCATAATCTGTGGGATATTGTCTGCTGCATGTCTTTTTTAATGTGAAACCATTTTCTTTTATTAGATCTAACGATGTTCATAGTACATAATCTAGGCAGATTATAAACAAACATGGGCTTTCATGTTTTTGTAAAGCATCATTATAGCAGTAACAATTTCTTTGAGGAAACCATAAACTTGTAGTATTTGCTTGATTCTTTCCTCTGAGTCTGGAATCAAATGCCTAGGAGAAATCTATGAACAATAGTGTTGGCTTGAGATTTTTTGCACAGATAATAAGAATCTGTGAAATTGTGGATTGATTTCTCTGAAAGCCATTCTGATTTTTACAAAGAATTTTTTTGACTTAAGGTCAGATACAATTAAGAAGTAAATTATGATAAACCTTATTAGCTATAGCAGTAAGAGTCATGCCTCTGTAGTTCTTAGGGATTCCAAATTTACCTTTCTTGGGAAAAGGGAGGATGCAGCTTTTCATCCATTTCTCTATTGTGTTTTCTTTATATGCAGTATTGCATAACAAAAGAATAATATCAAATTTCCTTGTCTTCTATACTTCAGAAGGAATTTCATTAAGGCCTGTAGCTTTTCTGCTTTTGATTTTTTTCCAAACTAGTTAGCTATCAATTTTTTTCAATATGTTTATCAGTGATTTCAGGATTATTTACAAGCAGATTCCTTTTTTTTAAAAAAAAAAAAAACTCACGAAATCTTTGTGCTGTTATGATTGACCTGGCAACTTTTCTCTGCATTGGAATGCACAGACCAGTAATTGCTCGGTTGAAGATCTGGCCAGTGTAGGGAGAAACAAACTGACTCAACAACTGGATATTCTATAAAAAATAAAAAATTTTATATGGGGAGAGCATCTTCATTATTTTAAACCTTTCACAATTATAATACAGCGCAAACAAGTGTTATAAGATATTCAAAAGAAACTTAATAAGAAGAAATATTTAAGGCTGACTCTTATTCAGTACAAAAACCTTATAGCTACAAATTCAAGCATTTCCCTGTAATTTAGCAACATAATATCAATATCTACACTAACCCTGATAAATAAGTAGACCCATAAAAACTTTTTATAGAAGGTTAATTTTCTTCTAAACCAAAAGATATCAGGATTTTATCATTTCCAATGAAAATGGATATTATTAGGTATTACAAACTTACACTTGCTTATTGGCTAAATTATTTTCATTTGAAGTAACCAGCACAAATACAAGCAGTGCTGTGAGTTAGCTAAACAACTCCAGGTCTTCAACTGTAGCTGCCTCTGTGCTATACATTTTGTGGATCAACTCAGGCGAAAGGGACTGTCGCTGGGAGTCAGCTCACTGACACAAACAGCAGAACATATTCTGGTTTCCCAAGGTTAAGAGAGCCCAATGGTATGATGAGGTTTTATAACTGCTGGAAGAGACTAAAATGGAGTAGAATTTTACAATCAATCTGCCTTAATTGGTTCACTCCTGAAGGTAGTTCTGGCTTTATACTATTGCCTCTTCTTGTAGGACTGTTAAAAAAAACCAGATCTTCCAAATTAATTGTTTTTAACAAATCAGTAAACATTACTAAATCAGAATTTTTCTAAAAATACAAACAAGGCTAAAAAAAACAAAAAATAAAATACTATTCAAATTTTTTAAATTAAAAAATCCAAAATGAAAACAGGAAAATGATTTTCTGAATCACCCCCATCCACCCACAACTAACCTGTACTTATAGTTCACACAACATAGAATGTACCTTGTAATCAGGTTCAATCTTGTGTCGGCAAAGGATGCATTTATGTGGTGGTTTTTGGTATGGATTTGGCATTGACATAACAGGCTGAAACAGAAAAAGAATTTATTCAAAGAATCACACAAACTTGAAGGAAAAAAGCAATTAAAGGTTAATAAATAATAAAAGAACCATGACTAATGTATTTTAGTTATACTAAATAGTGTTATAAGGAAATAATACTACAGCCTCTGAGTTGACATAACTTGGTGAATATTTTAATATATGCTAGTTTGTGCCACATATATCATGTGACTGAAGCCATCAAAGGTATACAGCCTGGTTGGTAGTATCATGGTAGTTGGTGTAATTTAAAAGCCACACAGATGAACATAAAACAGTCTAATTCAAAAACTTATGCTTTATGAGCTCAGACTTGGCCACTGAGGAAGCAACCAGAAACATTGTATGAAACATAAAGGCACAAATGATTGCAGTAAAGTAACAAGATGGTTTCAGAAAATTTTGCTTGGGTTGCAAGAACCTTGACAATCAGACAAAGACAAGATAGGCCTAAAACCATGGATTCCAATGACATGCTTCAAGCCATAAAGCCAAACCTAGCAAGTTGCACCTTCACACATTTGCCAAAAGAATCTGGAGCTGTTGAATTGTGCTTTACATTACCAAAGTAAGGCAAAACTTTTGACTTACTTTCATACTTGTAAGACACACACCCCTGTAACTATTCCAACATTGGTTTCTTTGTTTTAATGTCATATCAACCTTTGTGAGTTTATTTAATGCCAAAGCTATCCTTGCAGAACAGCAGTGATATTATTTAACCCACAGCTGAGTGGTATAAGGGGGTTCATACATTTCCCAAGTGTATTAATCCAAAAGTGAATGGAATAGCAGAACTGATGTTCTAACTTGCTTACTACAATGTTGCAGTCTGCCACAATGCCACAAGGACCACCCCACTTCATTCCCACATTGAGAATTTTCAATTTTGAGTTTTGTTTAATAGCATATCAACCTGTGTGGGTCATTTAATGCCAGAAGGGTTAAACTGATTTTGTTTTTTGCACATGTTTTAAGATTAGGGTATGAGTTTTGGTTATGTTTTATTATATTTGACTAGATTTTGATGAAGAGGTTGGTTTCTTTTAGAAAGCTTAAGATTTCCTCTGGTTTGGAGTTTTTGAAGAGGTCCTTTGAATTGTTTGTTTGGTAATGTTTTGGGCGAATTTGTCTAAACCAGTCACAGTTTATGAGAATGTGTTTAACTGTGAGAGGTACTTTACATGTTGAGCATACTGGGGCAGGGGTCTTCCCCTTTTAGGAAGTGTGAGTGGGAAATGTGGGTGTGGCCAATACAAAGTCTGGAGATTATCCCTTCTTTTCTATTTCTTCATTATCAAAAAAACCCATAGCAGTTTAATAAAACCAAAATCTAAAAAAATTAACCTACAATACTCTGTTGGTAGAAGTACCAAAAAAACTTTCTCGGACCTACTACTAGAACAGAAATACTTTCACAACCTAAAAATAAAAGCTTAACCCCACAACTCTCTGAACTTGTCAAAGGGTGCAGTGAGAATCCCAGATCTCTCCCTCTGCACTTTAAACGAAATAAAAAGTAACCCCCGCAAACACAGTGTCACTGATACCAAAGAAATATCTATCTTGAGAAATAATTAAATAATCTCAACAAACACCTATATTATAAATTTTAATGCTCCAAAACCACATACTGAAATAAATAATAGGATACTTAATAACAAAAGTTGAAACTTATATTTCAAACCCACTGAGATGCCACAATTGCCAAAAATTTGGGCTTCACAAAGAAAAGTGTACCAGAACTTCAACATGTAAGAACTGCATAGAAACTGGAAACCATATAAGCTGTCAACAGCCTCCAAAATGTGCAAACTGCAAACAAAATCACTCTGCAGATTCCAAAGAATGTGAATTATGGAAAAAAGAATATTAGAAGTGAAACACACTAAAAATATAGCCTACCCGGACGCAAGGAAGTTCATTGAAAATTATCTAGCCACAACTACCTATGCAAACATAGCCGAATTCAAAAACAACTCTTCCCAAAATCAAAAGATGATGACTCACTTCGACATGATAAAAGAATTGAAAACACTACTTGAATTACTAAGGGAAAGCTTGACCAACTTGACAACTAAGCCTCATGTTGAACCAGATCCAAAGAAGAACCTTCACCCACACAGCAACTAAGCTGAAGACCCCCCTAAAAATCAAACCAAACAAAAACTTAACCCAAACAACAAACTCCAGGCATCTCTCTCATCACTACAAAACCCAACAATCTCCCACTAAAAACATTGGATAATACTGAAAGCCCACTGCTAACCCCCCAAAAGAGATCTCCTTGGAAGAAGGAATCTAACAAGCATAAACCATAAATATCACTAATAGAAACTGAAAATAAATTTGAACTGATGGAAACAGAGAGCCAATAAGGCCCTTCAAAACAGAGAAACCCTAAATACTCCAAAAGCCTAAAAATCAGATCGGAAAGCCTAGAAACTATTGAAATCACTTAATCCAGCCAAATGAAAAAACAAAAGACTAAAACCAAAACTACACCAAAACAAAATACACATCAAACACACAACAAAGCTTAAAAAAGCATGACCTATAAAATAATTTAATGTGACAGCCGTGGCTACAAAACAAATTACGACGAGCTGCTTCTGTTAATCACTGAACTCAATTCTACCACCATATGTCTCCAAGAAACCTTCAAAAAACATAATGACAAACTAAACATAAAAACCTTTGAACAATATTACATAGATGATACCAGACAAAGAGCTTCATGTGGAGTATCAATCCTAATTAGGAAAGATATCCCCCAAAATAAAATCAACATCAGCACTCACTTGCAAGCAATTGCAGTCTTAGCAACTCTACCTAAAACTGTCACCATCTGTTCACTATATATTCCACCTCATGACCCCATTAATGAATTAAACAATCTAGAACAACTTCCTAAACCCTTTATTTTGATGGGAGATTTTTGCAGCCACAATATAATATGGGGAAGTATAACAACAAACAACAGAGGCCAGATCCTAGAAAAATCATTAACAGCAATAATTTATGCAATCAGAACTATCAGACCCACCTTAACCCATCCTCAGGTTCCTTTTCTGCCATAGGCCTAACCCTCAGTGACCCATCAATCTTTACAGATTATAATTGGAGAGTATACAAAGACCCCTGTGGCAGTGACCACTACCCAATAATAATGGAAAACTCTACAATAAAAAAACTCGGAACCACAAATAAAACCCTCACAATGGAATTTCAAATGAGCAAACTGGCAATCCTACAAAAAACTATGCCTTACCACACTAATTCCAGAATCAAATACAAATCAAGAGGAACCCATAATACATTTTACCAACACTCTCATAACCATAACAAATAAAACTATCCCCAAAACACAATGAACTATGATTCACAGAAGAGTGCAAAAACATAAGAGAATGTCAAGCAACTCTTAGGAAATTCAAGACAAACCCCACAAAATCTAAACAAATACAAACAACAAAGGGCTAAAACCCTACATATTATCAAAGAAGCTAAAAGATCCTCCTGTAGAACCTTCACTTTGAAGATAAATTCTAATACAAATCAAAAAAAAAGATTTGGGATTTTATAAAGAAAATAACAAATAAAAACATCAGCAACCCAATAAATCACTTCTCTCAAGAAAACACCAAAGCCACAAATGAAAAGCATATAGCCAACCTGATTGCAGAAAATTTCGCTCAAGTGTCATCTTGAAAAAATTACTCAAATCATTTAACTCAATCAGAATCAAAGAGGAAAAGAACAAAATAAAATTCACTTCTGACAATACTGAAGGTTATAACCAGCCCTTTACTCTAACCAAACTCCAAAACTCGATTTCCAAATCTAACAACTCAGCCCCTGGTGCAAATGAAATTCACTATATCTCTAAAATGTCTTCTAGATTTATACAGCAATATCTGGATCTCTGGCAACATCCCTACCATATGGAAGCAAGCCATAACCATCCTTTTCCTCAAAAAACAAAAAGTTACAGTTATAGACCTATAGCTTTAACAAGCTGCACCTGTAAAATCCTCGAAAGGATGATCAATCGAAGACTAACATAGTTCCTTGAATCGAACAATCTCCTCTCAAACCTACAAACAGGCTTCAGAGCCAAAAGAAGTACCATGGACCAAATAGTCCGTATAGAAACTTTAATTAGGGAAGTATTCATCAAAAAAGAACATCTGGTTGCAGTCCTCTTTGACCTAGAAAAAGCCTACAGTACAACCTGGACATATGGCATACTCAAAGACCTTAGCCTACAAGGCAGACTCCCCATCTTCATAAAACACTAGAAAACTGGACCTTTCAAGCATGAATAAACAATACATTCTCCAATCCAAAACCTCAAGAAATAGGTGTACCTTGGCAGTATTTTATCTGTGATCCTATTCATGATTAAAATAAATAAAATAACAACCTGCCTCTCCTCAGAAATCAACAGATCATTATAAGTTGACGACTTCCTCATTTGTTACAGTTCAAAAAGCATGGTCACCATAGAAAGAAAAATGCAACAATGCATCAAGAAGATATTAAAATGGACCATGAAAAATGGTTTTAAAATCTCTTGTAATAAAACCAAATGCATGCATTTCTGTAAAATTCACAAAATGCATAATCAACCCACCCTAACATTAAATGGCTCTGAAATACTCATAACCCAGCAATATAAATTCTTAAGCATTACTCTTTACCCAAAATTATCCTTCATCCCCCACATTAAACAACTGAGGATCAAATGCAACCAAACTATCCAACTCCTGAGAACCATAGCCCACACAGACTGGGGTGTTGATAAAAAAAAAAAACTAACCAAACTATACAGATGTCTAATACAATCAAAACTTGATTATGGCTGCTTCATATATGGAGCAGCCAGAAAATCCTGTCTCAGAGAACTCGTAACTATCCGTCACCTGGGACTCCGTATTGCCCTAGCAACCTTTGCTACCTCTTTAATTGAAAGTTTATACATAGAAGCCAATGAACCCCAACTTTTCTTGAAAAGATATAAAACTTGCACTCCAATACTATATTAAACTCATTTCATACCCCCAAAACCCTGCCTATAACTGCATTTACGGAAATAAGATATGAAAACCTTTCCAAAAATAAAGAAAAAGGCCATTAAACCTTTTAGTCTATGAATTCAAACCCTCCTAAATCAAATCGAACTCAATCCTCAAATAATACATAATACAATCCTCCCCAAAACTGCACCTTGGACCATAAACCAACCAATGATAAAGCTAGACCTAACCAGACTTTCTAAAACCAAAACATACCCCATCACTTTCCAAGAGAAATTCCTCAACATCCAAAAAAACTTCCCAGACCACCACCACATCTGTACAAATGGATCCAAATAGGGAATGAAAGTTGGTTGTGCTGCTGTCTTCCAAAGCCAAGAACTGTTAAAACGTCTCCCAAATGAATCATCAATCTATAGTGCAGAAGTCATAACTATTGACCTAGCCATGAACATTATAGCAAACAACAAATCCTCTAAATTTATCATCTGTTCAAACTTCAAATCAGTCCTCCAAACTCTACAGAGCAAGGATTTGACTCCTCTCATTACAAGACTACTAGATAAAATCAACACTCTTTCTAAGAATAATAGTATCATTCTTACTTGGATACCCAGTCACATTGGCATACAGGGAAATGAAAGGGCAGACAAAGCTGCAAAAAAAGCACCTCAGACACATATATCCAATACAAAAATTCCATACACCAACCTAAAACCACTCATTAACAAATTTATACTTAAGAAATGGCAAAAATCTTGGGATGATCAAACACAGAACAAGCTCCACTATATACAAGATACCATAGGTGAATGGCGAGTCGGCTACAGAAGGGTTTTTTTGATAATGAAGGGAGACAACTTTGTGTTTGGGGTATCTTCTGTTGACTCCAGCAATATAAATTGGGGGAAAAGAGTCTGGTCAGAGTCATTGCCTGAGTCAGACTCTGCATGCAGACGCTTTAATTTTGGGGTTTTTTTGCTTGGGTTTTGGGGGATTTTTTGTATCCATAGTTTTTACTGAGTTCACTGACTGTGCACCCCACCCACCATGAAGCCCTATAATGAGAAATGTCAAGGGAGAAACCCATTTGCCTTGGCAAATCAGGGCTATACATTCAGTATACTCACACCAGCAATTTGGGATTTCCAGGTTTTCATTCCCAAGTTTATTACTCACCTAGAGATAAAATGGGAAACACAGATCTTTCTTCAGCATGACTGACCCTGCAGCCACAGTTTTCTGCTTCGAAGACCTACAAAAATCTTTTGCAGGCCTCCGAATGAGGGCTTGAAATCGGTCTCTCCGACCACCCATCTAGCCCAGTAAGAACCAAAGTGGAGTGTTGCTAATCATATGGCCACTTAGGCAACTGGGTCACAGACTACACAGTCACCAGGATCCCATCCGAAAGCATCACGGGTCGCCACCCATGACCAACAGATGTCCTCTTTGGGGGGAGGGCCTTACCCCTCAACTGAGATGCTGTCGGTGTATTCTACACCCCCAGCTGACAGGGTGGATTAGTTATTTCTTTGTACATACTGGTTTTGAGTACTGCTATCACCAACAATTCAGTTTTACATCGGTCACTTGTTTGCTCACAGGTGAATGATCAAATAGTTCTATTTCAAACAATTTAATTTTGCATAAGTCATTTGTTTGTACAGAGTCAAGATGTCAAACCGTTCTATTTGACCCATAGATAGAACCCAGTCAGGTGCTACCACTCCAGACCAGACTGGACCTGGGAGCAATGGTAATGAAGGGGTACGCTGCATTCCCCAAAGCTCCAGTATTACTGAAGCCTCACCATCAGATTGTTTATTGTCATATCTAGGACACTCGTTGGGGTGGGAGGTGTCTTACTCCTCTGCAGAGATGCAGTCAGTATATTCTACAGCCCTAGCCGACAGGGTGAGTTCAATTTTGAATATGGAGTGAGCATTAGATACATGTAGAAATAATAACATAAATGACTTAAATTTAATTTGTTCATTGTTGTCCTCTTAATCCAGAGGATGTCTTGAATTTTGCATCTATCAACTCCAATACAAAGGGAACTTAAGATTTTGAATTTTTATTGCTGAGGATCCTGGCATCTATTGAAAAATCAAGCATAAGTCTCATGACTGACAAAGCTTTTAGATCTTGAAGATTGAGTCACCATTGTTCAAGGTAAGTTATTTGTTCATTGATATTAAATAGTTGGATACTTCACAGATAGACTTCATACATTGTTGGAACTGGCATATTAGAATTACAGCATCAAGCATAGATCTGAGGAAATCACATCAACAGTAAGGTTGATGAGGACACACTAGTCAAAATAATTTATGCAATAATGAAGATGCTTTCATTTACCCAACTCTTCTGCCACAAGCAGGAAGCAACAGAAAGTCCATTTTTAAGTAGAGTATAGCTGGTTTTCTTTCTCCTATACTGGCTGCCATATCAAGACTAAAGAGCTCAGTCTACAATTTACTTGTAGCTGGAGCAAGGAGTGATGGATTCTTACCTTTCCCAAGGACATTAATGCAAAGTAAATTGCAAACACCTTGTTCAGGATTCCTACAACAATAACTGTTATGATTTGCATGCCTCTTTAGAAGGTTAGAGATAGTACCAGCTGAAACAGCAATACTTCTACAATGATCAGAAACAGTTATCACCAATTCCACTATGATGGCCAGAGAGCACTATTAGTTTTTTAAAATAGATTCTCAAAACCACATATCCTTCCTATTCAAATTCCAAAATTTCTAAATTCTATAAACAATCTTTGATGTAGGAAGTTCAATTCCTTACCAAGCCCACAAGTTTTTGGGGTTTTTTTTAGTTTAAGAGATTAAAGTTTTGAATAGGAAGAGAAAAGATTATCAGAGAATCACTTTTGTTAGTTTTAAATTTAAACAGTAGGAGGGACATACAAATTCATTAACTGATGAATGAAGTTTAACATCTAAGAGAAAAATCAATTTCAAAGAAATAGCTGTCTTTGGCAAGAAGAAATGTGGTAGTTTTGTTTTTAGTCATACAAACTAAGGATTTCTTTATACAAAGATAACAAACCTTTCACAGAAAAAAAAAATTAAATTACAAACCCTAAATAAGTCAATAACTGTCTTTGATAATTTTGACAATTATTATCTTTTGTCTTCTAATTCAAATGGCTTTTTTATCAAAACTTACTGGAGGTAGTTATTTCTATAACAGCAAACAACACACATTGAAAACAACAATTAAGGATAAGCAATAAAAAATAATTAGAATCAGTCATTAGAATTTCATCTAGAAAATGAATAAAGATATACCCTATAAGTATAAGTAATACAGTAAAAGATCATGTACACAGTTCAAATAGTGTAGAGATTCTAAAATAAGACTTAAAGCTCAATATTTTACACAGGTTAAAATTGGTATTGCCTTTCAGGATATTGCTACTTTATTTTCTATCAGTGTACTTACAACTACTGAAAAGCAAAAAAAAAACTTACAGTATCACTCTTGTGTCCCTTAAGGATCTCTGTGATTTCTGCTGCATCATGTTCTATATGTTGGGGCATCAAAGGATGCTTTGCTTTGATAGAAGTCTTTCTTTTTGGATATTTAGAAATAGGTGGTCGTCTGATGATTGTCACAGAGGCAGACAATTCATAGAGGGGAGCTAAAATCAAACAGAAAGAAAAAACAATTATCAAAATTAACATACTTGTCAACAAATGATAAACAAACTGTATCCAATAAACACTGAAGGTTGGTACAGTAAATTGAATAAGATTTGAAAGGTGTTTTTCCCTAAAATCTACAAGAAAGTGGGTCTTATATACTTACAAATACTATCAAACTTTTAGCTAATCATTTTTACATGCATTTTTTGTAGAATACTTTATATAGAGATTACTTTCATACATATCTCTGGCACAACCTTTATAAAATATAAGCATAGGTAGAATTTCTGCAGTGTGCAACCAAATGTAACTTGGAGCAGTGTCTATGGCATATTGATGAGATATACTAACAATTAATTTTATGCATTTAGTAACAAATCTACAATGAATAAGATTTTTTTAATTTTTTTAGAAAGAGTTGGCATTTCTACCTTGCCTATATAGACAGCATGTTTGGATATAAACTCAAGTGCCCAAAACTGAGAGATAGTTGGACAGTGAATGGTTTGGCCATCCCCCACTTGTAAAAAGACTCAACTGGATGACTTACATGTGACATAATAAAGTGGTAGTGTAACTATTTTTCTGCAGAATGATTATTATGACAAGATGTCCAGAGTCCAGTCTGGGCGTCGCTGGGCTGGGGCACAGTGTGACCAGCCATGTCTTGGTTTCGGTGGCAGACGGTTGAGGATGCCTAATATGGATTCCGGAAAGGCGGCATTCCTGTCACATGTGCTAAGACTGGCACTTGTTGAGCCTCAGGGGGCTATAGCCCCAGGCTCTGACCCTCTCCGAAGGGGCTAGGTTTATAGCTTGGCACCTGAGGTGTCTCTTTTTAGGGGAATGCTGACAGGGCTCAAGGCATTTATGGAACACCAGCGGGCATATGTTGGCTACAGCCCTTCACCTGGTTCCCAAATTAAAAAAGGCCTTGTGCCTAACTTTGGTGTTTGTGGGGTACCAGACAAATATCACGATTATTGGAACTATAAAGATGGAGCACTCAAGATTTTTCTAAACATGTGAATCCTGGACAGACACCAGCAGCATAAGAAAACTGTCAGTGCCCACACAAGATGTGACCAGGAATTTGATTTCACCTAACATTTTTATAGGACTGACAAGTTTTCTAAGGTGTACATTTTTCTTGGTAAACACTGCCTGTCCCAACACTCACCAATCAAATTTTACAGCTTTCATTATTTTCCAGAACAGTATTGTGTTTGTATAGCATAGCCCACCCATGAAAAATTCAGAATCGATAAACAAAAAAATACAGGACACAAGTAACAATTCATGGTTCCACAGGTAAAAAAATTTTGAAAAACATTTTTTTCACAAATAATTACACTTTCCATTCAGAATAACTTACTTTATTAATGGAGTTTGTTAAATTTGAAATTCATTGATTTTTTTTTTTTTTTTTGTCTGCTAAATACAAAAGCGAAATGGTCTCTAACTTTGTCATTTCCATGATACAAATTATCAATTCATTGTTTTGATTTTATTGGAAATATGTGCTCTAACAATTACAACTGTCTAAAAACTTCAAGGAGCCTTCTCCCGGCAGCTCATCAGCGGGGTAAAAACCGACTTTGTGCTTGAGAAATACTTATACTCTTTTAGGAATTTAATTTTTCCTTTCGGGAATATTATAAAACTCTGATAAGTAAACTTGATATTCACCATCCAGAAGAGTAACTTTCATTTGCTTAATTCATTTTTTTTAAACTGAACTGAGAAGTTATGATTAATTTATTAAAAAATACAAATCGACAATCTTGAATATTAGACAAAAACATTATATTCTAACTACTGCAAAAGTGACAATTTCGCAAGTGGACTATTCTATACAAGCACTAATTAAAGTGTACTTTTGTTGTTAACAATAAACAATTCGGTACTTGAAGGAAACTTAGTGGTTTGTACTCCCGAAAAAATAAAATGTCGTTGTCCTCGCCAATATTTAGAACTTTAATTTTTTTTTATATAAAGCTAACTTGCAATATGAAATCGAGTAAAAAAATTATTTAAACCTCAAAAAACGTGTTTGAAGGTGAAACTTTTGAACGCTGAAAGGATGACATACACACTGATAGTTTAAGTAAACCACTTCCCTAAAAAGCAATAAGTATGATAACCTATAATCTAAGCCAACTTACTATAAGCAGCTAACAGTCCTGGAGGTTGATTATTATAAAATATTCGTCCAAAGTTTCTTAACGATCGAGAGATTGGCATTAAGGACAGCGCCATTTTGATTCCTGTTAGTGCGGTCCTAACTTCCTAATAGTTCACGTTTTTCTTTTTTTAACAAGAGACATTTTTAGTTTTTTTCATTAGATATTATTTACGTAAAAATATTGAAGTAATTTATGAATTGATTTATTTTATTTGCTACATTTTTTAATTCATTATAATTATAGTAAGTAAATATTGAATGTATATCATTGGCTATAATATAAAACGCTACTTAATGCGCGGCGTTTATGGCTCATTTGGCAAAGAGACTGGAAATGCTAACCTATCTTCGAACGTTAGTGGGTTTATTTGAACTTCAGTTTGTTATTGTTTTAGTTTTGGGGTTTGAGGGATTTTTCTTTTTTTGTTTTTTTTTAGTTCTGTTGTCTTTTTTTTTTTTTTTTCAATTTTATAAACTCAGCAACACATTCGACATTTCAATGTAAAATGAATTCCATTTTATGGATGAAAAATATTAAAAGAAAAAAAAATTAATGATTTTATTTAAATCATTACAATTCACTTAAAGGTCACTATTATCGGCTATTAAATTCACTGTCAAGTCACTTAGTATTTACAGAATTTATTATACCATGTGCAAATAACTAAAAGAATGTTGCTGGGCCAATAAGAACGTCGACCCCGCGAATTATTTTTTGTTGTTCGTGTGAGTAAATTGGCAGCCGGAAGATAATGAAAAGAACAAAGGCGAGGTAACAGTATAACAAATGACAAATTATTAATTAAGCTGGTGGTTGTCGTTGTTGGTAGAGAGAGTTGGTGATCGTCGTTGTTGGTAGTGACAGCTGGATGATCGATGTCCCGGTTGTGTAGTACTTTGGTTTAACCAGGGGTGTCGATAAGGTCTCCCGTGATGATGCTAGTCCGAGCAGTAAGTCATTCGTAGACTAGATGCTGTAATGCTGGAGGTTGTATGCAGTTGGTGCCGGTAGCTTGGTGACGCAGGATCGAATGAGTGGGCTAAGACGAGTAATTGAGACTATATTGTAGTCAATCGACTACTCATAAACAAAACAAAAACAAAACAAACAAACCCCATTCCAAGAAGTGGTGAGTCACTGATGTCGTCAGCCAATAGTATTTAGGGACGAGTCGTTAAGGGACTAAATCGCTCCGCACAGAACGTTCTTTTTAAAATATTAAATTCAACCTGTCTTTCTAAGGACAGTCCTCAACTAATGGACAAAATAGGTAGTAATAAAAAAACACATGGTCGAAGTAGAATGAAGCTTCTCACCATTATTTAATAATAAATAGCAAACTCAGTGTACGTAGACCAAAATGCGTAGTAGTGTTGCGGAGCCGATAAGCACGTCGACCCCGCAAATGAGTTATACGGTTAAACGTGTGAATGAGAACAGCCAAAACACAATGAAGGGACAAAGGCAAGGTAACAATTATAACAAGTGACAATTTATTTGTCGTATTTACAAGCGTGTATGTAAGTGTCCGTGGCGGTTGTAAGTGGTCTTCAGCTAGATGGGCGATGTTGGTAGCTGGTATGATCGCGTTGTAGATGTTCGAAGCTGGACGATCGACGAGGGTCGCTGGCGTAGGTCGAGTCGTGGAGATACAGCTGGATGTTTGATGCTGGTAAGCTGAGATCGGTTGAGTCGTGGAGATACAGCTGGATGTTTGATGCTGGTAAGCTGAGATCGGTTGAGTCGTTGAGTCCAGTTGGACAGTCGTCGCAGGCAGCTGAGGTCGGTCGAGGTTGGTAGATCGATATTCCCGGTTATGACGGTATGTTGGGTTAACCAAGGGTGTGTCGATCCGGTTGCTGGCTCGTACGGCGGGTCGTACGTGAGCCAGGTGTTGCAGTGGTAGAAACAGTCTGTAGCAGCGAGTCGTTACGTGGACTGCGTGGTACCTTGCAGGAGCGTCGAGGTCGAGTTCGGTTGTGGCAGCTTGGTCATGTAGTGTCGGGTGAGCTAGTGACTAAGACTGAGCCGTGTCCTAGTGTTACGGACCAAGTGAAAGGTCTGAGGCCGTGGTTAAAGTTTGCCAGGCCTTAGTACAGACGAGATCGAGCGAACGAGTCGAGGAAAGGCTAGGGCTTTGTCGTGCCCCCTAGCCGTGCGGACTTATCGGACGGGAGCGAAGACTTTGCCGTGTCAAAGCCGTGCGGACGATGGCTATGGCTGGGTCGCGCCAAAGCCGTGCGGACGTATCGGACGGGAGCGAAGGCTTTGCCGTGTCAAAGCCGTGCGGACGTTGGCTATGGCTGGGTCGCGCCAAAGCCGTGCGGACGATGACTATGGCTGGGTCACGCCAAAGCCGTGCACAAACGAGCAGACAGGCCAGGAGGCCGAGGCTAACATGGGCGTTATCTTAGCGCTGCGCAGATAGCGAAGCGGTAGCTAAAGTCTGGACCGTGCCATTAGCGCTGCGCAGCTTATCGGACAATCGGAACCGAGCGAGGGTTAAGACCGGCTGGTCTTAGAATCCGTCTTCGTGTTTGCCTCCGGGCCATCTATTTCGACAGATCATTACTGACCACCAGAGATGCTCTGACCCGCAGACAGGGACCTCTTATGGTCCTAAAAAGGACCTTTGTGCATACCTATGTAGGTGGGAGAAAAGGCAGATCTACCACGAGAAGTGGGACCAATGCCGGAAGATAAGGTGAATGCAACCGCACAAAATGCTGGATTCCTCCTTAAATGAGCTTTGCCGGGAGCGAGCGGTATTTGTTGCCTGCCCCACCTAACGGGCAAGTATGGCACAAGGCCTTTTTATGGTGGATCCGGGTGCAGGGCCGTAGCCCACACGCATCCGGCAGTTTCCAAAAATGCCCTCGGCCCCGTCGGCATTCCCCTTTTTGGGGGCGCCTCAGGCGCCGGGCGATAAACCCAACCCTCCCGAAGGAGGTAAAAGCCAGGGGGGAAGGCCCCCTGAGACCGAAGGATAATATAAAAATCGCTTTGCCAGGAGCGATCGGTATTTGTTGCCTGCCCCACCTAACGGGCAAGTATGGCACAAGGCCTTTTTTTGGTGGGTCCGGGTGCAGGGCCGTAGCCCACACGCATCCGGTAGTTTCCAAAAATGCCCTCGGCCCCGTCGGCATTCCCCTTTTTAGGGCGCCGAGCGATAAACCCAACCCTCTCGGAGGAGGTAAAAGCCTGTGTGGAAGCCCCCCCCCTGAGATCGAAGGATAAAAAATTGCACGCCAGGCGGCGAGCCGACGAGCGTTGAAAAAGGCCTTGTTGATATGACGAAAGTGCTGTGACACACAGCTCCAGCCGCGTGAATATGAAATTCTTTTATAAAAAATGAGTGTAGCCATTAAGTATTTTTTTTACCTGCTATAAGCTGGCGACGACTATTAGTTCCAGTTTTATCAAGTTATTTTTGGCCGAAGTGCTTTGTAAATATTGTTAATTTTAATTCATCCTTTCCTTTTAGCTGTAACGAGATGTCAAGGTCGTTAGAAAGAAAAAGGGCTTAGTCAGTTCCGGCCGTACCCGGATATAATTGTCCTAAAGCGGGCGTGTAACCTGATCTGTTTATGTTCATCGGCAGGTCGCGGCAGTAGCGCACAGTAGCTATAAAAGCAGCGGTATCAAACTGGGTCAAATCAGTTTGGCTGGGTGTCATCCAAGGATGCGGGGGAAATCAGATTCTCCCCTAGTCGTTCTTTGACCGAAGCCTAATCAGCAGCAGCTGCCCACGAGGACTGCTCAAGGCTCCCCCTAAAGCCGACGTCCTGATTCCAGCCGCAGACGACGCAAGAAGATTGCCAGCCTCTCAGCTAAAAAGCCCTTTTCGGGGCTAATCAGAAAGTCTATCTAAACACCTCCTGAGACGGCACAATGCAGCAGACACAACTACCAGCCTCTCAAAATAGAACTTTTCAGGCCTAATTCAGAAAGTCTAACCTAATACCCTTTGAGACGGCGCCAGCAGTTAACTTTTTGCACCGGCGACCACTTCCATGCAGCAGCAGCTACCTTCTTGCACCAGCGACCACTTCCATGCAGCAGCAACTATCACTCCTGCACTGGCAACTACTTCCCGACAGAAGCAGCTACCAGTCCTGCACCGGCGATCACCTTCCTGCACCAGCAGCTACCAGTTCTGCACCAGCGGATACCAGTCCTGCAGCAGCGATCACCTTCCTGTTCCAGCAGATACCAGCAGCCACCAGTCCTGAACCAGCGACCGCCTTCCTGCACCAGCAATCATCTTCCCGTACCAGCAGATACTAGCAGCTAACAACAGCTACCAGTTCTGCACCAGCAACTACCAATACTAAACCAGCGACCACTTTCCTGCACCAGCAGACACCAGCAACTACCAGTTCTGCTCCAGCAACTACCAGTCCGGAACCAGCGACCACCTTCCTGCACCAGTAGATACCAGTCCTAAACCAGTGACCATCTTCCTGCACCAGCAGAAACCAGCGAACACCTATCCAACGAATACCAGTCTTGTACCAGCTATCCAGACCTGCTCCAGCGACTAGATCCTGCTCCAACGATCACCATCCAGTCGCAGCGATTGTTCGCCGTACGCTTTTCCGATTTCTGATTCGCCATAATAAAGTTCGGCCTTTCGAAGCAACACCCTTGTGTTGTTATTCTTACCTAGTTCGTTGTAAATCACTTATATTTCAAAAGTTTGCGGAGACCGGTATATTTATCTAGCCTCCGCAACACTATCGTGTCTTAGCGTTGTGGTGCCGAAGAACGAACAAACGAGTGGTATGACTAGGACTACCGTGTCTTAGCATTGTGGAGCCGGGGAACGAGCGAACTAATATCGTGGCAAAGACTGCGAAGCCGAGAAACGAGCAAACGAGTGTCGTGGCTAAGACTACCGTGTCTTAGCACTATGTAGCCAAGTGAGCGAGCAGACGGAAAACCGTGCCTTAGCGCTGTTCGAGCGGGAACCGACCGAAATGGTAAAGACCGAGTACTCTTATTATCTTCTTTGTGTTTGCCTCCTGGCCGTCTGCTTCGACAAGTTCATGAGAACTGTCAGAGATATTCCAACACTAGTGATGGAGATCTCTAATGGTCCTTCAAAGGACCTTTTCGTATATCTACGTAGGTGCAAGGCGGATGCGACTACTAGATATTGGATCACGCCTTGAGAGCTTCGCTTGGCGATGCCCATGACTGCTGAAAAGGCTTGTCTATAAATAGAGCGAAAGTCGTATCACACAAAAAATTCGTCCATAAAAATATCAGTGGTAATACAATCCTTCCTTAGCCTGAAATAGGCTTCAAAAGATAATCCATTTTATTTTGATTGAGTGACTTTCAAAAGACTGGCACTATTAAAGTTGTAAAAAGAGATTTTTTCTTTCTTCGCTAGTGCTGCAAGTCAGGGTTACGGGTGAATTTATCATTTCCAGTTGTAGCCGGACGTAGCGTTTTTAAGGGATTGGAATGATCTGATTTGTTTACGTTTTTGACAGGGCACGACAAGGAAGAAAACTATTTTATGAATATAAGCATTTAACCTAAAGTTATATCTCATTTCCTTTACCTTTGATAAATGTGAACTCAGTCGTAATTAAACTGCTCAAAATACAAATACAACAAGCGCAAAGTACAGAAAATACATACAGAATTTTAGTACAGAAAAAGAGAGTTTGTTTTGTTTTTATTTGCGCAAGCAAATCGGACTCGAACTCAGGGTGCAAATTGAAACGGACAAGGAATTCGTTTATTCACAATTACAAAAATAAAAATGAGTTATAATCCAGATATGAAATAAAACTGTAAATACTGCATGAAGTGTAAAAAAACAACAACATAGAAATAAAGGAAATAATAAACAGAAATATAGACTTGCCCAAATATTTCTGTTATTGTGAATTCACATAGCCATCCACCCGGCTTCTTAGACGGCCTGAGCGGTCTTTGCAACTGACTTGAGACTGTCTCGCTAGTTTATTCATGAAAATTTGATATGCTTCGTTGAGCCGTCTCAGAAAAGTATTTTCTAACCCTTTTGTCAATAAAATTATTTATCTTTGCCGGGGAAAAGCCTTCAACAGTCCTATCGTATGATACCTAAAATATCCGGTTTAGCAAAGTCGTTGAGTCACCCGTGACGTCAGACAACAAAACGTCGTACGGACGTCATGAGTGAACTTCTGTTATGAACACACGAACTATTTTTCGAAAGGAGTTAATTCTGCTAGCCTTTCAGAGACAAAATTATTACCACAGGATAAAATATATCATATTTAAAAGTTCCTCTTGAAAGTATAATGAAGTATCTCATTATCGCTTATAATTAATAAGAGAACTTCCTGTGTACAGAAATACTTCCCTCGACCAGCAGAGTAGCAGTGGCTAACGCTATATAAACGCATAGGCAGCAACCAAAAGTTACTGGCCAGCCGGGCTTCGGCTCGGTACCGCCAAGATCAAGGACTGATTCGAGACCGAATGGTTCACGGCTTTGGTTGGGCCACCTTCGGTGGGCGATGGTATCATTGACAGCATTGTACCTTTCGGTACAGTTTAAGCTTTAATCAGGCATCCGAGCCTGGATCCATGTTTGGGTCCATATCCAGGCTCACATCGCACAAAGTTAGCCGATGACCAGCAAAATCCAGCAGGTTTCGAGTCTCGGCTCGACCCCGATCGCCCTTTTCCTCAACTCCCACTATAATCGACCTTTTTGTTATTGACCTTGCGTCAAGTTCTGTCAGGTGGAAAGCAGTGACAAATAAACGGGGCTTCGGTTCGGCACCGCCACCCAAGTTCAAGGACAAATTTGAGAATTATCTGCTCCCAGGGAGGCGATGATGTCATTGACAACATTGTATAGCACTGGACCTCTCAATCCAGTTTAAGCTATAATCAGACATCCGTGCCTGGGCTCAATGGGGTCTGCGTCTTCCCCACCATCCGAAGCAGAAAACGTGGAAGCCAACCAACCACTGCCGCGGACCCAGCACAGCCTACCAGATCAATCATAGCTGCTTTTTCCATTCAAATAGCTCTTCTCAGAGCTAATCTCAGAAAGTCTTACCATCCTCAAACAGTACTTCTAAAAATTAACCTCAAAATGTCTTTTGAGACTAGTTTTTGTCTCTTCATTACACCTTCCAGGCAGATACCAAGAGACGACGACGCAGCAGCCAACACCATCTGCAGACCAGCTCCAGCTGAACTCAGCAGCCGTTCCTACGCGACCGAGCACGAGCACCAAGTACGAGCGGCTCACGTTAACCCCCTCCCCATTTGAACCAAGGATTTAACAAACAAGGATACAGCCTCTGCAACCAACATCTGTAACATCTAGTCCACGAGCGACTCTTGCTCGGACTATCACCAACACTTTAAGGCCACTTCGACAGACCCTCGGTTAACCGAAGTACTGCACAACTGGGACATTGATCATCCAGCCTTTGCAACCAATGCATCCACACCATTAACCGTCTCCAGCAACATCTACAACCTGACCATACAGCAACACAATATCTGCACCGAGCACAGATACCATCCCCACTTTCTAGACGCGCTGTCGCTACAAACTGAGTCAAAGACTTTCTACAACACAGACTTTCAATGTCCAACAAAGACTACGCTGACGTGATACAACAACCGCGATTTCTACACCTATACACCTTTAGAACAGTGATTGGTTGCGGGCCCAGTAAATTGATATATTAGTGTATATATACTTGGCTTGCTTCAGTCATGTTATGGGCTCGGTATTGAGTTACAGCCTGTTTTCGAACACTTTTTTAAGTGCGCAAAAGTTTTTCGTTTCGTGGTTTAGTATTGGGTTACTACCACCTTTGTTTTTTTTTGTCTGGCTCTCCACTTCCTCTTGTGGTTCAGTATTAAGTTACTGCCACCCTTTTTTGTCTAGCAACTGGACGCTAGTTGTACCTCCCCTTTCCCGCATACTACCTCCAGTTGTCACAACAAATCACTGTGACAACTGGCTGCAAATGTTTATTTGTTTCTAAAAAGAAATGAATAGCTTCGCGGCTTGCTCATTAGTCTTCCTCATTAGCCTTTTTTCATAATCCCGTTTTAGCTATTCTTTTTTCTTCTCTCACTTAGTTATTTTTCACCTGACCACATTAAACTACGCTGCCCCTCCTGATTGCCTACCGCAACCATGGAGGAATCATCCCCAATGGGTCCCTCAAAGTATTCCCAAGAACTTTTTGGGCTCTCTTCAGGACCTCTTGAGAGTCGACAAAAGGAAGGAGATGCAAACGCTTCCCTGCTAACTTTGAAAGCCTTCCTAACCAAACCGGAAGAACGAGCAGCAAACATTGAGTGGTCAGTTCTTCCAGTCTCTTCGCCCAAAAGAAGCAATGAAACTCCTCCCCTCGTCAGTCCAATTCAACCAATTCAGCCAACAGAAACTCCAAGCCCCACGGTAATGCCAGCCTCCTGGAGAGTCAACCAAAAACTCCAGAGTTTTATGAAAGGGACCGGGTGGGCAAATATGCCCCTTATTTTCAGGGCAATGTCATCTTACACATCCCTGAGGTCGCTAACGTACTAGAACCTCGGATTGTCTCGCTGGTAGTCTTTGACATCAAAATAGAAGATTGGCGGGACTTTAGAAGGACACTTTTAAGGAGCTCTTTCGCACATAAGGCTGCCCAGGACCATATTTTTGCTGAAGGAGTTTTGCAACGTGGGATGTGCTGCTGCCAACGAAGGAACAAGCTGCGAAGTTGGCTGAGACCTGTATCTCCACAAAGTTCTTCTGGTTACAACGGGAATACTTAGGGACGCGTAGGATCCGTATGACTGTAATATCCCGGCAACCTTTACAGGAGAAATTGTGGCTTCTTTCCTCAGTGCGTACGGCCACGTCGGGGACATAGCACAACTGCGAGCCGCCGCTGGGGCGGCTCATGCAGATTATGCGTTCCAGGTCTGCCTTGATTGGGAAGGCTTTCAAGCCATCCCTGATACTATTGTGACGGCAAATTAAAATAAAAAGATCCCCGGATGATCAACCATTTAAAAGCGTATGGGAACTGGTGCATTTAAATATTGTTATCACCAAACGGGGAGTTTATTTTTCGCTCGTGTGAAGACGGGGCGGTCTGGCACTTGATCCCTCGTAGAATAAGTCCTTGTTCAGAGTCCTTTCTCGGGCATGTAGGAACTGGCATATTATGTGGGGGTTAATTTATGGCTAGACTGACCGCCGTTGACAAGGGGTTTCCTAATTTCACACTACACACACCCACCAAGGCCACTAGTTCTTCCTCCCTTAGAACAATGGAAGATATGGACCTCTAGGTTTAGATGTAATAATATTAATTATAGTAGTCGACAACTCCGGTTCCACGTGTAATATTTTTAAAGGAATTTATATAGGACAATTTAAGCGAGAATAACATAAGGCGAATAGAAGCTGAAAAAGAAACATGAAATAGCAACCTTTGATAGCAAACGACACAAATGAACAAACTTCAACACGTGGGAACATTAAAATATATCAATCTTTTTACTACACACTCGGATACACATATTCAACGCATCGGCTATATTATTAACGGATAGAACATAAACATAAATGTCTTTCTTCTTTTCTTTTCTTTCTTCTTTAGTCTTTCTTCAAATTGAGGGAGAGAGAGAGAGTATATAATTGGATATAGGGAGAAACATTTTTAAAGTTTACTTATCTTTACGACGACTTTCCTTTGGAGAATATTTTCTTTTTTTTGGGAGGGGGGTTGACGGAATTTATTTATGCATATCGCTCTGGCTTGAAGGTATGGGTTCTTCTTGTCCAAGATACTTTCCGTCCTCCCTCGGTGATTTCGGCGGTAGTTTCAATATATCTTATCATTTCAACTACTGTTCCGCAAATCCCGGTTTTCATGCTTCATCCGGAGTTTGGCATGAGATCCATTCATCACGACCTCTGTCCCAAAACTGATTTTTCTTATTTCCTATTTCCGCTTTATGGCCCTAGCCAATCATTTAGCTTTTTTTTTTCTTCCTTTCCCTGGTCACTAAGTGCAAACATCTGTTGGCTTTCATTCTGACCCACATTCTTTACTTTCTCCGACAGGCAGTGAGGAATTGACCTATATTACTATTCTGTCTTAACGGTCATTCTTTGGGTGGCCTGCTAACTCAAACACGGAGGGGTAGAGGACATTCTTTATCTCTCTCCCCTCAGTGGTTGACCACGTGACACTATCTATCATAAAGATAGACAAATAATGGTGGTGGTAGAGGGAAGGCGGCTGCACGGCTGGAATTCTAAGCAGGTCGGCCACCTTGCAAAAGTCTGCCCTCAGATAGCCCCAAAGGAGGCAGATACTACACAGCCACCTAAACTAACGGAAGGTGACGTCACTAAAGCGACCCCAGAGAAGGAAAATCCGCCAAGTACGGAAGACGGAGGAGAAGAAAAAGCGACACTCCCGAAAAAGCCGAGGACACACTGAGAGATCCGAAACCAAGTACACCAGTATCCAAAGAACCTGCTCCAATATGTTCACCGGTGACCAAAAGTAAAACCACACCATCTCCTTCCCCAGTGATCCAAAAGACCCCTTCATCACCACTTCCATAAGCAAGACAAAAAACTCCCGCGCCAGCACTAAAGAATATCGTCTCCCTAGACGTAAAGAGACCCAGACCAGCAAAGACATCCCAATGGATGTAACCCAAGATTTAAAGAGAAGGGGCAGTGAAGAAGGCAATGCCAAAAACTCTGCCCCACCAGAACAAAAAACACTCACACCCCCAGCCCTAAAAAGCTCAGCAAGAAGAATCCCAACAACACCCCCCACTAAAGAAGAATCTCAACAATAACTCCCAAGAACAAACGCAACAACTCCCCATCCAACAAGAAATCCATTCACAAGCCCCTCAGATCAGCCCTCCTCAGACAGTAACGTGGACCCAGTCGGAGGACAGATCACCACGAATCCTATCTACGGAGAAGAACTCTGAAAGTCAGCTCAAAACCAAATCGGTCTCGCCAGTTGAAAACAAAGATTCAATTCAGGTAGCAGTGGCCCTGTGTTCTACGACCCTAGAGTCCATCGCGGATTTTCAGCTCCAGAAGATACTGAAGCCACTGCTAAAACTTGAAAAAAGTGGATAAAAAGAAGGTTTCAAATCCTTTTTAATTTCAGGGGTGCACCCATGATGACCACCTTCGTCCACTCGGCTGTAAGCCGTTGGCATCCACAGCCCCGAGAATTTCCGGAACATCGTCGACATTGAATTGTTAAGTGGATCAGAATGAGGAGACTGAGCGATCTCAGCAAGTGTGCTCACTTGCTTGGTGAACTCTCGAACATCTGCGTGTATGTTGCTCCAGTGCAAGAGACTCACTTCATTTGTGCAGAGGACTGTCGGATGGTGAAGGGCGAATTTGTAGTCTTTTCAGCAGTCGGCAGCCGTTGCAGAGCTGGGATCTCTCAGCAAGTTGGACGCAGCTTTGATGCGATTGTCAATCTTGTCTTTGCAGATGACGGGCCGGCTGGTTGTGGCTGATGTTACCGTTTAAAGTTTCGAGTGGTCATGCTTTATGCGTCCAATAGCGTTGGCGAGAGACGCTCCTTTTTCAGACAGTTGGGGCCGTTCCTCGACGATTCGAAACGGTTAGTTTTATTGGAATTCGATCTTTGATGCCAAGTTAGACAAGACCTGAGGGGTGCTAGTGGGTTGGATAGGTGTGATAGCAGCCCAATCGATTTGGTAACCGAGTTCGATTTGGTCGACAGGTTTCGTCTGAATCACCCTCGGCGGGAGATGTGGACGTGGTTAGGTGATTCTCCCCCTGGCCAGGTTCGGTCTTATCTGGACAGAGTGTTAGAAGAGCAGACAGTGACTTCGTTACTTGTCCCACGTTCCACTGGATAGGGCAGACTGACCCTAAATTTGTTAGAGTCAGTCTGCGGCTAGCTAATAGGCTTAGTCCGACCGGCTACTAGAAGTTCAATACCTCCTTACTGGAGAAAGGGGGCTTCCGAAAACGGTTGAAAACCTTAATTCAGCGGGTGCAAATGGGGGAGGTTACCGGGAATGAGTGGTGAGGATCCCTTAAGTATAGGATTAGGGACTTCGCCATCAAATACGGCCGACAGCCCAAACTAGATAGGGCTAAGATGGTGAAGTCTTTAGACGATAGACTTTCCCGGCGGTGGAGAGGGGTGATTCCCAAGCCGTAAATTTAGCTGGGCGGCACCTTGAACGCTAGGATAGCGAGAGTTATAAGGGTTTTATAGTTAGATCTTTGCTCGAGAGAGTTTTCAACAAAGCCGTGAAATGTAACACGTTCGTGCGTGAGGAAGAAGTGAAAAGGTTTCTCCATCGGTACACTGAGTTCGTCAAGTCTCCGAATGGGCACGCGCAATGGTCGAATCGTGAGATGCGCGTGGCTTTTCGGGCACACTTCCGTGATCGCTTTGCCCGCTGTCCTGGCCTCCCGCTTCAGGAGTTTCACGGCTATTTAGCTTACTTTCCTTGGGGAGGCGGAAGCGGCTCACTGCGAGGGTTTGGTTACGGAATGCGTAGTCTGTGACGCGTTGAAGCAGGTCAGCCTCAACAAGTCACCGGAACTGGATGGTTTGCGCTACGAAGTGTACTTGAGGAGGTCGTACACGTTTGTCCCTATTCTGACGGATATGTTTAACCATTGGTTTACCCAGGGAGCCATTCCTAGTAGCATTACCAGCGGTGTGATCATATTACTGAAGAATGGTGGCAGGGATGTTTGAAAGGACTTAGATGATCACAGGCCCATAACTCTGCTTAACATAAAGTTAGAGATTTTGGCACGGGTCTTAGCGAAGCGTTAGCAGCTTGTCATCAGCGATCTGATCGGACTTAAGCAGAACTACGCTGTGAAGGGAATATCGATCCAAGACAACTTGCATCTGGTTCGCGAGTTCCTAGATGGGTTAAAAGACGACACTGAAGCCGTGCTGCTCAATTTGGATCAATCCAAGGCCTTCGACAGGGTGGACCATCAATGGTTTTGGAGACTGTCGGATTCCAACCGGATTTCTGCAAATGGATCAGCACATTGTACCATAATCCGCAGACAATGTTGAAGGGGAATAGGAAGCGTACGCGATCGAGCGTTCGGTCCAGAAGGGTTGTCTCCTCTTTTCTAGGTCCTCGCTTTGGAGCTCCTGCTCCGTAGGCTTAGGGATGAGAAGGCTAATCTACCCCTGCGTGGAGTCCCCTTTGCCGGCCGTGTTAGTGCAAAGGTCTCTACGTACGCCGATGATATCACTGTCTTTGTGTCTCGCCAATTGGACATTTGAAGGCGGTTGAGAGGTACGAAGAAGTAGCAGGTGCCCAGATCAATTTTGATAAGAGCGAAGGTCTGCAGTTGGGTGTCTGGAGGGGTGGCGTCCCCCTGCCAGGGCCCTTCGGCTTGAGTGACGGACCCGTGTGCATCCTCGGGGTGTGATACGGACTCGGCCTCCAGCTGGAGCAAAATTGGTCGGAGGTAGTGTTGCATTTTATTTTATCCGATTTGTTTCACTTTCCGCCATTTTGTTTTAGTATCAGTAGATCTATAGCGGTTTTGAAGACAACACAAGTGAATTACACTATATTTTTTTAGGGCACACATAAATGAATTACGAGACTATTGCTTTAACAACACACAACAGCGAAAATTCTTTATTTGCAGCTTTGAGGCGGTTTGTTCTTGGTGCTGCAAGACTCGTGGTGGTTAGGCTTGTTGGTTTTGGAGACGCGATAGCTTAGCGGGATGTTGAGATGGCAGCGTGTCGTTGGACGTGTGAGGGAAGTATTCAAGGTCACCGTGTAGTTTTGTGTGTCTGGTATTTGGGGAGAGTAGGCGTTATCTCCATTAATGTGGACCAGAGGTGAAATGGGGGCTAGTGTGTCGAGAGCGAAGTGGCGCACGGATCGACATAGTAAATTTTTGTGGTGCTTGTGGAAGGCATGCTGAACGTATCTAATTCATATTCAACTGGGATTCCTTGGTCTAAAATATATTAGACGCAAAGAATCCATAAATTAGATGGTTCCCTCGCTGAGTGTCTATGTTGCTACTGCTAGTGTTAAAGCCACAGTGAGATGTCCACACTGGGTGGCTTGTTTAGCTAAAAGGCATCGCTAAGCAGGGGCGACCAGAGACACGTCTGTTCTGGTCGCTGTCTCAAGCTGAAGAGAGTGGTTTTGGCCGCTCACCCGTTTTGCTAGCCGGAAATGAAGGTCCGGGCTGAATAGGATATGTCATCCTGATTGGGTGAAATTCAGTGTTGAATTAAATAGCGCGCCAAAACAAAATACGAGATTTTCCTCTTCTCTACAGATCTAACAGCCTAGAGTTGTCCAATTTTTTTTAGACGAAATTCATTTCATTATTAACTTTGGACTTGTTTTATTCATCGCTTGACTCAAGTTACTTTATAGATCCCAAAAATATGCGATATGGATTCAATTTTTAAAAGCTTATTCTTTACTTCCGGTTCATTATGATTATTTAAATGGTCAGGTTCAAATCTTGAACGTGGCTGTTTGCATTTCACATCGCGCTAATACTCTTTGAAAATATATGATTCCAACTATTCTCCTTCCAGCTATGGGTTCTTTCACCTTGGTATGGTAGCTTGTCTATGAGAAAGAAAACTCAGAATTTAATCTATTTGTAAAACGGGAGAGTAATGGGTTTCATCAAGTTCTTCTTGCCCAAGACATGCTATGTGAGTCGAACCCCTACGAGCAAACCAGATTACAGGACTAATGACAGCAAATGTAAAAATAATCTTAGTATTGCGACTCACTATCGACCATAGATTTAAAGAAGAACCTAACAAAAATTATGAATGAAAAGTTTCATCTAAAATATTAGAATTTAAAATTACGTTTGGTATTATAAGCAAAATAAAAACAATATATTGAAAAACATTTCAAAGTAATAATGATAATGTTTCATTTCAGAAATCCGGTCCACTTCTACCTCTAATATTTGTAGGTCTTTTAGAGTCCATGTTTAGAGACAAGCTTCCCTTAAGTCAATTTTGTTAAATATACCCCCAAAGTTAAAGAGAGTCCTATGGTTTACTATTTCCGAAGAGCTTTAAGGTAAGTGGATTTCTGCCTCTTTTAAAGGAATTGAACAAATTCTGTTCCAGCCAGTTTGAACTTAGTTTACAGAATTCAGTTTCTGTGCTGAATTATGATTAATTGTTAGACTAACTATACCGTTAGAAATAAACAGTATGAATAATATAAAAGAAAAACGTCAAAAATTAATTATAATTGACAATGCTTCATCTAAAAAATTGAAACTTGAGACTATTATAATTAGATAAAGAAGCAAGAGGAATAAAATGAAAGAAATAGTTTGTCGAAAATTAATCATAATTTTCATTGCTTTATTTAAGAAATTTACACAACTTAAGACTCTTACTACTATGTGTAAAAGTAAGAGAATTTAGATGAAATTTTATTAGATATAACAAAAGTGATAATAATTGACAATGCTTTATATAAGAAATTCTCTCAACTATTTGTGGAATCACATGTAATGCATTCAAGAATTCAGTTATAATGCGCAGGTGGGCAATTGTCCTTAAAGAACAGGGTGGTGCAGTACGCCGTGTACATCTTCGCCTTGATCCTTTACTACTTGTCCGTACTTCCTCTGCCAAGGGATCATCAGATGGCGCTGAAACAATCCCTCTCCGAATTACTTTGGAAAGGTCGAGGTCCGATGGCCTGTAGACAGGTCTGCTATCAACTTCCTCGAAATAAGGGGTGTAGGGATGCCGGATCTGGAGAGCCACTAGCTCGCTGAAAGACTGGCTTACCTGGGCCGATCCTTGTCGAAGAACAGGGTGTGGGGACAAAAGGTCTTTCCTCGCCTGAAGTCCAATCCTAAAGCCGAAGGTCGTCGTAGGCTTACGGGGGAAGTACCGTTCGCCCGCGAGTGCCGTATGACGCTCCGTAAACTTTCTGGGTCAAGTGAGCTTTCTCAGTCTCGAAAGGAGCTGTATCGGGAGTTAGTGGTGGGTTCCGCTTCGGCTTGTTTTCGGTCCGCTCGGATACCAGAAAACAATCGACTCCTCACATCCCAGACGGGGGGACGGGAGGGTAACCAAACAGGGTTTTATTCTTGTTTTTACTAATTATTTTGGGGTTTTTCCCCTTCCCCATCATTGTTCAATTGTATATATATCTGCATTGTAAATAAATCATTCATTTCACATGGTTTTAAGTAGGTTCTCATAGAGCAAATGTTGTATTTTGGTGGATGTTGCGCGCCTGTTGATGCATGAGTGTTTCTTATTGCATCGTGTGTCTGGGTCGGTGAATGTGGCTTGCTAGAGCTCCCTAGATATCATAGTCTCCATCCCTTCCCCTCAAAACCTTTGGGGCTTCATGCTTCCCTAACATTGTATGTTTCTATTTTACAATTTTAGGAAATAAATGACTCGGTATTGAATTACCGCCCGATTTATTTTTTGTCTGCCTGCTGGGACGCAAGCTGGGGAATCTGAGCCGATAAGTGTTGTTATTATTGTTATTTATTCTGCACGTTAGAGGTGTGACTTCTACATCTACCCCTTCCCTCTCTACGAGTAGGCCGGGTTGTATGAGGTCTGTACCCTTCTTTTTGGCCTAGCCTGTTATGTGGATAGAGCTCGATGAATATTCGACGACCGAAAGCGTGATGTAGGGGGGGGTCAATTGCTGTGCGTGTGCCATTACCGGATGATGTTGGGGGGTAGGGGTGCAAGAGTGGAACATTGCTCGAGGGAGTTATTGGTCCTGGTGTCGTACTTGGTACTGGGGTCGGCGCGGGCTTGAGTTCACACTTTCTCAGGAAACGGCGGTTCCTAAGTGTGGTTCTTCCTGATCCCTCAACCTTGATTCGGTATTGACGATCTGGTAGGACAGTGATGATTTTCCCCGTTGTGTTCCATCTGTAATTGAGTGGGCTTTGGATGCCTACTGTGTCACCAGGTTGCAACGGGAGAAGGTTGTGGGTATATTTGTTATACCTTTCTACTATTTTTGCATTGCGGTGGTGGATTGGGAATATGCGACTGAGGATAGTCTGTGTTTAACACATCACCTCCAAAGGAATTCTTGGAATATGCTGGAGGTGAAAGGTGGGCTGCCGTCGGTACTGATTTCATATGGGGCACCATATATTGACAGTTGTCGATAGATGGACATCAATTTGGATGTAGCAGCGTGACCTGGTTCGAGATGGTACAATATGAGCCAGCCAGGTAGTCTATCTGCGCAGGCAAGGTATGCATGATCCCCAACATGGAAGAGATCCATGACAATCTGCTGGAATGGCTAATCAGAAGATCGTGTCAAGATGATTGTCTCCCATGCAATTTGCCCTAATACTGCAGATTGAAGCATCCATCCACATTGGCATGTGCTTTCATGCCGACTACCCCTTGGTGTGCAGTATG
Organism: Sepioteuthis lessoniana; assembly: GCA_963585895.1. Classification (NCBI taxonomy): domain Eukaryota; kingdom Metazoa; phylum Mollusca; class Cephalopoda; order Myopsida; family Loliginidae; genus Sepioteuthis; species Sepioteuthis lessoniana. The sequence goes on from OY757944.1 coordinate 27,211,610, forward strand.
TAGGCAGTACAGGATTTTTCTCTTTGACTTTTGGGGATGAGAATCCTTCGATCCAACAACACCAGGCCATTGTCAGTGCTAAGGCGGTGCCTCACCTCCCAATACCCACGGATCTCGAGTGCAGTGAGATTACGTGTCTTTGGGAAGCCTTGCTGTATCACACTTATTAATTTTTTAAATTGTGGATCGCCACGACCTGCTGCACGGATTAGGTCTGGTGATATGATGGCAATATTATTCTGCCTGCAAATGTTGCTATCATCTATAATATCACTTATATTGTTAGACTCCAGAATATCTGACTGAGATGGCTTGGCTGGAAACACATCAAGGAGGGTCTGCAACATGACCACTGGGTGGCAGTAAACTGCGTCAGAGCCTCTGTGCCACTTCCTGGGGCAGTGCTGAATGGAAAATCGATATCTCAGAGTCTTTTCCTTGAGTCGAAACAGCCAGGGATTTTGGATCTTGCTCAGATCTCGATCACCAAATAACCCCTTCAGTGGTTCATATTCTGTGACCACTATTGCTGCTGCCTCACCTTCTATTGGTGCATACTTACGCTCAGCACCTGTACAAAATCTGCTGCCGGCAAATATCAGGTGCCAACCTTCGGTACAGCAGATTGGGGTTTTTTGGCAATGCTTTTGCAGAAGTAGTTTACCTATCCCTTTTTTGCTCCAATCTGGAGCAAGGCAAGTTATTTGGTCCTTATCAAACGTTGTCACACCTTTCTGGACTAGGTCAATTATAACTCGCTGGGAGTCTTTAAATGCGTCCTCAAGACTTTGGTTCCGAGCGAATTTGGAGACTTGTTTGACAAAGTCTCGAAAGGGCAGCATGACTGGACCCAACCAGACTGCCCAGATTACCTGGTTGACGAGCCCAAACCATGATCTGGCGTCTATAATTATCCTTGGAACTGAAATTTTAGTACAATTCTGTTCTTCGCACATTGGAGCATGAAATAAAAAGTATGATAAAAGGCTCCTTTGATGCTAGAGCAGGGTATCGTCTACAATCTTCACCTTGTTTGGGGTATCCTTGATTATTTCGTCATATCTGCGAATGTAGGCGTCTTCAAATGCAAGATAACTTTAATCTTCCCCACTCGGTTATGAAGGTGGTCAATGGTTGAGACTCCTTGTCTAAGAGGATTGAGTGGTACCCATTGATAGCATCTAGGATTGTTTTTTTTTTTTTGTTCTAGGTGGCACTTGATGTAAATGTCGGATAGATCATGCTCACAGCGGGGACATGAGAAATTGCTGTCAGTAGCCGTTGCTCTAAGGCGAACAAGGTATTGTTGAATAGGTTCGTCTTCAGACTGTGACAATGATGCGAATGTGATCCAATGGACCATGGGATATGATTTTTTAGTGACTAACGCGTCTATCATCTCCAACCCTAAATTCTTCCCCACTGACCAAGGCGGGCTGTGTTAATAATAGCGTTTTGGACAGATTCATCAGCACAACTATATAATTGGATGCTGGTTTGAGAAGTTTGCATGTCTGTCATTCTGGTGAAAACTTCCTAATTGATTCGAAATTTTCTGAATAGTTGGGGGATCATTTCGAATTGGAGTCGGGGAAGTTTGGCAGATGGTGCCTAAGCACAAATGGTCTGAGTAGAGGGCTCCTTAGCTTGTTTAAGGATAGACAGATCTTCTCCCATTGCTATGATTCCTGACTCTTTTAGCAAGGCTCGATTCATCATTTGAAGGTTCTCTTTCGTCAGCTTTTCCCTTGCAAACTTTGCAGCATAGCTTTTGGCTGAATCGTCAGAGATGCCCGTTTTGACGAAGTAACTTTCCTACGCTTCAGTTTCGTGTCCTGTCAACAGCACCATGTTGATATTCTTTCGTAAAGCTCGGTAGCCATGAGTCAGCACTCATTTGCGGTCGGTAGTCATCATGCGCAGGAAGAAGAGGAAAGGATGACTCCAACATTGCCCCCTTTCGTACGACCAGGCTCGCTGCATACACCCACCTTTTGTCGAATGTTATGCGGTCCAAGCGTTTTCTATCACAGCTAATTTTGATCCTAAGCTGATGTCTCTGCCACAAGATTGGGAATAGGCAGGATAATGTTATCTTTGAAATATGGGGCATATTTGCCCACCCTGTCCTTCTCGTAATCTTCTGTAGTTTTTTTCCTTTTCACCCAGGAGAATGACGCTGCCGAGCTAACAGGTGTTTTCTGGCTCGGCGGAATGGAGCTGGCCGGGAGCGAGGTTTCCTTGTTGACTTGAGTGCCCGGTAGCAAAGGTCATTCTGATGGTGTCAATGGCCTTGCTACAGGTACTTCCGAATTCTTAGAGGGAGCTTTTGAGGGGGCTTTCAAGTCATTAAATAATTCCATGGATGAATTGGTGATATCTTCTTCCATGATTACGGGAAGCAGCCAGGAGGGGAACGTAGCTTATTATGGTCAGAAAATAAAATAAAAAAGAAAAGGAAAATGGCTAACTATATGACGAGAAAAAATAATGAGAAAAAGTCTGATGAGAACCGCGAAGTTGTTTCTTTCTTTTTGGAAAAAAAACATTTGCAGCCGACTATTAAATGATAAAATCTAACAACTGGACTTAGAATGTTGGAAAGGGGGGAGCAATTAGCGTCCTGTCGTCAGACGAAAGAAATGTGGCGGTAACCCAATACAAAAATACTAGAAAAACTTTTGCATACTTCGAAAAAGGTGTTCAAAAACACACAGTTTATTTCCTCAAATTGAAAAAATAATACATTTAAACAATTCTAGGGGACCATGAAGCCCCAAATGTTTTGTGGGGTAGGGAAAGGGTAGCTGTCATGCTTGACTAAGTTTTCTAAGTAACCCTAGCTAGCCACATTCGCCGACTCAGACATATAAAACAATAAGATAGCCATACATCGACAAGCGCGCAACATTCACCAAAATGTCACAATCGCTCTATGAGAACCAACTTAAAACCCAGACGAAATGAATGATTGATTTACAATGAGAGCATATATATAAAATCGCAATGAAGGGGAGGGGAGAACCCCCCAAAATCGGTAAAGCAAGGATAAAACACTGTTTTGTTATCCTACTGTCCCTCGTCTATGATATGGAAAGCCGACTGTTTTCCGGGTCTCACGAGGACCGAAAATAAGCAGGACTGTCCCTATGTAGGAGCGGGTCTAAACTAATTGGAAAAAAGAAACGCAGGAAAGGGCGCGGCGAGGAATGGGTTGCATGGATTACAGTAATATGGGCTCAAGATCCTCCGAAAGATGGGACTGGAGGAAGAGTAAGGTGATAAAAGAATGGGGGACAGGAAGGATCTTGGAGACTAACGACTTGATGGCGGGGCCAATGATACACCTCATACGAATAAGTGAAGTAAAGCTGGTGACCGTAGCCAAGGGCAACCCGAAGGCTCCTTTTTCAATAGCTACTACACCGAGGTGTAAGGGGGGACGCTACTCCTTCTCCTGGATTGCTCCACTTTACCCTTGATACGTACCTTATAATGCTGAGTGTTACGCAAGGAGGTAGCAAGTACCATTTTAAAAGTCTTTGGTATGATCCAACCAAGGATTAAACCCCGGTGTCCCGGACCATTGGCAAACACCCTACCCATTAGACCTAAGGGGTAAAAGAAATACCTACTTACCGGGGATGGGATCCCGAAGGACCCCGACCATCGTCGCCATGCGCAGGAAGAGGAGGGAAGGATGACTCTAACGTTGCCCCCTTTCGTACGACCAAGCTCGCTGCATGCACCCACCAATTCAAGCGTTTTCTATCGCATCAAATTTTTACTCAAAGTGGATGTCTAAAGAACACAATCAGGTCACGATGAGAAAAGTTTGCTCCGTCATACAATCCCTTCTTTTGCGTCTCCCAAATCACCATTCTAGACACAGCTAGGATCACGAGAAACACCATACGCTTCTCCCCTCAATACGGAGGATCAACATTGTCCACGATGTAACCAACGTCGAGCAGCAAGAGCTCTTTGGGATCAATGTAGGCCGTCCACTCTCCGACGTGACTCCAAAATGAGTGAACCCGCTTGCAATAGTAGAAGCAGTTTCTTCCACTCGGGCATGTCTGCCAAGCCCGCTTTGAAAGCCCAGTCGGCAAGGAGCAACGCATTCCGTGCAAGCCGCCAGGTGAGTTATTCCAGAAACCCAAACCTGGCGCCCAATTCCATTGAGAGCAAACCTCCCGCAGCAACCAGCCGAGCCGCGTCACGAAAGGATCCGAAGCGGAACCCACCACTAACTCCCGAAACAGTTCCTTTCGAGACCAAGAAAGTTCACGGGACCCAGGAAGGTTACGGGAGGCCTTACGGTGTTTCCATCCTAGGCTGACGACGACCTTCGGTTTTGGGGCTGGACTCCAGGCGAGGAAAGGCATCTCTAACCTTTTGTCCCCTACCGTGTCCCTCGACAAGCCAGTATTTCTGCGAACCAGTGGCTCTCCAAACCCGGCATCCCTAGACCCTCCATTTCGAGGACGTAGGTAACAGACCTGTCTACGAACCATCTGCTTTCGATTACTCCAAAGTAATTTGGAGAGGGATAGTGTTAGCGCCAGCCGGTGACCTCTACGCAGTGGAAATACAGACAACCGTTAAGGGATCAAGGGGAAGATGTACACGGCGTACATCTCCACCCCGCCCTTTAAGGATAAGCGCCTTAGAAGCCAAATACCCACCCACGCTTCAATCTTGGCCCGTACCTTTGACCAATTTCGCTCCAGTTGGAGGCCAGGTACGAACCACATATCGAGGATGCACACTGGCCCGTCACTCCAGCCGAAGGGTCCCGGCAGGGGAACGCCACTCCTCCAGGCACTCAACTGCAGACCTTTGCTCTCATAAAAATTGATCTTGGCACCAGCTATTTCTTCATACCTCTCTACCGCCTTCGTCACAGCCTTTATGTCCGATCGGCGCGACACCAAGACGGTGATATCATCGGTGTATGCTGAGACCTTTGCCCTAAGACAGCCGGCAAATAGGACTCCACGCAGGGCCGGATTTACCACCGCACCCCAAAGCCTACGGAGCAGGGGCTCCAAAGCGAGGACCCAAAGAAGAAGAGACAAGAGGCAACCCTGCTGGACCGACCACCCGATTACGAATGCCTCCGAACGCTACCCGTTCACTTGCACCATCTGCAGGTTGTGGCACATCATGCTGATCTATTTGCGGAATTCCGATTGGAATCCGACAGTCTCCAAAACCGTCGCCAAAAACCAATGGTCCACCCTATCGAAGGCCTTGGCCTATTCTAGATGGATCAGCGCGGCTTTAATATCGTGTTTTAACCCCTCTAGGACCTCATGAACCAGATGCAAGTTGTCTTGGATCGATCTTCCCTTCACAGCGTAGTTCTGCTCCGGTCCGATCAGATCGCTGATGACAAGCTGGAAACGGTTCATTAAGACCCGGGCCAAAATCTTTAACTCTGCGTTAAGCAGATGTATGGGACTGTGAACATCTAAGTCCTCCCAAACATGCCTGCCACCTTTCTTCAGTAATGTGATCACACCGTTGGTAATGCTACCCGGGATAGCTTGATTGAACTTATCCGTCAGAATATGGACAAACATGTGCAATATCCTCATGTACACTTTGCAAGGCAAACCATCTAGTCCTGATAACTCGTTAAGGCCAAACTGCTTCAACGTGTCACGAACTTTCAGAATCCAAACCCTCGAAGCTAGCCGCTTCTGCCTCCCCAAGGTGAAGGAAGTCGGCTAAATAGATGTGAAACTCCTGAACCGGGAGATCAGTCCAGCGGGCAAAGCGATCACGGAAGTGTGCCCGAAAGGCCCCGCGCATCTTACGATTCGACCGTAGCACATGCCCATTCGGGGATTTGACGAACTCGATGTACCGATAGGGAAACCTTTGTACTTCTTCCTCACGCACAAATGCGTTGCGTTTCACAATTTAGTTGGGAACATCTTTTAAACTAGATCTAACTACAAAACCCTTGTAGCGCTCGCTTGCCTCGCGCTCAAGGTCCCGCCTAGCTATATTTATGGCTAGGGAATCCTCCTTCTCCACGGCCCGGGAAAGTCTATCGTCGAAAGACGATTACCATCTTGGTTCTATCTAGTTGAGTTGTGGACCGTATTTCATGGCGAAGTCTCTAATCCTATACTTAATGGATCCCCAATACTTATTCATGGTAACCTTAATTCAGAATTTCCTTTGGACTTCGCTGAATAAAGGTTTCCAGCCGTTCCCAGAAATTCCGTATCTCCAGTAACGAGGTACTGAACTTCCAGTAGCCGGCCAGACTAGGCCTAATGGCTACAGACTGACCCCAACTAGTTTAGGGTCAGTCTACTCTATGCAGTAGAACGTGGGATATGTAACGAAATCGCTGTCGGCTTTTCTAACACTGTCCAGATAAGTCCGAATCTGGCAAGAGGGCGAACCAATAAGCCACATCCAAAAACCCCGCCCTGAGTTATCCAGACGAAACCTATCGACCAAATCGTGCTCGGCTAGCAAGTCGATCAGGCTGCTATCACACCTATCCGACCAACTTGCACCCGCAGGCCTTATCTAACTTGTGATCAAAGATTGCATTCCAATCATCCATTAAAACTAACCGTTTCGGACCGTCAAGGAACGGCCTCAAGCGTCGAAAAAAAGGGCGTCTCTTGCCAACGCCATTGGGCGCATAAAGCACGACCACCCGGAACTCGAAGCTTTTAACAGCAACACCAGCCACAACCAGCCGGCCCCCATCATCTACAAAGACAAGATTGACAATCACATTAAGGCTGCGTCTAACTATCAAAGAGACTCCAGGGCTGCAGCTGCTGCCGAATGCTGAAAAGACCACAAATCGCCCTCCAGCACCCGACAGTCCGCAGCACAAGTGACGTTAGTCTCCTGCACTGCAGCAACATTCACACAGAGGTTCGAGAGTTCATCAAGCAAGTGAGCACACTTGCTTGGGTCCCTCAGTCCCCTTGCGTTCAAACTGGCAAAGTTTAAAGTCATTCTGACCCACTTACCTGTTCAGTGTCGACGATGGTCTAGAAATCCCCGGTGGTCAGGATGCCAACTGCTTGTTCACGGAGCTGGGATCGAGTTCAGTGGTAACTCGGCCATCTCTGGACACTCCTCCAACATCCATGGGGTAACACACCTTTAGAGTTCTGTAAAATGAAGAGTGGACGTAAATCAGGACCCTTTCCGCACACTATGTTAACATTTTTTTCAAGGAGGTCGTGCTCCAATTCCGCCAGTCTTACGCCCGCGTCGGTTTGGTTAGCCTTTTTCGGGAGTTTCCATACACCCTGGGTTCGGCTGCCTGCCGAGTGGACGAAGGTGGTCACCATGAATGCATCGCTAAAATTGAAAGGATTGGAAACTTTCTTTTTGTTGAATTTTTCTAAATCAAGCAATGACTTCAGTGTCTTTCGGAGCTGGAAATCCGAGATAGCCTCCAGGTCCGTAGAACACAGAGCCACTGCTGCCGGAATTTGGAATTTTCCGCCGGCAAGACTGATTTCGTTCTACGCTGGCTTTTTAAAGTCCTTGACTGATGATGAAGGGTTTTGGGGAGATCTGTTCTCGGATTGAGCACTTTTTGTTTGAGATCGATGAAATAGTTGGGGCTATTCTAGATTAGGTTGTTTTGGAAGAGGGAGTTGGTAGGGGCGTTGTTGGGATTTTTCATAGCGGGAGTGTTGTTGGGATTGTTCTTGATGGAGTTGTTGTTGGGACTGAGGGTTGGGAGTATTTTTCCCTCTAGAGTGGTCCTGTTGGGGAGGAGTGTTAGAACAGAGCTTTTTCGCGTGATCCTATCCACTGTCCCTTCTTCTCTTTAGGTTTTGGTTTATTTCCATAGGTGCTTCTTGGGGGGGTCTGAGGTTTTTTTTAGGTCTGATCATCTTCCTGGGAGGACTTGGATGCTGGTGAACGTGTTATAGGTGTTTCTTGGGTTGCGGGCGAAACTGGATCTCATGGGTTACTGTTGAAAGTGGTGTTGTAGTCGCCGGCAACGCTGAAGAATTTCCTTTGGACTTCGGTGTGGGAGTTTTCGGTGGGTCAACAGTGTCTCCTAATTTCCTCCTCCGTACAACCTGAGTCCAACCGTTCTGAGTGCTTGGCGCATTTTCCACCTCTGGAGCTGCATTCGAGACGTTGCTTACTGATGGTTTTTGCATCTGAACAGTCACCACCACTTTTGAGGCTTTCTGGGGACAGTCTCTTGCCAGGTGGCCGATCTATTTGCAACCCCAGTAGAGAGAGAGAGAGAGAGAGAGAGAGAGCGTTTACATGGCCTTATATATTACGTGGGAAAGTCATCCGAGCAGAATGGCATAAATCATTCTCATTGGACGAAAACTAAAACCGAAACTTCAACGGCCAGAATAATTCCCGTGCCAGACAATAAATTTGAAAATATAAATCACCACGTGATTTAATGGTGGTCAACGAGAATTTGAAATTAGTTCTTTCTGCAACACAACTAATCTTGGTATAAATGTAAAAGGGGTCACTTGCTCTTTTTAATGTGTTAATAGACAATTAACTGGAAAGTCCTATGCTAATAACGCGTAGATTGGTATATCATTAAACAAAGAGACCAAACCAAACCAATATGCTAACAACTGACCGACCGTCAAAGTCCATGGGGAATAAAAGAAAACCCCTTTTTTTAACTAGCAACAACGTGAAAAGAAGATAAAGAGAAAAACGAAATTACTTGTTACAAGACGAGATCTTGTCTTGATTTGAAAAAACAAAAAGAAAGAAAAGAAGAAAAAAAAAAAACGGAAGTTAACACTTCGAGTTCTCAACTCAAAATGAAAAGTTAGTCGCTCACGCATGGGCTCCGCGCAGAACTTCCGTTTGCGATAAATTAACAAAAAAAAAATACATTAATAAATATCCAATCGGAACGCTTCCCGCGGGGCACAAAAATTGCCGTTTGTGAGCCTACAAAAAATATATAAATAGACGGACCAAATAATCATCAGTCAGACTTGTTCTTTCACACGACCCGTGTTAAAGATTCTTCGCCACCGTCCGGCGCCTGTCATCCGATACATCAAACGATCGCCGCCACTACCAACGCTGTCCTAATTCCGAGAAAACCATCCCTTCACCACGAGACAAGTACAGTACATGAACTTTGTGACTACTACCACTGAATTCATTCTTTAACTGTGAACATATTTCTCCATTCTACTCTCTGTATTTAATCTATTTATAAAAAATTTTCTATAACATCATTACTGTGTTATTGTGAGTATCTATACGTTCTTTGTTTTGCAACCATACGCATTTCTCGCCCACAACTCAGCAACAATGCGATTGTAGAGGGGTAGGTATTACGTCCCTTTCAACAAGAGGATTTAAAGCTGGTTTGTGTTTTTGGATAAAGTCTGTTAGAGTAAGATTTTGCTTATTTTTACTTACTTGGTGTTGTTTTTGAAAAACAAATGTACATTATAGAAGAAAAATAAGTCGCAGTTTCAAGATCAGTTTATGGTTGAAGCGTGTTATTTTCAAAGCTGAGCGATGTCCAAAGGATTTTTATGAAGAAACTTTGGTTTGTTCGCGTAAAGCGTAGAAGCAAAAATCTGGCGGATGATTGATGAAAGGTTTGTTTGTGTTAGTTTCTTCAGTTGTTCTCTTCCTCACGAGGGCAACGCTACTATGGTGCAGGTCGATACACGATAACTGACTTGATTGAAGAAATGAGCTTCTTAAATACTCCCAAGGTAGACCACAAAGAGATACTGTTTGGAAATATCACTGGTTCAAAAATGCCTGGACGTCTTTTTATTTATTTATTTGTATATTTATCTAATTCAGACTATTTGCAGGGAGCTAGAAATGACTGCAGCAGTGGTGCTTAGGACACCTCCTTTCTTAGGTGGGGTTATAGGATTTACACACTTATATTTTTAAATGGCCGTTATACCACTTGTTCCCGAAACAAAGATGGCGGATGTCGGTAAACTAATCAGTCTCGGGAACCTGTTGGACAGGAAAACCACGTGGTTTGTGCTCACAACTACGTCCGCAACTTTGATTTTATCCCGCGATTTTGGAGCCGACTGCATGACAAGTATTGCCTATATATACTCTCGTCTTTCAAGAACTCATTCTTTCCATTTCAACTCACAGAGAAAACACGCTCTCTTACATTGCGACTTACAGAGACAACTCATTCTCTCCATTTTGACTCACAGAGACAACACACACACACATACACACACACACACTCTCTCTATTACATTTGACTTCCAGCAGTCAACCCCACGAAAATGTATACTCTCTGCAACTATTTTCTTCCTTGTTCTACATTTACTGTTAGAATTGCTCCAGCCTCGAAAACAACCACAGAAATTTCGTCAAACTACCGAAAGAAACAAACAACCAGCATGGGAGAAGACACGTTCCTCCTAACATACATGATAAAAATTCTGTAGCAATACTTAGTCAACATACATTTTATAATCTACTGGACACTTTTATTTTTTAGTCTTTTTTTCATAGTATTTGTGTTAATTACACACACACACACACACACACAGAGGAATATTTAACAGACAGTAGTAGAACACTCATAATGTCTTGAAATATTTCATTTAATGTACTTGTAGATATATAAATTAAATTTTGTTTGTACTGCTTTGTTTTGAATGTTCTTTTGTACGCGTCGTTTCACATCTTTACTTCATTTGCCTTTTCAATAATGAAACAACATAAATTGTGGGGGACCAAAAATATTCACTAAATAACCTGTCTCCAATAGGGTCTTACTCCTCTTCTGATGATACAGTCGGCGTATTCTAATCCCTGCCGTCAGAGTAGTGTAAGAATTGTGACGATGACAATTTGATAATGTCAATGATAAGACATGTCATTCTTTTTACACACTAGTAGTGTTAATAGCATATTTTATTTATTTGTTTAAATTCATTTTTAGACGAAGAACGTTAATTATTTCATTATTAACTTTAATAATTAATCTATAATTATTATTATTTATTTTTATCATTTTTAGATGGTACACTTGGAATGATTCCTCAAAAGGAAACTAAAGATCAAAGGAAGAATCGAGACCATCCAGACCACAGTACCGTTGAGATCAGCTCGAAAATTTACTAAAGTCCTGGACACCTAAGGTCACTTGCTGTCACAAGGCGTAATCCTACATCTAGTGGTCGCATCCGCCTTACACCTACGTAGATATGCAAAAAGGTATTTTAAGGACCATTAGAGGTTTCCATCCCTAGTGTTGGAAAATATCTGATATTTCTCATAAACTTGTCGAAGCAGACGGCCTGGAGGCAAACATGAAAAGGATAATAAGACCATCCGGTTTTAACCATTTCAGTCGATTCCCGCTCGCGCTGCACTAAGGCACGGTAGTTTCAGCCATGGTTTCCCAGTCCGTTCCTCAGCTATGCAGAGCTAAGACACGGTAATCTTAGCCACTCGTACGCTTGATCCCCGGTTATGCTGAGCTAAGACACGGTAGTATTAGCCACCGGTTCCTTGCTCGCTACTCGGCTACGCAGAGCTAAGACTCGTTCCTCGGCTCTGCAGTGCTAGTAGTCATTGCCACGATACTCGTTCGCGCGTTCCTGGACTGTCCAGTGCTAAGTCACGGTAGTCTTTACCACGACACTCGTTAACTCGTTCATCGACTCTGCAATGCTAAGGCACGGTAGTCTTAGTTACCCGTTCATTCGTTCGTTCGTTCGTTCCTCGCCAACATAGACCTAAGACACGGCAGTTTTAGCCCACTCATTCGATCCTGCATGACCAAGCTACCAACACCAACTGCAGACCAGCTCCAGCATTGCAGTATCTAGTCTACGAATGAGTCACTGCTCGGACTAGCATCAACACTTGAGACCACGTCGAAACCCCTGCGGTTAAACTAAAGTACTGCATAACCGAAGCATCGATTATCCAGCTGTCTGTACTTCCAACGACGACCACCAGCTGTTTCTACAATCGATTATCCAGGTGTCTCTACTATCGACGACTACCATCTGTCCCTACCAACAACGATGACCACAAGCTGTCTCTACTATCGGTGACTATTCCACCAGCCGACTCTACTATTTCCATCGTCTATACGACCATAATTCTGTAACCTACGACAAAATAAATTGTCATTTGTTATTACTTTTATCTCGCTTTTATTCTCTTCATTGTCTTCCGGCTGTCAATTTACTCACACGGACAACTAAAATAATTTGCGTTGTCGACGTTCTTATTGGCCCCGCAACATACCGATCCTATTAATTATGAACAAAATCTTCTGGCAGTTATTACTCATTCATCTATATTCAGAGATTAATTTATTTTCGTTTGGGTTATTCACAAATTAATTCATTTTGTCTTAAGTCGAAATGAATGATTGATTGATTGAGTTTAACAGCATGTCGACCTGTCTAGAGGTTTGGAACTCTTGTTCAGTTTACGTTCATATACTTTTTGTGATATTTCTTGAGAGGATTTTTTATAAACAGACCTATCGAATACGAATAATTTTTAAACCACTCGATTTGACCCATAGATGGGACCCTAACAGGTAGTACCATTCCGGGTTAGAGTGGACTTTGGAGTAATGGCAATGAAGGAGTACTCCACGCTCCCTACGTCTCTAGAACCGGAGCCTCACTATCAGAGGCAGTTTAGTCATACCCAAAACACACCTTTTTTTCTGGGGTAGGGGGAGTCTTATCTCTCTGCAGGGGATATAGTCGGCATATTCTAAGCTCCCACGACAGGGCGGCTTAAGTCCAAAGATTACCTTCTTGGTTTAAGTCCAATTAATTAGTTTATTGATCTCAGCTTTATTGATCCTGGCTAACTAATTTTTTTAGGAGCTGAAGCTTAAGCCGAATTAATCAATTTTCCTTGAGAAATATGATATCAAATCTCAATGAATTCCGATTTTATATTACCCCTCCCCCTTGTAAATAATGCTTCTCAAATCTCAAGTTACTGTGGTAAGAAGTGGACTCAGATACCCGAATTCAAATTCTGAACGAGTCTTCAATTTACATAGCATTAATACCACTGGGGAAAGTATCAATCCAACTATTCTCACTCCAGCTTGGGTAAATAGTAAGACAGACTAGGCTCTTTAATTTTGGTACAGCAACAGGTCTAGAAAGAAAACTGAATTCAAAGCAGTTTTAGACCTGGAGGGGGATGGGCTCTGCCAGGTTATTCCTGTCCAAGACACGCTATATTAGTAGCGCTCCCACGATCAAAATCAGTGAGTGATGTATATTTCAGATAATATTCCTCTGTGTACGAAAGTCAGCAAAAGGAGCTTCTTATGTCTATAAAACTTATTGCAATTCATTATTTTTCAATTCGCAGAATGCAGTTCATCACTCATTGTGGTAATTTTTTTCCCTTTTTTTTCTATCTCTTACCTTCAACTTAAGTGTCCCTTTTTATCCAATCTTTGGTTCCTTTTCCTCTTTTCAATCGTATCTCTTTTCTTCACATTCATCAAGTCTGCCCTCTTTCTTTTTATTGTAGGTAGACAATAAATGTCTCTATTGGAGAATGCGGGTGTCTTTTAGGGGGTTCATAGACAATCTCATGACAATCCGAGAAAATCATTTTCAATCTCTTTGGCCTCTGTTTTTTGAATAGTAAAGACTTTTTCCATATTTGTACCTCTTTTACGTACTGCTTAGAATAATATATGCAAATTTCATCTTTTAGGACACGTTTGGGTATACTTTCATTGCTATATACAAATTAGGCAGATTAATTTTCCAATATCACAACATTTCCCTGAAACGTATGGATCTTATGCCCCTAGTACATCTAGTGATTGTTTCGTTTTCGGGATTGCTTTGCTCTCTTTGTCTCTCTCCTGTATTTCTTTCTCTGGGAGATCTGGATCTGTACCGCACTGAACTGTAATCAAGATCGTCTTCTTGCATTATTTGATCTTCATCCGAGTGTTCAAAGTCACTCTGTCCCATCTGAGCATGCATCATTTCGTCTTCTAACGTTTCATTCTGTAAAAGTTGTTCCAATAAATCGTTAACGGAAGGAATCGTAAAGATGTCTTCCTTATTTTGCTCTACATATTCGCCCTGGAGTCTTATTTGATCTGCATGGGCTAATATACTGTTCCCCTTTTCTCTATTTATTGTAGCTGTGTTGTGGCCTTTTTGCATGATAAATACTACCCTTTCTGGATTTGATTCTTTGTTCTTGTTGTACCACACTTTTTCATTTGTGGAATACGATATCATTAGCGGAGCTCTAATTTGCCTTCCTATTAAAGCTGGAGGGCTTTCTAGTCTACTGGCGTGTGGTCTTGTGCGATAGCTTAAAAGCAGCATTTGTAGAAAAACTTCTATTTTTTTCTTTTTGCTGAGAACATGCTTTCAGTCCCATTTTTACAGTCTGCACCATTCTTTCCACCAACCCATTCAATTGAGGGTGATATGGCGGTTTCTTATACGGTTTACACCCTATTTTTTCCAACCATAAATTAAAATCTTCGTCACAAAATTCTGATGCATTGGTATGCCGTTTCTTGGAAAATATGACCCTTAGAATCTTTTATTGTAGAACTTTTCTTGTCTGGCACACGGATTACTTCGGGCCAGCTTGAAAAAGAGTCAACTAGTATTAATAAGAGTCCCATTCCAGTAATGTATGCATGATCTTGATGCACACGACTCCATGATTCCACTTCTCTGGGCCATGAAGGTAAAGTAGTCGGTGTAAAATTTCTTAATGCTTTACATTTTTTGCATCTTTTTAAATATTCTTCGATATCTCGTGAACATCCTGGCCACCCTGCTCCTAATTTTATCCTTTTTTTGTGTGGCCGCTACTCCACAGTGTATATCATGTACCCTTTTTATGACCAATTTTATTTGTGTTTCTAGGGGAATCGTCAGATCCCCATTACAAATCACTCCATGTTCTATCGTTAACTTATGTCTTATTTCTTTGTAAGGTCTCTCCGCCCTAGAGCAATTTCCCCATATGTTTTTTCTTATTCTCAATGTTATCCTACTTAGTACTGGATCATGTTTAGTTTCTGCAGCCATTCTATTTAATGACAAACATCATCAATTTAAAAATGTATCTTCCAATTCTTCTTCAGATTTATCTTTTGATGTAAAATCTTGAGAGTGCATCTATGTGTGGAATTGAATTTCCTTTGACATATTCTATATCAAAGTCAAATGCCATTAATCTTTTTGCCCATCTTAGTATTCTCGATGTCAGGACTTTGGGTAATACTTTTCTTGGATATAAACTCTAATGGTCTATGATCACTTCACAAAATAAATTTTTTTCCGATTAAAAACTGTCGGGCTCTAGTAATTGTCCACACAATGGCCAAGGCTTCTTTGTCTATATTTGAATAATTAAATTCAATGTTCGTTAGTCCTCTTGATAAATACATTATCGGATGTCCTTCTTGTGATAATATTCCAGATATCGAATGTTCTCTTGCATCTTTGGTTAACGTAATGTCCTTTTTCGGATCAAAAATTTTAACTATTGGCTTTTTTGCCATAATTACTTTTAATCTGTCAAAAGCTTTTTGTTGTTTCTCTGATCATATAAATTCAACATTTTTTTTCTTTAATTTGCCAACGGCCCAGTCAAGTCTGTATATTTTGGTACATATCGCCAGTAGAAATTCACCAATCCCCAAAAAGATTCAAGTTCTTTTTTATTTGTAGCTATTTTTAGTATTTTTTCTATCAAGGCTTGGTCTGGTGATATACCTTCTTTTGAAATGGTATAACCTAAAAATGATATTTTACGCATTTTTCTTTTTCATTTATTGTCATTCCAGCGTTTCTTAATCTATTCAAAACGATATCGGTTTTCTTTTTTAATTCAGCGACTACTAATGGCAAAAAATGTACTGTTAGTTTTCGTTACCTCAATGCCATAAGAGAGGATAACATTTTCTTTTAATTTTTAACTCACTTTATATTTTTTTAACTTTCCATTTTTTTTCCATTTTTATCTCATTAATTAATTTGGTAGAATTTATGTTAAGAACATCGTTCCCAAGAAGTCCGTGGTTCTTTTTACAAGTTGTTACAATCATAGGTATGTAGCAGAAGGTATTTTGGTTTGGCGCGCAATTTAATTCGACGCATAATTTCACCCAATCAGGATGACTTATCCTATTCATTCCGGATCTCCTTTCCCGGGCAGCAGAAATTGGGTAAGCTGCTAAACACACTCTCTTTGGCTGAACAACGCCGCCCAGTGCAGACGTTTCACTGGCGGCTCTTCAATAGCAGCAGCAGCATGGACACATGAGGGAACTTATCTAATTTATGGATTCCTTGCGTCTAATATATTTTAGACCAAGGAATCCCAGTTGAATAGGAATTAGATACATTCAATACGCCACCACAGGAACAACTTTATGTCACCCCCAAAACTGGCTATGTCGATGCGATGCCTTTATTCCGCTCTCGACACCAAGCTCTCAATTCACCTCTGGTCCACTTTAATGGAGACAACGTACACCTCTCCACCGGACGCACAAAACTCACGGTGACTCCAAAGTTCATTTCCTCCAACTGCAACATGGCTTTCACTAAACTAAAGCGAACACAATCCCTCGCACGTCCGACGATACGCACTGCCTTTCTCAACTTTCTCATAACCCCATTTCGTCTCCTTACTCACTACGAGACTTGCAGCACAAACACAAACTACATTTTCCATGCTGCAAATAAAAATACATTTCGACTTCGTCATCTTCAACCTTCTCCTTCATATACCCAATAAGCTTTAGCGAGGGTCTTACAAACTTAGCGAGGAAATAACTCAATGTAAACACACATACGTTAACACTTCTCGCTAAAACACGTTACAACTCTTCCTCGCTAACAATAACAACAAAACTCCGGCTAAAGGTATTACTTCAATTCTTCAAATTTATCTTCTAACTCCAAGCAACCATCAAAGTATCCTCAAGTTTTTATGACCGACCTATGAAATTGGCCAAGTAGTAACTTACACTTTCGTAAAGTTGGCTTTCCAATGTGTTCCCAAAAATTTCTTGGTGTAAGCGTTACCTCACTGCCATTATCCATTTGCATATCCAAATAAAAGTTGTTTATTTTAACCATTAGTATGTCTTTTTTCTTTTGTTCTATTTTTTCTACATTCTTGTTTTTGTTTTTTGCTGAAAAGACTTGCATATTGGTTTCATTTTTCAATGTTTTTCTTTTTGAATTTGCATACTGCTTGAAAATGGTTCGTTTTTAAGCAATTTGTGTAAGTCTTCCCAAATGCTGAGGCATTTTCCCTTTCATGTTCACGTCCAAAATACGAACATTTTTAAATCTTTTTTAACATGTAAGTATCAGCGAATATTCATTCGCTAGGTTGACTTTTATCGCGGTTGTATTTCTGTATTAATTCTTGTTGCTGTATAAAGTCAATGCAGGTATTTAAAGACATATTTCCTATTTGTAGTTAATCCATTATTTTATATCGGTATGACGCATTGTACATACCTTCAATTAACCTTAATTAAATTAAGTCCTCTTCAATCGTCTGTTCTTCTTGTCCAAGTTTTTCAAACTCACAATATCTACTCGCATTTCGTAGACGGTGTAGATATTTTATGATTGGTTCATCAATTTCTTGTTTCATCGACATGAACTTTGTTCTTTCTGCCAGGACCAACCTTTTCTTGGGGCTCATATGATCTGACTTATTTTTCCAGGTTTGTGGGATATGCCATAGTGAGGACTTTCATTATCTCCTCGCATCCAGCCGTAGCCAAAAAGAGACCCGTAATCTCGTTTTCCCTTCCCTTTGTCGTCTTTCAGTTTTTTAGTTCTTGCGCTCGCAGCAAAACATCGTTGCCAGCTATCGACAAAATCGGGATCATCGAAAGACAATTGGTATCCTATCGGCGACGCCATTGTTGTGATGTACAAGGTTTGCACTTGTCAGTCGCTAATCAAGCTCTTTTATTTTTGTAAGGAAGGGGAAAGGAGCGGTCATGTTAAACTATGAAACTAAGGGCCCCTAGCTAGCCACATTCACCGACCCATTCATACAATACAATTAGGCATTCATTCTTCACCAGGCACGTCGCAATCACCAAAATGCCGCATTTACTCTATGAGAAAAACCCTACTTAAAAACCCCAGATGGAAAATGCATGAATTTTATTTACAAAATATGATATATATATATATATATATATACAATTGATGAAAAGATGATGGGGATGGGAGAAAAACCACGAAAATTGAACGAAAGAAAAACCCGTTTGCTTACCATCCCATCTCCCCGTCTATAAAAAGGAGGCCGACTGTTTTTCGGTTTCCGAGGGGACCGAAAACAAACCGGACCTTCCCTAGGGTGGAAGGGAGACTAGGCTAATAGGATACAAAAAAATGCGGGGTTTGGCACGATGCAGAAAATTGATATGGGTTACAGAAATGAGAATATAATTATGAATTCTAAGATCTTCGGAAAAATGGGGTTGCATCAAGGGTTGAGGAACAACAAGGAATGGGGGCGGGGAAGATCTTGGAAGCTAACCACTAGATGACGGGAATAATAACTCACAACATACTGCTAACAAAGGAATTAGGGAGATAAGCAATCCTACTTACCAAGGGTGGGGTCCCGAAGGACCTGGTCGGTAGTCACCATAAGCAGGAAGAGGAGGGAAAGATGACTCTAACATTGCTCCCTTTCTTACGAACACGCTCGCCGCAGGCATCCACCTTCTGTCGAATGTTATGCGGTCCAAGCATTTTCTATCGCATCTAATTTTGACTCTAAGCTGATGTCTAAAGAACAAAACCAGATCACGATGAGAAAAGTTTACACCGTCATACAATCCTTTCCTTCGCATCATCCAAATCACCATTCAAGCTACAGCTAGGATCGCGAGAAACACCACACACTTCTCACCTTGAAACTGAGATAAATGTTGTCTACGATGTAACGAGCTGCTTAGGTTTGATGCAGGCCGTCCACTTTCCGACGTGATTCCAAAACGGACGAACCCGCTCGCAGTAGTAGAAGGCGTGCTCAGCCGTTTCTTCAAAGCCACTGTCGCTCTTCAGCCTTGGGGTCTGTCTTAGGCGAGGAAAGGTATCGCTCGTCTTTTGCCTCCACACCGTGTCCTTCGACAAGGATCGGTCCAAGTAAGCCAGTCTTTCAGCGAACCTGATCAGGCATACCTAAACCCCATTACGCGGACGTTGACAACAGACCTGTCTACGGAGTTTGGAGAGGGATCGTTGAAGCGCCAGCTCTGTTTCTTAGGCAGAGGAAGTACAGATAAACGGACGCTTACCTCAGTCCTGCCCTTTAAAGACAACCGCCTACGAAGCCAGGTACCCACCTGGGCATCTACCTTGGCCTGTACCTCCGACCAATTTCGCTCCAGTTTGAAAGTTGATCTTGGCCCCTGCTATCTGCTCGTACCTCGCAACCGCCTTCTTCACAAACTTTATGTCTAGACGGCAGGACACAAAGACAGGGATATCATCAGCGTACGCGGATACCTTTGCTGAAAGAGGGTCAGCAAAAGGGATACCGCGCAGAACCGGACTTGCCTCCTCATCCCTAAGCCAACAGAGCTGGGGCTCCAAAACGAGGACATAGAGAAGAGGAGACAGGGAGCAACCTTGCCAGACCGAACGCTCGATCGCAAAACCCTCCAAGCTCTTTCTGTTCACTTACACCACTGCCTGCGGGTTGTGGTACATCATGCTAATTCATTTGCGGGACTCCGGATGAAATCCAGTGGTTTCCAAAACAGTCACCAACAACCGATGGCCTTGGACTGATCCAAATTGATCAACACGGCTTCGGTGCCGTCTTTTAACTCCTTTAGGACTTCGCACACCAAGTGCAGGTTGTCTTGGATTGATCTTCCCTTCACAGCGCAGTTCTGCTCAGGTCCGCTCAAATCGTTAATGACAAGCTGCAAACGGTTCGCTGAGATCTGGGCCAAAATCTTTGATTCGGTGTTAAGCAGACTTATGGGCCTGTAATCATCTAGGTCCTCCCAAACATGCCTGCTACCTTTCTTCAGCAATGTGATCACACCCTTGGTAACGCTCCCAGGGATGGCTCCTTGGGCGAACCAATGGTTGCAGATATCCGTCAGAATAGGCACAAACATGTGCGGCAGCCTCAAGTACACTTCGTAGGGCAAACTCTCTAGTCCTAGAAACTTGTTCCGGTCGACCTGCTTCAACGCATCACGGACTTCGCATTCAGTAACCAAACCCTCGCAGTTAGCCACTTCCGCCTTATCAAGGCGGGGAAAATCGGCTAAATAGCTAAGAAACTCCTGCACTGGAAGGTCAGGAAAGCTGGCAAAGCGATCTTGGAAATGCGCCCGAATGGCCTCGCGCATCTCACGATTCGACCTGAGCACGTGCCCGTCCGGTGACTTGACCGATTCGATATACCGAAAGAGAAACGTTCGTACTTCTTCCTCACGTGCAAGCGCGTTGCGTTTCACGGCTTCGTTGGGAACTCTTTTTAACCTAGATCTAACTACGTATCCCTTGTAGCGCTCTCTAGCCTCACACTCAAGGTTCCGTCTCGCTAAATCTACGGCTACTGAATCCTGCCTCTCCACCGCCCAGGAAAAAGATTTTGCCACCTTGGTCCTATCTAAGTTGAGCTGGCAACCGTATTTGATGGCGAAATCTCTTATCCTATGTTTAAGAGATCCCCACCACTTATTCCCGGTAACTGCCCCCACTAATAGCCACTGGACTAGAGATTCCAACTGGTCCCAGAAGTCCCGTATTTCCAGTAAGGTTGTATTGAACTCTAGTAGCCGGCTAGACTATGCCTATTAGCGAACTGCAGACTGACCCTAAACAAGCCTATGGTCAGTCCACGCTATATAGTGGAACGTGGGACACTTAACACAATCAGTGTCATCTCTTCTAACACTCTATCAAGATATGATCAATCACGGACAGGGGGCGAACTTTCAAACCATGTCCACATCTTCTTCCCAGGGTGATCCAGTCTAAACTTGTCGACCAAGTCATGGCAAGCCATAAAATCGATCAGGCTGCTTTCACACCTTCCCGACCCTCAACTCCTTTCCGATCCTGTCTATCTTGGGATCAAGGATCGCATTCCAATAACCCTTTAAAACTAATCGTTTTGGATCGTCGAGGAACGGCACCAACCGCCGATCAAAGGAAACCCTCTCTATAGCGATATTAGGCGCATAAACAGCAACCACCCGGAACTCGAAGCTTCTAAAGACGATATTGGCCATAACCTCCGTCTTCTGCAAGAACAAGATTTACATCAGTATTAAGGCTGCGTCCAATTAGCAAAGAGACCCCAACGCTGCTAAAAATGCCAAATCCTGAAAGAATGACATAGTCATCCTTCAGCACCCGACAGTCCGCGGCGCAAATGAAGTGAGTCTCTTGCACTGCAGCAACATGCACGCTCATGCTCGAGAGTAAACCAAGCAGGCGCGCACACTTATTTGGATACCTCAGTCCCCTCGCATTCAGTCAGTTGCGATATCTTCAGCCTCCGTAGAGCATAAAGTTATGCCTATTAGTTTGTTTTTGTTTTTTTTTTTGGCGGGGGGGGTTCTTCGCTGGTTTAAGCAGATTTGACTTTGTGATGGTATTCAGGGTTCTAGGTGTGGTTTGGGGATAGTCTGTTTAAGGGACGTAATCAGGAGAACAGGTTGGGTGGTGAGAGATGGGAGTTGGAGAGAAGAGAATTACATTTGAGTTGGGTGAAGACTGTTTGGATGGAGGGAGATTTGGAGAGGCTTCTTTTGCAGGGGTTTGCTTTAGAGGGGGCGTTTGAGAGTTACTTGCTGTGGGGAGAGAGGAGATTTCGATGAGGATTCATGTGGTTCTTTTTAGTAGGGGCATTGGATTAGGTACAGAGCTTTTTTGCCTTGTTTTCTCAGCCATCTCTCCTTCTTCTTAGGTTAACTGTAATTTCCATCTCCTCTGGCTCTATGGTTTTCTTTTTAACCTTTTTTTTTTTTTTTCAGGTGATGGAGGTTCTTTGGCTATTGATGGTCCAACTGTAGTTTTTTCTACTGTAGCTTTTTCTGTTGTGGTTTCTGTTGTTGCTTTTTCTGCTGCTTCTGTTGTTGGTTCTGCTATCGGTTCTGTTGTGGTTATTGTTGTTTTTGAAGATGATTTCTTTCTTCTGGTAACCTGGGTCCATCTTTCTTCTGGATTGTTTTGATGCTCCTCCGGTTCCAGGGCGGGCTTGGTGGGTGGACAGGTTGCTTTTTCTTTATTGTTGTTATCGTCGTAACTGTTATTGGATGGCGTCTTTTGAGAGCAGGTTCCGGCCAGATTGTTATATAATAACCGAGGGATTTCGGTTCATGCCTTTGAGTTTAGTTAGGCTGAGAACCTTTCGGAGCAGCACATGGGTTAGTTGGGTGCAACATTGAGGCAGGTGTTAACGCGGGCGCGCACAGGCGGATGGAGGTGTCACTCAGATGTCACAATACTCCGAGACAAAACGGGTGACGGGATGCGGGTGACGTTACGCACCGGAAGCGCGCGGAGGTTTGTGTGAGAATCTGAAGAAAGTCAGAGTTGGGTACTAGACGCCAAACGAGAAGGATCGACTTTTGGAGCTCGCAGACGCGAGGCGAACTTGCGCCCTATGGGGGGGGCGCTCGAGTTAGGGGCCAAATGAATAAGACAGCATAGAAGATTGTGTCTCTCCTCCTTACGTCGAAACCTTTGACTCAAAGTTAATAAAAAGGTTTCGTACCTGAACAAGAAGTCGTTACGTGTTTTTGAATTCCGAGATTCCTATGTTCTTTATATGTTCTATCGTTATGAACATTATATGTCCATTTCGCACATGGCCATATTCGTGTATACGGCAATGTAACAAGATGACCTAATTGATTGCATGACATGCAAAGGGAGGGAAGGATGCCCCTTTCGTACGACCAAGCTTACTGCATGCACCCATCTTCTGTGGAATGTTATTCAGCCCAAGCCTATCGGATCTGACTTTGACCCTAAACTGATGCCTAAAGAAAAGAATCAGATCATAAAAGAGAAAAGTTTTCACCGTCACCATTCAGGCCACGGCTAAGATTGCGAGAAACACCACCCGTTTGTCACCTTTCCACGGAGGGTCAACATTGTCCACGATGTTACCAACGTCAGGCAGCACTAACTGTTTAGGAATAATGCAGGCCGTCCACTCTCCGACGTAACTCCAAAACGGCCGGACTCATTCGCATAAGTAGAAAGCGTGCAAAGCCGTTTCATCCAAACCACTACCGCAGCGTGCGCTGTCAGGTATATCTACCAAGCCCGCCTTGAAAGAGAGGAGTAACGCGTTCCGAGAGAGCCGCTAGGTGAGCGAGAACTCAGAGTTGTTTAAGAAGCCCGAACCTAGCGCCCAATTCCATTGGGAGTAAATCTCATCCTGCGACTAGACGAGTCGCTCCTCGAGTGGGTCCGAAGCGGTGCCCACCACTTAGTCTCGATATAGTTCCTTCCAAGACCATGAAAAGTCACTGGACCCAGGAAGGTTACGAAGAGCCTTGTGACATTCGGCAAAGAACAGTGCTTCACACCTCAGCCTACGACAGCTCACCTCTGGGGTTGAACTTAAGGCGAGTAAAAGCCTTTACCTTCTGTCATCACACTTTATCTCTCGTCAAGCATCGAGCCAGGAAAGCCAATCTTTCAGCGAGCCAGAGACTCTCCAGATCAGGCATTCCCAAGCCCCCAAAGCAAAAGCGTTGATGACGGACCTGTCTACGGACCCTCTGGCTTCGACCTCCCTAAAGCAATTTAGAGGGATTTTTTCAGTGCTCCTCGAGGGCCCTTAGGCTGGGGGAGTACGGTCAATCGGTAAAGGATCACGAGAAAGACGGCGCACGCCTCAGCTCTGCCCTTTAAGGACAAGCGTCTTGGAAGCCAGGTAGCCACCTGCACTTCTACTTTTGTCTGTACTTCCGACAAATTTCGCTCCAGCTGGAGGTCCGGTCCGAACCATACCCCAAGGAAGCGGACGGGACCGTCGCTCAAGTGGAAGGGACCAGATAGGGGAACACCACCTCTCCAAGCGCCTAACCGCAGACCTTCGCTCTTGTCAAAGTTTACCTTGGTTCCTGTCACCTGCTCGTACTTTACAACCACCTTCTTTGCAGCCTTTATGTCCGAACGCCGGGACACAAAAAGTGTGATATCATCGGCGAAAGCAGAGACCTTTGCCCTGACACGACCGACAAGGGGTCTTCCGATCAAGGCCGGCTTTGCATTCTCATCTTTAAGCCTACGGAGCAGGAGCTCCAAGACAAGGATGTTGAGAAGAGGATAAAGGGGCAATCCTGACGGATCGACCGCTCAATTGCGAAGGAACCCGAGCATTTTCCGTTCACCTTCACCACTGCTTGAGGACTGCGGTACAGAGTGCTGATCCATCTGCAGAACTCCAGTTCGAATCCGATGGTCTCCAAATGTTGTATATCCATAATACAACTACGTGTACATTTACAAATATACATTTACATGCGGAAACATCATTAACCGATGATGAACGACTTCAATAACGAACGAATACACTTCTTTATAAAAATATAAATCTCTCACACTTTATTTTCGAAAGGTGATGTTTATTGTGTGTGAGAGATGAGTGGAGACAAAGACAGAAAGCTATATTGACCCAAGTTCTTCTCCTCGACCATAGCAGCACTTCTTCCTCATCTTGGCTGGGGTTGCTCAACTCTGGGTCACAGAGGGCCGCAAGCCTTCAGTCTGCAAGCTGATTCTTACGCTGGCATCCTGTCTCCAACTGACTCGAACCGTCTGGGCACCTGGTTATATTATTGTCTAACGTCCACCCGCTTCCGCTGTTCTTCCGCTTATTTACACAGGTGCATCTCTTGATTAACAGCTCGGTCGAAGGTCAATATATAGCACAAAACCGCCGCCCAAATCTGATGATCCACCTTACCAAAGGTTTTGGACTGATGTAAACTGATCAGTGCGATTTCAGTGTCGTCTTCTATTCCCTCTAGGATCCCGCGGATCAATTGCAGGTTGTCTTGGTTTGATCTTCACTTCACAGCGTAGTTCTGCTCAGGTCCGATCAAATCACTGCCGATAAGCTGCAAACGGTTCGCTAAGACCCGGGCCAAAATCTTTAACTGTGTTTAGCAGAGTCATGGGCCTGTAGTAGTCTAGTTCCTTCCAAACATGCCTGCCGCCTTTCTTCAGCAATGTGAACACTCCCTTGGTAATGCTACCAGGAATGGTTCCCTTGGCAAAGCAATGGTTGAACATATCTGTCAGAATAGAGACATGTGCGACATCCTCAAATATACTTCATAGGGCAAGTCATCTAGCTCCGGCGATTTGTTGAGGCCGACCTGCTTCAACACATTACGGACTTCACACTTGGTAACCAAGCCCTCGCAGCCAACCGCTTCCGCCTCCTGAAGGCAGGGGAAGTCGGCAGCAAAATTCCAGTATCGGGAGATCTGGCAAGCGGGCAAAACGACCCCAAAATGAACCCGAAAAGCTTCACGTAAGTTATGGTTCGACCGGAGCTTGTGACCATGCGGGGACTTGACGGACTCGATATACCGACAAGGGAACCTTCGAAACTCTTCCTCGCAAGAAAACGCGTTACGCTTCACAGCTTCGTTGGGAACTCTACTCAGCCTAGATCTAATTACCATGCCCTTGTAGCGCTCGATAGCCTCACGCTCAAGGTCCCCCTTAGCTAAATCTACAGCTAGGGAATCCCGCCTCTCCACCGCCCGGAAGAGTCTATCTTCTAACGATTTCACCTTCTTGGCCCTATCTGAATTGAGCCTTGGGCCGTATTCAATGGCAAAATTCCTAACCCTATACTTGAGGGATACCCTCCACCTATTCCCAGTAACTACTCCACAAACGCTCGCTAAATTAGTTTTCCCAGCCGCTCCCGTAAGTCTCGTATCTCCAGTAAGGAGGTATTGAATTTCCAGTAGCTAGCCAGGCTAGCCCTAACAAATCTATCGTCAGTCTGCCCTATCCAGTGGAACGTGAGACAAGAAACGAATTCACTGTCGGCTCTCCTAACACTCTGTCCAGGTAAGTCCGAATCTAACCAGAGGGAGAATTACTTAGCTACGTCCAAATCTCCCTCCCTGGGTGATCCAGACGAAACCTGTTGACCAAATCTTGCTCGGTCAGCAAGTTGATGAGGCTGCTTTCACACCTATCCGACCCACTAGCACCCCGTCCGACCTTATCAATCTTGGGCTCAAGGATCGCATTCCAATCGCCCACTAGAAGTAGCCGCTTCGGGTCGTCAAGAAACGGCCCCAACTGTCGGAAGAAAGAGCGTCTCTCTACAACGATATTGTGTGCATAAACTGCAACCACCCGAAACTCAAGCTTTTAACGGCAACATCGACCACAACCATTCGGCCCCCGTCACCAGCAAAGACAAGATTGACATTCGCGTCAAGACTGCGTCCAATTAGCAAAGAGTCCCCAGCGCTACAGCGGCTCCTCTATGCTGAAAAAAGGACAAAGTCCTTCACCAGTACCCGAGAGTCAGCTGCACAAATGAAATGAGTCTCTTGCACTGTGAAAACATTCGCACCGAGGTTCGAGAGCTCTCCCAGAAAGCGCGCACGCTTGCTGAGATCCCTCAGTCCACTCGTTATTCACGCTAGCAACGTTTAGAGTCATCCTGACTCACTTCGCCTTACTCACTGTCAACGACGACCTCGAAATCCTTCGAGGTAAAGATGCCGACGGCCTGTTTCAGGGAACCAGTGCCAGGTTCAGTTGTAACTCGACCGTCCCAGCACAGACCCCCGACATCCAGGAGGGACTTCAGTTTCAACGCCATAGAGAGGGGAGGGTGGATGTAGACTGGGGCCCTCCCTAAACAAAAACTGGCAAGACTTTTCGAGAAGAGTGCTCTAATTTCGCCAACCTTGCATTCGATTCGACCTTGCTGGCCCAAACCAGAAATAGCAATACATGATTGGTGTAGCTGCCGGCCGATCGAATGAAGGTGGTCACCATGGGTGCCTCTTTAAAGTTTTCTGGATCACTAATGTGTTTATCCCTTACTTTCTGTAGCTTAAGCAGGTATTTCAGCAACTTCTTTTGTTGATGGTCATATTTGTCCTCAAAAAAGGAGATAGTACATAACGCTGTTTCCAACAGTTTTGCGAACCGATCACCAGTGGGAGAGACAGATCTAGTTTTTGGTTTTGGTAGGTTGTTTAACTCTCTCATCCGAACGGGAACGGAAACAGGAGGGTAACTGGAATGGGGAGGGT
The DNA here is from genome assembly GCA_963585895.1 of Sepioteuthis lessoniana. Taxonomy (NCBI): domain Eukaryota; kingdom Metazoa; phylum Mollusca; class Cephalopoda; order Myopsida; family Loliginidae; genus Sepioteuthis; species Sepioteuthis lessoniana. Next base: position 27,238,932 of record OY757944.1, read on the forward strand.
GAATGTAAGGCTACGGATTAGGCAGGATTCTAAAGAGGGTGGGTATTGGATTGTGTAATGTCAGCTTGTACGATGTTTTCATTTTCTGAAGGGTCTACGGGCTGGGATTCTTGACCTTTTTTTAATTGTTTCTTGGCGCCCCTGTCAATGCTGTGATGACGCCTTTTGTTGGATTCTGAGGGGGGCATGGTCCATTTGTGATACCATAGGCTCGTCCATTTCAGATTCGGGCTCCGGCAACGTTTTCTTTTTGTTCTTCCTCTTGCGGAGGGAAGAGGTTTTATTTTTAGTGGGTGACTTGACTTCCACTTACTCGTTGGTCTCTTCGGGTTTTTTAGTTTCCCGTTTTTTTTTTTCGTCGTTTTTTTCACCGGTTTTTTTTCTTCCTCCGTTTTTCCCTCGATATGACTTGCAGATTTAGCCGGTGGAGGAGCTTTTCGGCCCTTTCTAACGACTTCTGTCCACCTCTCCGCGGATTTTGAGGTATTTTCTGGAGGTGTTTGTTTTGATGTTTTATAACCGTCTGTCTTACCGGTACAATCTTTTGGCCAGATGTCCTGGCTGACGACATGACCAATAATGGAGCCGACGCCCAACAACTATTATTAATAGCTTTAGTTTACGGAACTGGATGGTGTCGAGAATCGCTTGAAGTCCTTCCCTTTTCAAGCATAGGATGAAGGCATAATCCCCGTTCACTATTCTAGTCCCTCCTCTCAGATGGATGACCTCTTCCGCTTTGCCATGTGCTTAGAAAGGAGGCAAGGTAGTCACCGGGTAAATCCACAGGCGCGTTGTGGATCACTACCTTGCTCCTCCTCATATCCATCTACTCAGGTTGGAGCCGGTAATTTTTTTCAAAATAATATTCTCACTGGCCAGATTGGGCGCCACTTCCTCGGTCAGGAGTAGGATGTCCCATGTCGCATAACTTCGACGACAGAAGTATTGACATGGGACTCCACTGGTTTTCATAAGTTCCTCAAAAGTGTCTTTTTTGAGGCTGTGGAGAAGAGGAAAATCTCGTATTTTGGTTTGGCGCGCAATTTAATTCGACACTTAATTTCACCCAATCAGGATGACTTATCCTATTCAGCCCGGACCTTCATTTCCGGCTAGCAAAACGGGTGAGCGGCTAAACTCAGTCTCTTTGGCTTGAGACGGCGACCAGAACAGACGTTCGTCTAGCCGTCCCTGCTTAGCGATGCTTTTTAACATAGCAACACCAGCAGCAGCAACATGGACACTCAACGAGGGAACCATCTAATTTATGGATTCTTTACGAGGAATCCCAGTTGAACATAAATTAGAAACATACAACATGCCTCGCACAGGCCCAACTTTGTGTCACCGCAAAAATTGGCTATGTCGATCCGAGCGTAACTCCGCTCTCGACATACTAGCTCCCATTTCACTTCTGGTCTACATTAATGGAGATAACGCATAATCTCCCCAAAAATACCAGACACACAAAAATACACGGTGACTCTAAACACAATCCCTCACACGTCCCGCAACCCACGCTGCCATCTCAACATCCCGCTAAGCCATTTCGTCTCCAACACTAACAAACCTAAACTCCACGAGTCCTGCAGCACCAAAAGCAAACCATATTCAATGCTGCAAAAAAAAAAAACTGTCTTTGTTGTGTTAAAGAAAAGTTTCGTAATTCATTTGTGTTGCCTAAAAAATATAGTGTTAGAGAAATTAACAATTTCCCGAAACACTATAAGGCTTGCAAGACGTCGAGTCTTTAGGTCGACCACGACAAAGGACAGAGTTCTGGGTTCCAGCGCTTTTGTTACTTCTGGTATTGGTAACATATTGACTGTATTGATCATATTTTTCGACCCTGTCCCTCGCATAGTCTTCGGGACATTTTGTTTTGGCCTCCAGCCTGACTTCGGTAAGGACTCTGGTACTTTCCCCGACGTAGCAGCTTTTATGGCCATTTGTGTCAACTGTATAGGAGATGTTGGCAAGGAGGGCCAGACCATCCGGTCTTAACCATTCAGTCAGTTTCGCTGTCCGTTCGTCCGCTTAGCTGCGCAGCGCAAAAGCACGAGTTAGCTTTAGCTATCGGTTCCCTGTCTGCGCAGCGCTAAGATACCGCAAATCTTAGCTGCGGCTTCCTGGTCCGTTTGCTCGATACGTTAGCACGGCAGCGCGGCGCTAAAGCACAGATTAGGTTTTGCTGTCGGTTCCCTTGTCCTTTTGCACAGCAGCACAGCGCTAAAGCACGGGTTGGCTTTACCTGTCGGTTCCCTTGTCCGTTTGCACGGCTGCGCTGCGCTAAAGCACGGGTTAGTTTTAGCTGTCCGTTCCCTCGTCCGTTCCAGTGCTTTAGCACAGCAAAGGCACGACCATTTTTGCACTATCAACTTCGACTTCGACCAACATCAGCTACTCGCTTCGATCATCTAGCTACCTCTCTTCGACTTCGACCAACACCAGCTATTTGCTTCGAACACTCAGCTGCCTCTCTACGACTTCGACTATACCAGCTACCGACACCAACCATCTAGCCGAAAACACCAACAACTATCACGAACTTTACATACGCCTTTGTAAACACGACAAATAAATTGTCATCTTTGTTATATCGTTACCTCGCCTTTGTTTCCTTTATTGTCTTTTGGTTGTCATTACTCGCACGTTTAATCTTATAAATCATTTGCGGGGTCGACGTGCTTATTGGCTCCGCAACAAATTTTTAAGTGGAGTAAAGCTGATTCGAGTTCTTCTCCTAGACCGGTTACCTAACCAAGATTAAAGAAACAGTCTGGCCTACTATTAATCCATAGCTGAGTGGAAATTAGATGAATTTGTAGTATCACCTCCCTTACTAAGGTCAGTAAATGGGCAGTCAATACCACCTTAACAGAAATCTTGGTCCTTACTTCCACCTCGGCCAAGGAATGCTATCCCAGAATCCATCGCCTCTCACTCTTCTCTCTTTCCTTCTCTCTCCTTTTCTCTATCGCTATCCCTCCCCCTCTGGCCAATCAGCGGAGATAGTAGCAGTTGCCGAAGACGACCCAAGACAGAAGAGGAGGCAGTTGCTGAAGAGATTCCAAACACTAAACACACGTGTTGACCGCCGGACATTTTCTAGCCAACACGTGGCGTTGTATACGAAGAATAAAATTCCTCTTTTAAAGTTAATATTTGTACTTCTCATTTATTATCTCAAATAACATTACCCAAGTACATATATTACAAATTCATACTTTTCCCAAGGGCATTAGCACGGAGTGGAATACAGCTTCGTCCAGGATTTGAACTCAGGTTACAGATTCCATTTCTTACGACTATAACCGTTACGTTAAGCGCGCCTCCTCACATATGTGTTAACTGAATTCTTATCCGATATTTTCGTTGTATAAAATACATGATCAATCAGATTTCCTGAAACAATTGTATTAAGGACGTAGATTATGCAAGAAAAAAAAAGAAAGAAAATCAAAATTTAAAATAAAATAAATTAAAGACTTTTCTTTCGTCATTTGTAGGCTTCATATTTATTGATGTATGTGCTTATATCATCACAAGTTTGACATTCCCCACTAAGAAGATTGACTGACGCTCTACAATCTTCCGACCGTAATTTCACTCATGTACTCGATTAAAGTTTGAATAAACATTTTTTGTTACTCCTTTTTAATCCATCATATCGTCATATCTTTTATGAAAAGGTTTATTAGATTTTTTGGTCTTGAGGTGAAACTATTTTTCTACTGAAGAAAAAAAAAATTATTCTGAAATTTTTACCATCCCCATAAAACAAGCATTCACCACATTTTTTTACAAGAGAAAATAAATTTAAATTTTTTTTAAGGCGACCTTTGATTTTAGAATGAAATAGATATGGAGAAAAAAGGAGAGAAAGTAGCAGTTAAAAATATTGCGCACGTTCAACCTGTTGTTGGCCTAATTGTAATAAAGAGAGAGAAAGAAAAACTAAAGACAGAGACAGGCTTGCTTTAGGATAATAAAAAAATACTAATACTAATACTAATACTAATAAAAAAAAAAAAGCCATTACTAAAACAAACAAAAACGAAGAAGCCGCCTTTTCTGCTCCATAAACAGAAAAGCGTCAAAATGGCTCCTTAGCAGCAGTGAGCAATTTTTGTTTGCTTATCAACCGACAATCAATTTGTATTCATTTTAATCGGCATTTTTGAAGAATTTGAGTCAGCTTTTCCTAATTGAATTATGGACATTGAAGACACAGGTTTGGATAGTGTGAGTTTCATCTCTTCTTTGAAATTAGATGAAGAAAACTAAATTAGGAAAGAAAATAACCTTTATATCTTACTTTTTAACTTTCTCTTTTTCCATTTCTTAAAAGTAAAAGTAAGAAATAGGAAATAATTGTCATTTTTAGTAAAGCAAATTGAAAGACAGGAGAGAAAAGTGTATTTTTCGTTCGGTTTAGGAAAAAAAAAAAAGAAGAAAGAAAACAATGATTTTATTTACCTCGCATTCATATTGCGAATATCAATTTAAAAACTTCCTAAAATTTTGACAATTTTTTTTTTAATTTAAAGAAATAAAGTTTTAATTGGTTCCAAAACTATTTTCCGATGGTAAAAAAATCTTTTTGGTTTGCGCTATTTTTTCCGTTTTTAAATTTTGTATTATTAATTTTTTTTACTTTTATCTATGTATGTCGTAAATTTATTTTTCATTTAAACTTTTCAAAAATTTTTTACTTCCATAAAAAAATTTCAATAACTTGAATTTAAAAAAGGGACAAAAACCTCAAATCATCATTGTCAAAATCTTTCTGAAAAAGTCTTGCAATCCAGGAGTGATAAACACACTTTTAAAAAAATTAATTTTTTTCTCCCATTTCTCACCAGAAGATGCTTTTTTTTTTAAATTAAATTACTTGTTTCTGCTCGTTCAGATAAAAAAGAAAAAGAAAATTTTAAATATAATTCAATTCCATTCCATTTGTTGACATTTTCTCTTCGTCTGTCTGTCATATGTGTGTGTGTGTTTGTGTGTCTCTGTATGTATGAACCTAAGTGTATATATATATATATATATATATATATATATATATATATATATATCAGTCTGTTCATGTATCCCTATATCTAGCAATCTATATACTAAAATTTCAAATAAAAATGTTAATTAAAACTTCCAGTTTCATGTTTTTACAATCATCAGGAGAAAATGAATTTTTTTTTATATAAACAGATACAATGTGCTAGAAACAGATAAACTTTCATTATCACCTGAAGATTGTGAAAATGTGAACCTAATAGTAGCTATTAACATATCTTAATTGATATATAAATAATTCTCTCTTGAATATTGAACACTGTTCCAGAAAAGACTTCTAGGCAACTGTAAGTTGTCTTTTATATTTTCCAATATTAAATACACACACACACACACACACACATACACACACACACACACACACACACACACACACACACACACACACATACATCAGTCTGCTTATATTGTATTGTAGGGAATAGATAATAAATAAAAAATATATAGGATTTACACTCCTGTATTTTAAAATGGCCATGATGCCCCTTGTTCCCGAAACAAAGATAAACTAATCAGTCTTGAACACCTATTGGTCAGGAAAGTCACGTGGTTAGTGCTCACAACTACGTCCTCAACTTTGATTTTGTCCCACACATTTGGAGCCGACTGCATGACAAGGATTGCCTATATATACTCTCATCTTCCAAGAACTTACTCTACGACTTAAAGAGACAGCACAATCTCTCTCGCTTACATTTTGACTTCCAGCAGTCAACCCCACAAAAATGTATACATTCTGCAACCTTTTTCTTTCCTCTTCTGCCTTTTCAGTTAGACTTGCTCCAGCCTCGAACACAACCACAGAAATTTCATCAAACCCTGAAAGGGACAAACAACCAATATGGGAGAAAACACATGCCTTCTAGCATGCATTGCTATATTTCTATATATTGATACCTTACTTGAAATACTTAGTCTACATACATTTTATAGTCTACAGAACACTTTCAATATTTAGTCTTTTTCCATAATATCCGTGTTAGTACATGCATACACACACGCACACACAGAGGAATATTCAACAGACTGGTGTTAGTTACACACACACAGACACACACACACACACAACAATATTCAACAGACTGTATTAGAATATTTGTAATGTTTCTTTTTTTCATGTATTTCTTGATATATAAATTTAATTTTGTTTGTACTGCTTTGTTTTGAATGTTCTTTTGTACGTGTCATTTCATATTGTATACTTCATTTGCCTTTTCAAATATAAACCAACAATAAAAAAGTTTAGAAATGGTATGTCAATTGTATTGAACTGCAGAATGAATTTGTGAAATATGTATATTTCATGGCTGTTAATTTTTCAACACTCCTTAGATAGATAGATAGATAGATAGATAGACCAGGAATGTATATGTTCTGGGTGTGTTAGATGAGAGCTACACACTCACCAATGATGGTGAATATATTATAAGTATAAAACTCATTCAATAATGTTTGGATCATAATAGAAAACTAATTTTCTGCCACCTATAATTAAATACTTTAGCAGTTGTTCTGAGATAGTACTGCTTACACTTACTGTTAGTTGTATTATGGTTTGACATTGAGTGGATGATGAAATAATGAGAGAGTGTTAAAAAAAAGAACTGAATGATGAGTGACATACCACCTGCACATTCCTTTTTTATGGTAACACTTGAAGGAAATAGTTTGGTCATGCAACTAATTATTAGGTATCATTAGAATTTTTGATACCAATACATTTATGACTGAATTTATTCATGAAAATTATATATTGTAAGATAAATTTGTGGAAATATTTTTGTTATTCAACCCTCACCTTTATTTAATATTAAAAAAATATCTATTAGATATAATTTAAGCTCCAAAAATATTTACTATTTTATAAAGATATAGAAAATATGCCATGACTCAGAAAATAAAACTTACATTAAAACTAAAATATTGTTTAGTTTCGAAACATTGTAGGTGTTTTTTGTTTGTTTATTTGTTTTTTTTTGTTTTTTTAATTAAAATATACTATTATAGGGTTGACTGTGGGACCGTGGGAAAATATTTGCTCAAAAATTGATTTTTAAAAGATGTATTTAAAAACATAAAATTTGATTTATGATTATTTTTTACATTTTAAAAAATTCTTTATTATTTATTATTTTCCTTGGTCATTTCTGAAGCATTGTTATCAAATAAAATTATGTTTTGATAAAGTTTAAAGAGCCAGAGATTTTTGATTAGATATCATATTTTTATTTATTTATATACTTACATTAAGTATTTATCCTATTGAAACAACCAAAGATTGTATGTTTATTTCTGAGTAAAACTTATTTCAGTATGGAAAACAAGTGCATACTCTCTAACAACCACCCTACACCATTTAGTAACTAAACTCAAATTTAGGTTTGACATCCTAACATACATTTTCTACTGTAGTAGATGTAAAGTATCACTAATTTATTTGAAAGAAAATGAAAGACTAAATATTTCAATGAATTAATTAATTGATTTTCACAGCATCTCAATCTGTCTGGACTTATTTTATAACTAGAGGTTCGAGAATTGTATACATTTTTGTGTAGTTTCTTAAGAATTTTTTGAACACAGTTGTATGATATCAAGTATTCCTATCTAATATAGATAATTTACAAACAGATCTATTTGACCCATAAGTGGGACCATACCAAGTACTACTACTCTGTATCAGTGTAAACTTGGGATTAAGTAAATGATTATCATATGAGATAATGTTTAGTGAAGACAACAGACATTTAACTTAATGAAAATTAAAAATATACAGTGTCAAAACTTATTCTTTTTCAAGTCAAGATAATTTATGTATCTTTCTTAAGTGTGTATGTATCTATATTTGTAATTTTGTTAAGTGTTTCTATTTGCATGGTTATTAAGTGTATTTATATTTGTATGTGTGTTAAGTATATCTATATTTGCATTTACCAATGGTCCGGAGACCGGGGTTCAATCCCAGGTCGAGTCATACCAAAGACTCAAAAAATGGTACTTGATGCCACCTTGCTTAACACTCAGCATTATAAGGTAAGGATCAATGGTAAAGTGGAGCAATCCAGGGAATGGAGTAGCGTCCTCCCCTACACCTCAATGTAGTAGCTATTGAAAAGGGAGCCTTCGGGCAACACTCGACTAAGTTTGCCAACTTTACTTTACTTATTTATATTTGCATGATTGTTAAATGTTTGTATATTTTTATGCATGTTAAGTGTATCTATATAATAATAAACCAATGTTTATATGCTTGTATATTATAATAACACTGTAAAAATTGTCACATTATAATAAGATTTCTGTTATTGCAATAGTGATAGATTGCTCTTAAAGAATAATGTTATTTCCAGTTTGCAAATTAATCTGCAAATGGGAAGTGTTCATTCACATTCACCTCAGTTATTATAATTTCTCATAGCAGATAATAATTAAATGTTAATTATAGAGTGCTTCCCATTATTTATTTGCAATTGATTATAATATGAATTTTACAAAAATAACTTTACAGTGAGCTTAATGGCCACTTAAAGTAGTACTCAAGGAAGTAAATTATAAAATAGATTCTTTTTCAGGAAAAAATTATCTTTCCAATGAATTATCCAAAATGAAGAATTGTGAGGAAAATTATTAATATTATAAATTTTGTTTCTTTACAGGAAAGTTTATCAGAGGAAGGGGTGTTCAGTCAAAATAGTGACCCAGTGGATGCTGACTTTGATGTCCTCTGTACTGATGATATGTGCCTCTCAGATGATGCCCAGAATCATACATATGAAGATGTAAGCCATGATTCTTAATCACACACATATGCGCACACACACTGGGGTGTTTTCAGAAAGTATTGAGACTAAAACAGATATGAAAAATGAAACATTAATTTTCTTTGAAATTGACATGTTTTTTGAAAACATTTATTTCAGCAAAATTTTTATTGGTTGATGCATCTTTGAAAGTCTTTCTTTTGAGTTTCAGTGTGAAGCTGCACTGTCATATTTCTTTTAATACCCCCCGCCATCTTTTAATTTTACACTTAAGATGAATTTTCAATTTAGGAAACAAGTTGGATGGCACTAAATCTGGTACATATGGAGATTTACCAAAAACTGTTGATCAGAACATCTTGAGAATTGGTGCTATCAAAACATCTATAGAATTGGCAAATGTATAGACATCTAGACTATTGTCTAGATGTCTAGACATTATCATTTTATTATTATAAGTTTCACATGTCTTTATTCAAATTTCAGATTTAAAAATTTTTTTTGATTTAAAGATTTAGTCTTGGTACTTTTCATATTTTAAAAATATTACAACTGATATTTGTGGTCCATAAGTTCATCTTCATTTAGAATTTTTGGGATATTTTCCTTCCATATGCTATATTCCTTTATATATGCTGTATACCACTTTGATGGCTTTCTGGTTCACAAAATGGAATTGGTGAACTGATTTTAACCTCTAGCTGAAATAGTTTGTATTGACTTCATACTAATGCCTTTAGGATATAGAATACACATTTTTTTTAGCCTTAAAATAATTAACCCTAAAAACATAGATCAGAACATTCTAGAAATTTCAGATCAAAATCGCATTAACATTAAAGTTACATTTTTATATTTTTCAACCAATCAGCTAAAAACACAGGATAAGAACATTCTAGAAAATCTGGCTCAGAAACTAATTAATAGAAAAATATTTAGGCACCAAAATAAATAAGTAAATATACGAATCTGATTAGTCAAGAAATGTCTGCGCACTTGAATTTTAGGATCTGCAATAAAACCTAACAATACCCTATTTTTTTATCCACTTTAGTGACACCAAAGAGTATAAATAACAAAGAATTTAATTAACTAAGCCATTCCACTGCCAAAAATTCATTCCTTCGACTACCCATCAAACACAAGACACGGCAAAGAAACTTGTGACCTTCTTTTACCGACTACTAGATGTGACATGTTGTCACCAAAGATCATAAGAAAATGCATGTGCAGACTTAAGAAAACAAAGACCCATACTTACGGTCCATCACTTATATACACACACACATACCCATGTATGTAAGTAAAGCCAAAATTTTTATCCTCCTTACTTCAGCCAACTATGGACCCATTTATTTAATAGACTTTACTAACATGTAAGCACACACGGGCGAACAATCCTATTTTCATTCAACTGGCCACAACTGTATTTTCTACAAAGGCTGCTTGTACATAACATGAATATTGTATTTCTAATAATTTTTATCCTATTTGTTGTGATTATTAAATTGTTTGTTTCTTAATGTTCGTTGTTGTCATATTCTATTTGTTTACGTGCTTGTAAAATTTGTGTTGTATTTGTGGGAATTAAACCTGAAAGTAACTCCTGTAAAAACCACAGCAACTTACTCATTCACTACAAATTGGTGTCCTTATGACATGAGAGAACACGACAACCACAAAATAATAACTGACCTTTGAAACAGCTCTCATTTAAAAAAAACGGCACAAAAGATTATTACAATGCGTAAAAGATGGAAAACAGCGACACTGAACTCACAACAGAAACAATCATGCCAGACGTGTTAACTGAGCTGCTGCTGGGCATGGAAAATTTATCCCAGCAGGTTCAAAGTTTGGTGAAGTTCCAAGCATCCCAATGTTCCCATACAGACAGAACCTCCCCTCAAAGCAGAAGACAAAGTAGGTCGAACACATCCTCCAGAGAGCGACACACCTATGATACCTGTTGGTATCATTTCAAATTTGGATGTGAGGCAAGGAAGTGAATAAAACCATTCAACTTCAATTCAACCTCACACACATCAACACATAATCAGGGAAACGGTCACACCGGCAGCAAGTAAAGATGACATTAGCAGCAGGTTTAAAACAAGGAAGTTGTCTGTTTTACATCTGAGACTAGAACACTGGATATTAGTTTTAGTCAACACCAGCGCACAAATCAGCGTTATTCCACCGGATCCCAAGAAAAACAACAAACTATCCTCATTCACACTGCAAGCAGCAAATGGATCAAGAATTGAAACCTACGGAGAGATAGCACTCATGCTCAATTTGGGTTTACGACAATCTTTTCCGTGGATTTTCACAATAGCCCAAGTAAAAACACCAATTCTTGGAGCTGATTTTTTGTCCCATTTCAACGTTTCAGTGAACATGGCTACGAGATCACTCGGCGATGGCAACACAGAACTAACGGCAAAGGGAATCACCTCAATCTACAAGTCAACATGAATTTGTGCTGCAATACCAGATGTGAATTGACTACAAGAGTTGATAAAAAATTTCCAACTCTTACTACACCTTTTAAACATTCTGATGAAATTCATCATACTGCTAAACATTATATTACAACCACTGGATCACCTACACATGCATCACCATGCAGACTGCACCCAGAAAAATATAAAATAGCAAAAGACGAATTTCAACACGTTACAATTAGGCATCATAAGTCCTTCTAGTAGTCCATACTCCTCATCACTACATATGGTTCAGAAGCCAGAAACAGGTGCATGGCAACCTTGTGGGGATTTCAGGAACCTCAACGCATAAACAGTTCCTGATAGATACATAATCCCACATTTACACAATTTCACCATAGGCTTGCAAGGAACCAGAATTTTCACAAAACTGGATTTGGTTAAAGCTTACTTTCAAATTCCTGTAGCCAAGGAAGATATAAAAAAAACAGCAATTACAACTCCTTATGAACTTTTTGAGTTCACAAGAATGCCATTTGGATTACGTAATGCCGCCCAAACTTTCCAGAGACTTATTGACGAGGTATTGAGAGGATTACCGTTTGCCTTTGCCTATATTGATGGTTTCCTTTTGCTAGCCATGACATCAAAGAGCACCAAGACCACTTGTTACAAGTTTTCGAGAGACTTGCACATTTTGATTTAAAAATCAACGTAAGCAAATGTGATTTTGCTGTCTCAAAATTAAACTTCTTAGGTCAGATGATTGACGAACAGGGAATCACACCTGTTCCAGAAAAAGTAACAGCTATACAAAATTTCCCACAACCAACATCACTGCAACAACTTCGGAGATTTCTTGGTTTGATAAATTACTACCGTAGATTTATTCCAGGTTATTCCTGAATATTAACCCCGCTCACAAACATACTGCAACAACAAAAAAATAAAAACACAAAAATTCAAATTGAAGGAGAAGCTTTAACTGCTTTTCACAATGCTAAAAAAGCATTAGCAGATTTTACCTAGTTCTCCTACATCTGTAACGATAACACTGCAACACTTTCACTCACAACAGACGCTTCAGGAGATCCAATTGGAGCAGTCCTACAACAAACATAAAATTTCTTGGAAAAACCAATATCCTTTTTCTCAGTGAAATTGAACACCGCACAACGAAAATATAGCACCTTCTCAAGAGAGTTACTGGCAATTTACTTGTCGATAAGGCATTTTTCGTCACTAACTCGAAGGACGAGATTTCACCGTTTTCACAGACCACTCACTTACGCCTTACATGTAAATACCGAAAAATATACGCCCAGAGATACTCAACAACTGGACGATATCGCAATTTACTTCGGATATCCGATACATAAAAGGCTCAGACAATATTGTGGCAGATACACTCTCACACTCCACAATACAGTCTATTGATTCGGTAAACCTCACCTTCAAGCTCATTGCAGACGAACAATGAAAAGATGCCACATTAGACAAATTAAATGACAGTTCCCTACAGCTGAAGGAACATCCTGTTCCATTCGGAATGAAAACAATACTCTGCGATGTCAAAACTGGTCACTCAAGACCTTATATACCACCATCACTAAAAAAAAGGTTATTTACACATTTACACAACCTTTCACATCCTGGACGCCAAGCAACCACTAAATTAATCCGTAACTGCTTTGTTTGGATGCACACTCACATAAAAAACTGGACTCAAACCTGCTTGAATTGTCAGAAAAGTAAAACAAACAGACACACAAAGTCTCCTCCAGGATAATTTAAAAAGCCAGTTGGTAAGTTCACAAACTTACACATTGATATTGCGGACCATCAATATAAACTCACCATAAAAGGTAAACTTGATACTGTCCCCATAGACAGAATAAAACCGGCGTACTTAGACTTACTCATAATTTTATCTTTAGGCTCCAAAATTAATAAGTAAATATACGAATCTGATTGGTAAAGAAATGTCTGTGCACTTGAATTTAAAGACCTGCAATAAAACCTAACAATATCCTATTTTTTGATCCACTTTAGTGACACCAAAAAGTATAAATAACAAAGAATTTAATTAACTAAGCCATTCCACTGCCAAAAGTTCATTCCCTTGACTACCCATCAAACACAAGACACGGCAAAGAAACTTGTGACCTTCTTTTACCGACTACTAGATGTGACATGTTGTCACCAAAGATCATAAGAAAACGCACGTGCGGACTTAAGAAAACAAAGACCCATACTTACGGTCCATCACTTATATACACACACACATACCCATGTATGTAAGTAAAGCCAAAATTTTTATCCTCCTTACTTCAGCCAACTATGGACCCATTTATTTAATAGACTTTACTAACATGTAAGCACTCACGGGCGAACAATCCTATTTTCATTCAACTGGCCACAACTGTATTTTCTACAAAGGCCGCTTGTACATAACATGAACATTGTATTTCTAATAATTTTTATCCTATTTGTTATGATTATTAAATTGTTTGTTTCTTAATGTTCATTGTTGTCATATTCTATTTGTTTACGTGCTTGTAAAATTTGTGTAGTATTTGTGGGAATTAAACCCATAAAATATGGACAGGAACTCACTCACACCCACTCACTACAAGGAAAAGGTTGTGCTGGGAAACAATGAATCATTGTCTTGCCTTGGATTTGTGGGACATCACATATCCATTGGTTACACAAGAATTCAGAATGCTGTATTGTTCTCTTTTGTTTATCATTCTTTAAACAGATAAGACCTCTTTTTTGTATCTGCTCATAGAACAGATTTGGTTTCACCATTCAGATGGTGGCATTGTTGTTTGTCTTGCTATTGAAAATCACCAAAGAAGACTAGTAAAACTTTTCACCATTTTTATTATGCTTTTTTATATACTGCTTGACATGCAACTATGTGCATGTTTTATCTGTTTGGGATACATTTGTATACTGTTGTAATATTTCTTATACCAGGTGCAATGGGTAAAGTGTTGCTATTTGAAGTTATTAATTTTGTGCTTGCACTTTCTTTGTTTCAGGTTTTGTTTACTGTACAGCAAACTAGAATTAATTACTGTCTGTGAGTAAAACAGCACCATGATGCAGTTCACTCCTTCAGAAATTTGGAAACAGCATGCTGTTCATGCTAGAAACTCCAATATGAAGATTTCAGAGTGTTTGAGTGTCAATCTCTAGGACAGTGCAGAGGATTCAAAAAGAGTTGGATGAGTCCATGGTGATTATAAAGGTACAGCAGCTTGGAAGAATCATTCTGATCATTCTAGTAAGAAAATAACTCCTGGATTTGTTGCTGAGATTCAGGCCACAATTGACAATGATCCCAGAAAGTTAAGCCAGGGACATGGGAGTGTCTGAGTTTCTTATCAGGCTGGTAGTGCATGAAGACATTCATTATTTCTCATTCAAGATGAGAAAGGGCCAATTTTTATCACAGGTCATGAAGGACGAGAGGAAAGACTGCAGCAAAGCTTTTGAACAAACTTAACCATCCCCTCCAACTGAATGTTCTTTCTCAGATGAGAAAAATTTCTGCCAGAATCAGATGGTGAACTCATAGAACAACCATTGGCTTGCTCTTTCCCCACAAGATGTACTGATAGTGATGAAAAGCAAACACCCAGCCCCTATCATGGTGTTTTGGGTGGTAATGGTGATATGAGGTGCAAAACTCTGAAGATAAAGATAATGGCAGCATTTACCAATTTAAACAAGGAGGCTATCAGAAAGGCATATAGGAGATTCCAAAGTCATCTGGAAATTATGGTTGAAGTCAATGGCTATTTCTTGGAATAAATTTAATGTATTATATTTTTAAGATATTTTCATGCAATTTTGAATAATATATATCTGATAAAATGAGATGTTAGTGTTATTTTTATTTTTGCATAATTTAGACAATAGTTTATTGATCATACCCTGTATGTATTAAATGTTCTATGTTTAGGTGGGCTATTTGCATCTTTCCTTCTGCTTATTCAGTGTTAGTGTATCGATGGATATATTAATGCTAATGCTGATGAGTCGAGACACATCTAAATATTTTCCCTAGCACCAACCATTACCAATAATAAGTAATGTTCCGAATACATAAATCCATTATTTCTCCCTATAGCTATGGCTCAAATAGCATGGCAGACTGGCTTTAAAGGCCATAAAATGTCCTCATCAAAGTTGTCTAACTCATCTAGAAAATGGACAACTTTGACTTCTTTCTAGCTAATCTTGAAGACATGCTGATATGAATCATCAATGAGATCAAGAGGAGGATTCTGTCAACTAGGAAGTCCCAGGATCTCTATACATGTCATTCAGGTCTTCATTTTTACTTGTATTTTCTTTCATCTTTTACCATAACTGACTGTCTAATAGAGCTGAGATGAAAAAGTAATTTTAAAAAATTAAAGAAAATACTTAGCAAAATTAATTATAAAAACTGAAATGTTATTAATAATAGTTTTGCAATATTTTGGTAATATGAGGCAGAGTTTGGCAGCTTTGGATGCTTGGGTTGTGAAGGTGACAAACACACTGAACTGTGAGATACTCTCTTAGTGTTACTCACTGGATTTGCCTCTACAGCTTGGAAGCCACATTTTTAAACCTACCTGATCTTGCTTGATTGTCAAGGTTCTTGCAGCTTAAGCAGAATTTCTTAAACTGTCTGGTTACTGTACTGTGATCAGCTTCACCTTCAGCTTTGGCAAAACAAATGTTTTTGATTGCTTTCTCAGCATTATGGCCCAGTTAGAACCCATAAAGCATAAGTTCCCAAATTAGACGATGTTGTACATTCATCTGTGCAGCTTGCAAATCATACACAAAGTGAGCCAATGCACAACATGTCAGTGTACCAACCACCACAAAACTACCAATCACAGATGGTACCTTCCACAGATTAAACTACTTCAGTCACATGGTATACACACTATCAAGTAGCACATAACAAACTATTGCAAAACTTTTGACTCACCCTTGTATCACATAAAAGTTAAATAAGAATTGCAAATTGAGTTGCATTTTTAATTATTTAGTGCTCATTTCAGTACTGCTGATACCAGGGTTCAGTTGATTTAAAATCTAAAATACTTATTGTATGTAAAAATGTTTTTAATCATTTGGATGAGCTGAACAAAAAGAAAGAAGTAGATGATCAAATTTAATAAATACTCCAATGAACAACTAAAGTAAAAACCAGTTGATTAATCTAAATGAATTGTTTATTTAATAATGATTAGAGATATGCTTTTGTGATTAGCCATGCATTAGATGCTATTTGAAATATGAAATATAAAACGGTTGCATAATATTTTATTGATTTCAAACCAAATTGATGACACAGTGTTATTTTAATGCAACTGAAAGATTGCATTCTCAATTATTGGCTCTTGGTTCTATCAATTCCAGAGTTTCATTTTGCTGTCTCTAGTGAGTAGCATCCATTCTTTCTGAATCTTTACACACAATTTGCTTTCTAAGAGCTCCTTTCCTAGAAAATTTGCACTGTGAATCAAACTCCATCATAAATGTTTTCATCTCAGATACAACCATGGAAATTTTAGTTCCTGGGTTGATAACTGTCTGAACATATCTTATTTTGGATTTCTGCTTTGTTTTCTTTTTGTAATACACTTTTGTTACATCCCTACCCTTCATTTGTTATGTTGTAAACCTTTGTTTATAATGGCTAATTGGCCTGGCTTAGGGGTAACCTCAGATTCCAATGTTGCTCCATTGTCTACTGAGACAGAAAGAGATCTTGGTGATCGCATAACTCAAGCTATGGCCACCAAATATTTTCTAGTTACTGAAGTATGTTTTTAGCAAATTAGTTTTTGAAAATTCCAAAACTTTTTTTGTTTTTTGCAAGGAGTTCAATTTACAATGAAAGTATATAATGCTAAACTGGAAACTTACCATTTATTTGTCAGGTTAACTCGACTGAAGTTTTATTTTTTTTGTTTAACCCTATAAAGTTGACATCTCACTGAAAATTTCCTTGCCAGTAACAGCTTTATCAACTTTTAATTTATAGCATTTTTCCCAGTCATATTGATGCTAATAATGATGATAAAAGTATTTAGTTTACACAAATATTTATTTTTCAACATAATTCCCTTCCTTGTCAGTGCATTTTATTTGGAAGGGAATATTAATCACAATGATCAAAGATTTTACACTGAAAATTTCTAATTCAAATGAAGCTAATGATTATGAGTCAAGCTACAGATTTATTGATTTTCTTTTCTAAATGTTTGTATTTTATTATGTAACATTTGTTCCAACAAACTAACATGTAAAATTTTTTTTATTGTTGTTTGATTATTTTTATTGTTTTAAAATGTAGTTGCCTGTCAGCCTTCTGAGTGCCCTCAAGAAAGATGCAGTGGAAGCAGCTAAGGTTGTTGAATCAAAAAGAAAACTTGAAGGGAACTCCACTGCTGTGGATTCTACATCTTTTTCATCCTCTACTGCAGTCTCTACTGCATATCAGACAATTACCACTGCAGACCAGACAGTCTCTGCTGCACATCAAACAGTCTCCACTGCCAATCAGACAATGCCTACTGCAAAACAAACAGTCCCTGCTGCACATCTGGCCATCTCTACTGCACCTGTTCTAAACTCTGCTGCCTTTTCTGCAGATCTGGCATCCCATCCCTTTATTTCATCTGCTGATTCTACTGTAACCATCCCCAAAAACAATGCAGTGTCAAACACAACTTTTAACTGTCTGTCTACTCAGCTACCAAAAGTTCCCTACCAAAATTTAGTCACAAATGTAACAGGTGGAGGAATGAAAGAACTTATCATTAACCAAAGCCTTCCCTTAGAAGATGAATGGAGCTGCATGGAGACTGAACTGACTGGTAAGTACTATGAATCTTTTGGAAAAGGGAGATTAATTCTTCAAGGAATGGTCCCTTCCCCTCACCACTTTTGTTTGTTATGGGACTTGCATTATCAGATAAAAAGATTTGCTAGTGAATGAAGTATGTTTGGAGATAAGTAAGCATTTCAGATACTTTTGTTCAAAAATTGATAGAACAGGATTGACAATACCAATAACATTTTTGGATAAACTGTCTTCAAGTGTTGATGTTAATAAACTTTTATATTGACTAGATGTGGAGGTGCACTTAGTGTAACAGTTATTGTTTTAGAAAATGGAATCATTGACCCTGGTTCAAATCCTGATCTATTCTGTTTGCATTTCACTTTGCACTAAAGCTCTTGTGAAAAGACTCGCTTTGGAATAAAATGAAGGGAAATATTACTCTTCTTAGTTTATTTTGTAGTATTTTAGTGATTGTGTGTGTATGTATGTGGGGGTCTATCTGTGTGTGAAAGAACAATATGATTAAAGGATATATACACACAACCACTCAGAGAGAAAGATTGGTAGTCAGTTTAACTTTGTGGCATATCAGCTGTCATGGATTATTTGGGGAGAAAGGAGTTATAAAGGAGAAGAACAAGACTCCTCCCAAAAAAAGAATATGTGAACCATTTACTTCCTGAAGACAACATAAAACATCAGAAACACATGTTGAAGAAAAATAAATAACTTAAAAATAAATTCCCTTGTTGACCTTTTTATTCTAAAGTATTTACTTTTTTCTCTCATTGGACCAACAAAAAAATTATATATATATATATATATATATATATTGTCACGTGGTGTCTCACTGAGAAGATAGAAATATGATTACTACTATCCTCTTGTTTGAAATAACAGTAGCAAGCCATCAGAGAATGACCGTTAAGAAAGAATATGGGTCACAGGGGAGACCAGATGTTTATACTTGGTGACCTCACTCGGGTCGCCTGACACGGGAAGGAAGAAGGTAGAAGCCAAACGATTGGCTGGGACCCTAAAACGGAAGTGGGGACTCCTTCCCGTCAGCGGAAAGAGAAAAGAAAAAAGTTAGTTGTTGGACAGGGTTCGTAGGGGACAGAACCAAAGCCAAGTACTCCGGGTAAAAAAAGATGAAAAATATCTCGGAGACAAAGGAGCCAAGTTCTTCAAGCCAGTATTAAAAACAGCATAAAGTCTATTAGCCCGTAAAAGAGGAAATATTCTCCACAGGAACTCCATCAAAGATAAAAGATAAGTAAACTTTGAGACCATTTCTCCTTATACCCAATTTTATATATCCTCTCTCTCTCACACACAATTTGAAGAAAAACGAAAGAACAGAAAAAAAGAAAGACATTTATGTTCATGGACTGTTCATTTATTATATATTTGACACGTTGGAGGTGTATATCTATGTGTAGTAAAAGATTGGTATATTTTAATGTTCCTACGTGCCTGAAGTTGTTATTTGCAGCGTCTGCTACGAATTTGTTATTTTCATGTTTCTTTTCCAGCTTCTATTTGCCTTATGATATGCTCGCTTAAAATTGTCCTATTAATTCCTTTAAAATATCACATGGGAAACCGGAATTGCCGACTACTATAATTAATATTATTACGTCTCAACCTAGAGGTCCATATCTTCCATTGTCTAGGGGAGGAAGACTAGTGGCCTTGGTGGGTGTGTGTATAGTGTGAAATTTGGAACCCCTTGTCAGCGGCGGTCAGTCTAGCCCTAAATTAATCCCTCATATAATATGCCAGTTCTTATGTGCCCGAGGAAAAAACTCTGAACGAGGACTTATTCTACAAGAGATTAAGTGCCAACCTGCCCCGTCTTCACACGTGCGAAAATAAAGTCCCGTTTTGGGATAAAAGTAAATTTTTCGCGTCACAATATATATATATATATATAAATTTTTCATTAGTCCACAGAGAGAAAAACGTAAATATTTAAAAATGAATAGGTCCACTAAGAGATTGATATTTTTAAGAATTATTTATTTTGTTCTCTTGAATTGGAAGGAGTTATTATGAAGGATTAGTTCTATGACAGATTTTTTGTTGAATCTTGGGTGTTATGTTTTTAGGTATTTATCTATCCAAAATGAGATGGCTTGTTTTCCGTATTCATGAGGGATATTATTGTGTAGGTTTGTGACATCAAATATGACTATGCTTGTGTCAGGATTAATTTTTTGTGGTATTGAGTTTGGAATTTCTCAATATTCAGATTTTTGTGTTTCTATGGCTTTTTAAAAAAAATTTCGGACTTGTGAATTTTTGGTAGTTCATAGATATAGCTAGTTTTAGGGATACAATTTGTTAAGAAGTCTTTTTCTTTTTTAGTTGGTCTATTTTGCAGAATTTTGTGATTTTTGATATGATATTATTGTCTATGTTTGTATCAATTAGTTTATTGTTAGTTTCATCTTTTAATATTTCTTAGATTTTTGTTTTGTAATATGTTTTACCTGAGATAACTACGCTGCTTCCCTTGTCTGCTTCTTTTATAATTATGTTTTCATTTTCCTGTATAATTTTTAAGCATTGTTTTTGTTTTTATGAGAGGTTGTTTTTTGTTTTTTCTTTTAGGTTGATATTCCATAATTTCTCAAAGAATGTGTTTAGTTCACTATTGTTGTTTTTGCCTGGGAAGAATTTTGTCTTACTTTTTATTAGGGAGTCATTTGTATCTTTTTTATTTTTGAATTTTTCAATTTGTCTAAATTTTCTTTCAAATTCTTTGAGACCTTTTTTTAGTCCTCCTATGTTGCTTCTTGGAGTGGGGCAAAATTTAAGACCTACTTTAAGTAAGTTTATTTGGTCTTTATTCAATTTATATGTTGATAAATTTATAATTTTGGGTTTAATGTTAGTTTCATTTTTTATACTGGTTTTTCCTTCAGTTTCTGTTATTTAAAAAATAGTTTTAATTTGTATTCCCTAAAAAATGATTTTTGTTTGTATTGTCTACAATAAGATTTCTTATATTGTTGTTTATAGAGTGGCTTTGAAAGCATTTAAAATTAGATTTAAATAGAGTGTCATGTATTTTTATTTGGTAAAGTGGGCAACTTTTTGGGTTCAAATACTGATGATTGGAGTTAGTGTGAAATCTACAACTCTTTAATCCTTAATAAAGGCCAATTCTTTATTTTTGTCAAAGGAAAAGGTAAAAAGTTATGTGCTGTTGGTATCTAGAGATTTGATTGAGGGGCCAAACTAATGAGAAGGAAAGGCCAGACACAGCACTCTTTCACCTACATGCATGCACACTTCTCTATATGCAAGAGCCCACAGCTATTTTGAGTCAGTACCTTCATTACCTTCTACAGGGTCACTTTCTGAGAAGTTTGGATATACCAAGTATTTATCCTTTCCTCCTTAACCTTTTTAATGAATGGGACCAGGTGGAGGACTGCTAGATAAGATGAGACATCAACAACAACCAACCAAAGGAAAAGAACTTTCTTAAATTCTCCCAACAAGAAAATATATTACACCTTTCATGATTCATAATAAATGTTTTCATATCTCTTGCCTGTTGTCTTATCTTTGATTGTCGATTCCCCAATCACTAGAATTTATACTTAGAAAAATAAAAATTTACCTCACACATTTGGAATCTTTATATGCTACATACCCAGCAAAAGCCAGCAAATGGTTTGGTAATTCTGCTTCAGTGTGCATTTTCTGCATTAACTGACATTAAGACAAAGAAAACATTACAACCCAAGATTATGAGAATCTGTACTTAATACCAAGTCCAAATTTACCATTGATATCAATTTAAAGGTAAACTGATTTAAATTTTACCTAAAATTTTCACCAAGTTATTCTACATTTTTTGTGAAATAAAATTTTTTTGACTTTGAAGCACTATCAGTGTTTGTGGTCTCATTTGCCACATTTTGTTTAGGATCAAAGTGTAGTATCTCTTTTCTCTGTCAACAAAAATACAATTAACTTTCATTTAGTGTGTTCCTTTAGCATAGGGACATAAGGTGACAAAATCACTGAAAGATTGACAACCACCACTCTAACCCAAAATAAAGACCAAATCTTAATTTCTTGACTCTATTTCTGCTATATTTTTATCAAAAATAAAAAATGCAATAACAATTGTGACTTTTCTTCTGATGCCTATTGGGGTGGTTTTCACTCTAAATATAACATTTAAAATGCTGACAAACATATTGTTTTACATTGATTAAATTCAATGATTAAAATTCTAAGAATTTTACTTTGCACCAGACATTGGCATGATGGTTAGAATGTTCGCCAATGGCCCAGGAGACCTGGGTTCAATCTCAGGTTGAGTCACATACCAAAGACTCAAAAAGTGGTACTCGATATCTCCTTGCTTAACACTCAGCATTATAAGGTACAGATCAAGGACAAAGTGTAGCAATCCAGGGAAAGGAGTAGTGCACTTCCCTTCACCTTCATGTAGTAGCTATTGAAAAGGGAGCCTTCGGGTCACCTTTGACTACGGTCGCCAACCTTACTTACTCTAAATTAATATGTACCATTTTTGTTGTATATTTTTAGTGGCTAGTGAAGGGAAGCCAAATCACATGCAAACTGCACAAGGTAAGGAGTTTTATGGCTTTTATATAAATATACAGTTCTAGTGACCATTATTAGTACCCATGAAATTTAAGTATATAATGTAGAATATCTCCTGAATAAAAAAAACTCACTAGTGACTCATGTTTGATACAAAACAAAAAATAATGATACAATAACAGTTATAAAAAACAAAACAATAAAACCAGAAAGACTGTCATAGTATTGTCACCTTTTCAGATCAGTTTGAAAAAACTCTTTATATATGACTTAACTGTGATAAATTGTCAGAGCCAACATGATTTGAATTACATGAATGATAATTTTGTAGGGAGACTATGAATAATTGTCTCCTTTGGATTTTTTTGGTGAGGGTCTTTTGGACACCTTGTGGTCACATGAGAATCCCAAAATCCACCTCAGCCTCTTTTGTTTTTTTTCTTTGAACAGAAATGACATTTCTTTTTGCTTCTATTCTTTGAACAGTAGAGATGTGTCTCCTGTCTGGCCATGATGCACTAATAATTTATTGTACTCTCCTTTATTAAGTAAAATATTTTAACATTCTTGTACCCCTTTTAGATATTGTTAGCATGTGCACATTTTATCTGTTGGAACACATTTGTGAATTCTTATCAGTATTTCTTGTCTGTTCCTTTGTGTTGTCATGTCCGAGCCTGTAAGTACAAACCACTAGTTGACGAAGTAGTATTACTCGAAGCAAACCCCCAATATGCACACATAAGATTCACCAATGGTCGTGAATCTACAGTATCTGTAAGTGACTTAGCACCAGCAAGGAATTCATTACAAAGTGGGGATGTCATAGATGATAACATCCAGTAAGATTTAAATGATTCTACACCCACTAATGAAAATCCCATGGAAAAAGAAGTAGATAGTAATGATTCACAAACTATCGATACCCCAGAAATTGTACCTTCTCCAAGTGATCCAAATATTACTCCCCCTCATGTAATATCAAGAATTCCTGATATACCCAGACGATCCCAACAGGAAATTTGTAAGCCAAAGAGGTATGAAGAACTGTGGAAAAAAAAGGAGGGGAAGAATGTACTATACTTATCTGCCCTTGGCATTTTGTTATTGTTGTTACTTCCCTTACTAGCATTCTTCAGTTGATGAATTCGCCTAGTCAGGGAATGTTTTGTTAAATAAATCCTTGTTCAGGAATATCTGTCTTGTCAACTCATTTCAATCACCATGCACAAAAGAATACTAGTCCATTTCTAAAGGCCTTGATATTGATGTTTCAGTAATGCACAATGCAGTT
This sequence comes from Sepioteuthis lessoniana, assembly GCA_963585895.1. Classification (NCBI taxonomy): domain Eukaryota; kingdom Metazoa; phylum Mollusca; class Cephalopoda; order Myopsida; family Loliginidae; genus Sepioteuthis; species Sepioteuthis lessoniana. The sequence continues at coordinate 27,262,974 of OY757944.1, forward strand.
AAGAAGCTTGCTTCACCGCATTTTGAATACTTGTGAAAGTGTTACGTTTTTATGCACAAAGAGAATATGTAAACAAAACTGAAAAGAGATGGATAAGAAAACAATTAAGTCTATTTAACCACAGGCAGAGACATGCATCTAGTGACCAGGAAAAGAAGGCTGTTTTAAAGTCTGTGTCCAACCGTCAAATATGTGCCTACCATTTTTCATGGTGAATTCAAGTCTTTTCCATTGTCCCTTATGTGTATCCATTCTTCCAATCCTTACAATCCCACAATGCACTGTCCACAGGAGGCAACTCCTTTTCTATCCTTCAGTGGGAATAACTAATATTTTTTCATTAGGACTGATCCCTAGCACCTCCCCTTTTTAGTGTTTAACTATAGTGACCACGCTTGGGATTAATTTGGAGATGTCTCACTCTTGTGCGATTGCGCTTTACTAAGATCTTGTTAGGTCTTGCTCCTGTTCCACTTGCATTTGTCTGTGCTAGAGGTGACAGAGATGGCACTTCAAATGTGTCCATTAATGTGTCAAATGGAATGGTTGACATGTTGTCAACTTGGTTGTTGCATTATCGTTGGTTCCTATGTCATGCCCAGAATTGTTTACCAACATTCACGTCATAGACAAACAGTCTTTTTTTCTGTGTATGGTACCTGGAATTCAGTTTTGTTATCCAAGCCTGTAGTTTCTTGCAAATACTGGTGTGCTGACCAAGAATGGTTTTGTTTAATTTTGGGATTCACCTTGCCTTTGTTTTTATTGGCGTAGGGTGGTGACTGAACATGTGTGATGCAGGATGAACTGCGGAAGTGCAGGTATATCTCAGATATAAATTGTGATCCAATGTGTGAGACTAATGTTTCCAGCAGGCCATGTTGGCTGGATAGTCTCTTAATAATGACTATCGTTGAGCAAGTATCTGCATTCTGCATTGGGAAAATTTCTGGCTATTTGGAATGGGTGTTGACCTCTACCAAAAAGCGATAGCCATTAATAGGGCCAGTAAAGTCCACATGTATCCTGGACCATAGCTGCTCTGGTTGTTTAGGTCAGAAAACAGGTGTAGCAGATGGTTTGAGTGTTAGTGTAGCTTCAGCTTAAGTGTAACATCTGAAGTCATCTATGAAGACTGAGGAAAAATGCTTGATGTTATCGGTCTGCTCTGTAATGGCACTCTGAGATCTGGAAAATGCATTACTAACAAAATTAAGTGGTATGTTTAGAAGACCCAGGGACTTGATAAAATCAAGACCTAATTGGTTGTGTCTCTAAATCTGCTATGTAGATCTCCCTGGATGTTGTTTCGTCTTCAATTTCGATTGTTGCTGGCAATTCTCTAGTTATATGGACACAATACTCAGATGCACCTTGTGCTACATGTCTTGTAGGTGTTAGTGGAGGCTAGCCAATAGTTTTCCATAGTCTCTGTGAGATGAGGGTTATGTCTGAGGCAGTGTCTATTTGTAACCAAACAGAGTGGCCGTTTAGTTTTACTGACACATATTTTCAGTTTGATTTGGAGTTGGGGAGAAAACTTGCAACCAGACTGCATGTGTTTTTCTTTTTCATGTGTGTTTGTTATGTGGTTGCTTGTGTGTTGTTTTGTGCTTTGGCAGGGTGCAGAATCCTGCTTTTTTTCCTTGTTGATTTCATTCGCGGCAGCAGTGAGTTTTGAACATACATTTCTGAGCAAAATGCCAGCCACCAAAATTCCAGCAAATAGATGGAGGTTTCTTTTCTATTGAGCCAGGTGATATCAAATACTACTATCCTTGAATGGCGTTGATTGTGGATGTTGTTACAGGTACCGATTGCTGTACCATGTGTAAATCATGCTTAAGATTCACTAACCGCTGACACTCCACTGCAATTTGTTGGGTTCCGTTCTATTTTTGACAGAATTCTTGTTCAAACTTCAGCATCATCCGTGAACTTCAACCCACATAAGACACTTAAATAGACAAAATTTTAAACTGCTCGCACTCTTTGTTGGTAGTGCCTGCATATGTCATGAAGTCACCTATATCACATTTTGTAATGTTTAAACAATTAAAATGAATATTAAAACGTGATGTGCATTTACTGAATATTTGTTTTTAAATTTCTACTGTTTCAGTGAAATTATAGTCCCAGGGAGGTTTTGGTAAAATATAATTTGAATATTGGTTGTGTTCTGCTGAACCCAGCTTTCTCAATAAAGTCTAACTTTCCAGTTGTCCACCTGTTCCTTCAAATCCATGGTAAAGAGATCTTCATAACTTGGAAACCACTTTGGAAATGTCAATTTCACATCCGTGTCATAGTGAAATTTTGTGATAGAATGTCCAACCTATTCTGGATCTCCCAGTGTACATGATTTTATTTCCTGAGATGTTTGCTGTGGTTTAGATAGTCTTTCTGTGAATAATTCCATCAACCTTAATTGTTGTTGTATTGTTGAATCCATTTTTCCTTTTGTAGGTCTCAAAATCCAGAAGAAAAGCTTATCGCCAAATTTGTTTTGATTTTACACACAAAGAGAAATATGTTAACAAAACTGAAAATTAGGTTTATTTAACCACGGGCAGAAATATGCATCTTTTGACCATAAAAGAAGGTCTATGTTCAAGTGTCAAATATGCGTCTACCATGTGTCATTGTGAATTCAAGTCTCTCCTATTGTCCCACATGTGTATCAGGTTCTTCTGGTCCTTACAATCCCACAATGCACTGTCTACAGGCAATTTCCTTTCTATCTTTCAGAAGGAGTAACTGATATTTTTTCGTTAGGACTGATCCCTAACCCAAAGACAATCCATTTTGCTTTGTGCCAGACTAAGCTTATTGCTGTTGTGATTTTTATTCTTTCTGAGTTCTCCACATTTGTGGTCTTGTGCCAGACTAATCTTAGTAAATAAATAGAGAAATAATAATAGGTAAGCATAATATATGATTTACCCAAGTTTAGTAATTTGCTAACCTTTTTTTGCTTAAATGTGGCACAAGACCATTTGAATGGAGCACCCAATGAGGCTTAAACTCACTTGTGAAGATTTGCCAGTCTAACTTGCTGACCATTACATCACCCAGGTGCCCTAATTTATCCAAGAGTAATTCAAAATTGAATCATTATTATCAATCATAAAATTTGACAAAAATAATCTTCAAAAAATTTTTCACTCTTATTTTTTCTCTGAACTTTAAGGTAATTTTCATTGCATCTTATTCATGTTGTCAGTCTCTGAGCAAACAATGTCAATTGAATATAAGTGTTAAGCTCTAAATGAAACTCAAACCCAGGTCCACTTTGCTTTGGAGTAACTTGTTCTGTCTCAATTGCTCTGTTTGTTGCAAGATTGGCAGAAGAAATTTAACTTTTTAGGGTTTCATCTCAGAAATAAATAGATGTTTTGCTATTTATTAAGCTTTGTTTAGTCTGGCACACCGCCCTCTGATTGTTTGTGGTACCTACTATAACAAAGTGGTTACCCATCAAAGTACTGAGCAGCCCCATTGGTGCTTAACATGACAGATTTGTTTCTTCAAGTCTTAACAGTTTTTCTTTGTTTTTTATATTTTCAGATGCAGCTATTGTCAAAACCGAACCTGTCATCAGCTTTGAAGAAGCCTTAGAATATTTCCAATCAGCTGATATGTCTGACATAAAGGTAATGAAAAATAATCATCTAAATTATTTTCTTCTATTTTATTTCTATTGTCTTTTTTATTTGTCAATTTCTATTTTTGTTTGAATTTCTGAAATAAACCTCAAAAGAAAACCATTCCCTTTTTTTGTTGATATTTTCTCTTCAAAATATTCCATAAAAAGTTAATTTTTTGATAAGAAAAAAGAATGTTAAATAATCACATTTGATAGGTCATTCAGTTTTCATGTTTTCAACAAAAAAATATTTCTTTTTACAATACTTCGTAAACTTTTGCAGTATTTTTTTTTTTCCTCAAAGAATTTGAGAAGCACAAATGTAACACATTTTTGTTGGTTTCCTGATAATTCTTTAGCCCAAGATTCAGCAGACAGTTGAAAGGCATGGCCTATCAGCTTGGACTCATTACTTCTTTGGGCCACCAAAACTTCGGAGCAATCTTTTACCATCCAAAGAACTGACTTTCTGTATGGCTGCTACAACTTTTGACAATGATACTTCAGTTCATGTCCGTTCTTTGTTGGCACTTTACCGAAATCTAACGGGAGCTGTGACTGATTGCAGGAGGTTTGGAAGTCATTGGGAAACAATTGGCTTTCAAGGTACTTTTTCTGGAATTTTCCAGATTTCTTTTTTCAAGGAGGGTATAATAATCTTGAAGGGAAATACTTAACTGTTCCACCCTATGACCAGAGTAAAAGAATTTCTTTGTGCAAATTATGACAGGAAAATAAACATATTTCTATTCATAAGTCATGTATTTTTTTTACAAAATACTGAAATCTTTGCTTCAAAAGAAAATTAACATTTTATAAAAAACTGTTTACAGTTTACTTATTTATAAACAATCCTGTGTGTGTGTGTGTGTGTGTGTGTGTGTATATATATATAGGTATTATTCAGTCCAGTTAAACCGGAGTTGGGAATAATTCCATCAGGACAAAACCATTTAACAGTGAACATTTACATTTTCTTGGTAAAGAGCTCAATGTAACTGACATTACAGAGCAATAATTTCTTTAAGAAAAAAGCAAAACTGGTCACATTAGGATTATAGATTTATTTCCATCTTGTTATGTGTTTTTGATATAAATCAAAAATATGAAAAAAAATTAACAGGACTTCTTCAGATCTTATGGATAAAATAAATCAGAATAGACACAGGAAAGAAGGGTGCGAGGGGATAGAAGAGGGGTGAAGAGTTTTCTCCTCATTTAGCCCACTTCCAGTTTTTTTATTTTATTGCCGGTTGGAATTATAGTAAATAATTTTTTTTATTTTTTAAATTCTAATTACTTTTCGACTTAATCCCTCAAAAACAGAGTTAGGTAAGGTATCAAAAAATATTATTCAAAAATATTGTAACAAATGTGAAAAAGGCTAACCATAGTAACCTTTGGAGAAACTCATATGACACCATTGAATGGTTTAGGAAGATTAAAAATAAGAGTAAAGCTACTTTTATGCAATTCGATATTATTGATTTTTATCCTTCTATAACTAAAAATATTCTGATAGATAGCATTAACTATGCCCAAAAATATGTAGATATAACTAAAGAGCAATATGAAATAATATTAGCTTGTAGGAAAACAGTTCTAAAAAAATAATGGATCAACGTGGGTAAAAAGTGGTTCTGATAATTTTGATGTCCCTATGGGGGGTTATGATTCCTCACAAATAGCTGACCTTGTGGGTTTATATATATTAGATATACTTAATAGGATTATTAGCCCGGAACAGATAGGTTTATATCATTATGATGGGTTAATATATATCCCAAATAGTAATGGCCCAAATAGCTCAAGCATACAAAAGAAGATTATAAGGGCTTTTAAGTTTTTAGGATTCAAAATAGAAGTCTCATCAAATAATAAGATAGTTACTTTCCTGGATGTGACACTAGACCTTTCAAATAACACTTATAAACTGTTTATAAAAACTGATCAGTAACTTCATATATTAATGTTAACTCGAATCACCCTAAGACCATAATTAAACAAGTCCCAAAAGCAGTAAATTTGAGAATAAGAAATTTATCAGCAAATGAGAAAATATTTCAAGAGAGTAGTAAGATATATATGGATGCCCTTAAAAATAGTGGTTTTAGGGAAGAGTTTACCTATCAAGAAGAAAATATACCTAATGATATTAATAAAGAAAAAAATAAGAAGTATGGTCATAAAAATAGAAAAAGAAAAATTATATGGTTTAACCCCCCCCTTTTTTGTAGACTTGCTTGTATAAATGTAGGTAAGTATTTTTTTAAACTGATAGATAAGCACTTTAAACATGATAATATACTACATGAAATATTTAATAGAAAAACGTTAAAAATTAGTTACTCCTCCACGAAAAATATTTTTCAAATAATCAATAATCATAATAAAGAGATAATTAAGGAAATTCAGAACCGAACAAATAATAATAATAGTAAACAAAACGAATGTAATTGTAAAACTCGAAATAATTGTCCTATGAATGGATTATGTAACTTAAATAATGTAGTATATCAAGGAATTATTTACTCAAAAGAGAATATTATGGATAAAAAAACTTATATCGGAATTTCCTCCACGAAATGGAAAATTAGATATGCAAATCATAAATATTCTTTCTTCCATGAACATCTGAAACACCAAACAGCCCTATCTTAGCATTTTTAGGGTTTGAAAAATAAAGGTTTAACCCCTGAGATTCAATGGTCCATATTGAAAAAGTCAAATACTCCAAAATGTTTTGATAGTAGATGTAATCTATGCCTAGAGGTAAAAATACAAATAATGATATACCCAGACCCTGAAAAATTGTTAAATAAGAGATGTGAATTAATAGCTAGATGCAGACATAAGACTAAATTTCAACTATAGAAATATTATCAGATATAATGCTTAAATAAAAAAACATAGGATTAGATTGAGATTTAAGGTAAATGAATAAAAATAAAATAAAATAAAAAAAATGAGAAGAAACCATATCATGTATATGTACTCTTCAATAAAAGGGTAACTGAATTAATAGGCTCAAAAATAAAATTGAAATTAAAAAAATTTTAATTTTAATTTTAAATCTTGAATTTAATTTAATATAAGTATTACTGTATCCTTGAATAAAGTTATTTTATCTAAATTAGTAGGGGGTGTCCTCGTTGTGTAATGGTTAAAGCGATGGACAGCGGAATCGTAGTACGCGAGTTTGTACTCCAGTCATGCTATTACATTCACTTTCGGGCAAATACCCTAGGGAAAGGTATGGACCCCCTTATCCTCCCAGCTATGGGTTAAATTGTAGCACTACTATTCTTCTAGGAGAATAGCTTTGGCATTAAATAACCCACAGAGGTTGATATGCCATTAAACAAAGAAACCAAACCTAAATTAGTATTAAATCTGGAGTTTTAAATCGAAAACAAGTAAAAAAAAATATCTCATGTGACTAGGTGCTTCAGGCAAGTCATTGTAGTCCTTGAACGGAGTTGGTTTATCTGGGTAAAATAATCTCAGAGAGAAAATGAAAAACTTAAAAGAAATGCTCAGAAAAACCATTAATTTGAGCTTTCTCCTCTGAAAGGTGATCATCAAGAGGTAACTTATGTCTGTGGGCAGATCTGCCTAAGAAAGAAAAAAAGCTATTTACTTAGTCATGAAAATAGGCCACAAATAACAACAAATTTTAACAACATGTCGGATATGTAGAAAAGAATGAATACATTCAAGATCCATACTAAAAATACATAGAAATTTGTAACAACAATTTCTTATAAGATGAAATCTCATGTGTGTCAAATTTGTGCCAGTGACTTTAAATCTCTTACTGGCTTGAAAATCCCATCTGTTCATGAAATAATTATTTTCTTTTAAAATGATATCATTCAATGTCCATACTCAAATTCAAGATGCCAGCTATCTAGAGTGAGTAAAAGATTTTGCAATATTTTGGTAACATGAGGCACATTTCAGCAGCTCTTAATACTTTTGCCAAGGTCATGAAAGTGACCAACCACACTTGACTATGAGAGGCTACACTCACTATATACTCTCCAATTGCTACTCACCAGATTTGCTTCTATAGCTTGGAGCATGGCCCCAGAATCCATGCTTTCAGGCTTACCTGACCTTGTTTGATTCTTGCAACCCAAGCAAAATTTCTGCTTACTGTACCTTTATCAACTGCACCTTCATCTTTCACACAACAAATTTTTGGGTTGCCATGTTTGAACTCGTTAAGCATAAGTTTTCAAATTAGACTATACTGCACATTCATCTGTGCAGCTTTCAAATGACACAGAGTGAAGCTATCATAATAAAATACTAGTTAGATTATAAGTCTGATGATATTGTCAGGTATTGAGGGAGCCACCTTGATGAACATTGATTATGGTGTTTTCACTGTTTTAGGAACTTAAATTATTAGATCTTTATCTAAAAATGAAACCTTTTTTTATGTTCTTGTTTTCATTCTCTGCTGTCAGGAAATGATCCATCTACTGATTTAAGAGGTGTGGGTGTATTTGGCCTTTTACAATTGCTTTATCTCACCTCAAAACCTCAACTAGATACCCTGAAAAAACAGATCTACACTCTTTCTCTGCACAAGACTCAGGTAAGATTGCCTTTAATTATAGTCATTGAATGTATTTCCATTTTATGATATTTTGAGAAAAATACTCATACATGGAACCTAAATCTTTTTAGTAATAGAAAATTGTTCTAACTCTTCCCAGAAAATCAATTTTTTTTCAAGAAAAAGAAATAGGAGAGATATCATATGGGGGCAGATATTAAACTATATCCAAATATGTGGCATGGAATACTCAGGAACTAGGAATTGTGGTTCTATTAAAAGTTAATATCCAAAATTCTAAAATAAAATTCCTTTAAATAAAAAAAAAAGTTAAATTACATTTTCTTTTTCTTGCTGACTTGAAATTCAATTCATGGAGTTTTTGGGGACTTCATTTTTATATTTTCAAAGCATGCATATATATAAATAAAGTTGGCAACCATATTCAAGGGCGACCCAAAGTCTCCTTTTTCAATAGCTACTACACCAAGATGTAGGAGAGGGTGCTACTTCTTTCCATGGATTATTCCACATTATCCTTGATATGAACCTTATAATGCCATGTTAAGCAAGGAGATATCAAGTACCATTTTTTGAGTCTTTGGTATGCTTCAACCTAGGATTGAACCCTAGTCTCCTGGGCTACTGGTGAACACTCTACCCACTAGACCAATGGGCTGGTATAGGATTTATCTCTATGTATGTATTTACCCAACCCCTCTGCTAAAGTAGGTGCAACACAAGATCAATTTTTAAGTGGAGTACTGTTAATTTGAATTCAGAGTTTTCCTTCCCCAAAACTGGTTGCCTAACTAAGACTAAAGAACCCCATTTACCTTACTATTTATCTGTAACTGGAGGCAGAACAGAGAGATTCATGCCTTTCCTTCAGGTATTAACATGAAGTGAAACACAAACAACTCCATTCAGGATTTGAACTTGTGGCGCTGATTCCATTTCCTATGACAATAACTGTTACATAAACCACGTCTTTATCTTTTTTATAATATTCAATGTTCAAGGAGTGACTTAGATCAACACTTTATAATTTCTTCACTCTCGTACAATGCCAAATACTGAGTATGTAATGCTAACACAATTCTTAGAATACTGACTCACACAATGCTACTCTAACTGCTTCATCTGACTGATTTATAAATTTACTATTTCTAGTCATGTGACCACAGTAGCACAATCCATTTCAACAGTTGGGTTTGTTGGCTGGAGATCCATGTTTGACCCACACAGGTCGACATCGGCACATTTTTCTTCATAACAATCTTAAATGTAAATTATCATTTTCATTTGTCACTTCATTAAAACAAAGTGGAGGCCTATTTGTTGTGATCGGTTTGGTTTTATGACATATCAGCCATTGTAGATTATTTAATACCAAATCCAATTTATACATATATATTACATGTATATGATTTGTAAACAAAAGTCAACAAAGTTAAATGGTTCCAAGTATTGTTATGTATCACTAATAATTCAATTAAACATCAGTCACTTGTTTATACAGTTAAATGATCAAACAGTTCTATATCTAACAATTCAATTAAGCATAAGTCACTTGTTTGCACTCAGTTTAGATGTTAAACAGTTCTATTTTACCTGTGTGTAGGGCCCTTTCAGGTGCTACCACACTGGGCTTCTTTGCTGGGAATCATAACTATAATTTCTGGCCTCTATTTCCTTCTTCAGGCATAATCAAATATTGACTGAATTCTTGCTGTACTCATATTTACTCTAACAAGAAATTATGACAAATATTGTATAGCCATAATGATATCAATAATAACAATTCAAATATATATACAGATACAAGTGGACTCTGTTGTTTCATATACAAATGGATTTATCAATTTCAGGCTTCAGTCCTTGGTGACACGAGGAGAGAGACACAATTCTTAAAAGCATATGCTAACCATACTATGCTGACCTCACCCCCAATACACGGTGGTGTTTAAGATCTCAATTCATCTCTGCCAGTCAAGATCCGAAAATATGATCTGAACTGATCAGGTCCAAAAAATTCAACCGCTACCTTCAATGGTAGAAAACTCACCTACCCTTTCAAAATCGTCAAATTCTCAGGATCATCTCTTCTGGGCATGACATCATCCACACTGCAGTCCCATTTTCTATCTGGAGGTTTTTTATGATATATGATGATTGTCATATCCTTTTCCCTTGGGCATAAGACTGCACCATCTGACTTATGCACCTGGACGAAGAGACACCGAGTAGTTCAAAACCTTAATAAACTAAATAATAAAATATAATTAATGAAAAATGATTAATATAAAAAAATCATTACCTTAATTATATAACACAAACATATTACAACTGGACAATAATCATTCCATTTTTGAGCATTCATTGCATCTATTTTGATATAGGCTCTGTTTATAATGCATACATATATATTTATTTATATATTTATGAGTGTATATATATATATATATATATATATATATATATACACACACACACACATATAGGTTCAATTTTGTTATAGTAAGTATTTGATTACAGAAGTGGTTGGATAAATAAATACATAGAAAATTTGGCAAGAATTATACTCACAATATTTTGATTGTTGTACCCTTTCCAGGTATTTTTTGTCATGGTCAGTAATCTTCTGGGAATTTCAGACTGAATCCAGATAATACCTGAATTTCAATTTCTATCATTGAAAGTATAAAGAAAGGGATCATTCAGGGATACTTTTTGGGCTTGCAAGCTACTTTTAAAATGACCCGGTCAAAATGATCTACCTGTATTAAAAAATGTTAGATTATGTCTTGGATATGACACTAAACAATCTGATGGTGAGGTTCCAGTGATGCTGAAGCTTTAGGGAATGCGGAGCACCCCTTCATTGCCATTGCTCCCCGGTCCACTCTGGCCCGGAATGGTAGCACCAGATTGGGCCCTATTTATGGGTTAAATATAACTAACTACATACTTATGCTAAACTGAATTGTTTGAATTAGAACTCTTTGACAAACTAAATAGCTTGAAATAGAAATGTTTTTGACAAACTGTACTAACATTTAAACTGCATGCTTATGCTAAACTGAATTGTTTGAAATGGAACTGTTATTGACATTGAAACTGTACTTACACTAAACTGAATTGTTTAATATAGAACTGTTTTGACATTTAACTGTGTGTGAACAAAATTAACAGAATTAGAATTGTTTGAATAAACTGAATAGCTTGAAATAGAAATGTTTTTGATGATTAAACTGTGTACTCATGCTAAACTGAATTGTCTGAAATAGAACTATTTGCATAAAAATGGATTTGGCGTTAAATAACCTACAAAAGTTGATATGCCATAAAAACCCAACCAACCAACCAGATCTCCAGAATTAAAGCCTTACCATTAGATGCAGTTTAGTCATATTCAGGACACCCCTCTTTTAGGAGGTTTTACCCCTCTGTAGGGATACAGTCAGCATATTCTAAGCTCTGTTGACTGGGCAATTGAACATTTGGTTAAAAAAACTAAGTACAACCAAATAAGTTCTCTACCCTTACCAGCTATTTCTTATATTCAGGGTGGAGTTGACACAATTAATGCCTTTTGGCTTTGGTATGACAAGTAATCGGATATTCAGAGCTGGGCTTATTTAATACTATTTAACAAAATTCCTTCAGTTTCTTAAGTTTTCACCAGAGTAAATTTTGTTTATGAAATTCTGATCTGTCATCAAAGAGACGAAATCAGTTGTTGTACAGATGCTGGGTGGGAAATTTGTGGACATCAGAAGACTATGTTTTTGAATGAAAATGAACATTTTTACATACAGTCAGTGAGCTATAAGACCCCATTTCTCATCCTCCCTTTGAATAATATTTGTGTGAACTACTGAGAAGATTTTCAGTCTGAACAAGTTATTACAACAATATTTCCTTTGTAGAAAAAAATAACTTACAGTTAAACTGATTTGATATATAAAACTGTCCACAGTTTGTGATAATTGAATATAACACAAAGTGGAAAAATGAATTTCATTTATATTTTGTTATATATGTAATGCTGAATGAATGTAGAAGACCATCTTCTTTGCCCAAAGCTTCTTCAGATCTAAAAAAAAGAATATAGTTATGAAGAAGGCAACTGGTGAAGAGAATTGAACTATAACTTCTCAACCAGAACAAAAATTCAAGCACACGTTGATGGTATAATGTTACAGTTAGTGCTGTGACATAGGAGAGTAAAACAATTACACTTTCTAATGTTACAAGATAAGTAAAAGAATCAGTGCATATGCTTGGTACCAGTGATTTTTGAAATAGGCTAAGCATAGAATTGAACAAAATATAGGAGCTGTTAAGAAGAGAGCATTGGGCCCAAGAATCAGTTATAATAACTGATTAGAAAAAAAAAAAAAAAAAAAAACCTGTTCAGAAAGAGAGGTGCACTTAGTGTAATGGTTACCATTGTAAAAATGGAGTTGATGACCCAATTTTAAATCATAGATGAAACTGTTCGGATTTCACTTCTCACTAATGCCCTCAGGAAAGGTATGAATCCATCTTTTCTACTCCAAGCTATGGATATTTGTTAGCCAAACTAGGTTCTGTAGCCTTTGCTAAGGCAACTACTCTAAGAGAAGGAAAACTGAATTCAAATCAGTAACACCTCACTTAAAAAACTGACTTTGTGTTGCATCCTGCTTGTTGCAGTAGGGTTAAGTAAATATAGAAAGAAGAGTCATCATCAGCTTTTATTCAAACATGTACACACATATTTGTGTTATTTGCCTCTTATATTTGGCAATTATGAAGACGCTCACAGATTTGGAACTTAAACACATTGGGTGAAAATTTTCATCCTCAAAAAAAAAAACAAAAAAAAACAAAAAAAACAGTAGTAATTTATTCTTCACACCAGCAACTTTATTTTGTCTATTGTTTTTTTCTACATATATTTTTGTAAACAGCCAAATTGACTCAACATAGTAGTAGGAAGTAGTGAGAATAACAACAATAGAGGAATTTCAAAAGGCCTGCAAACTGATGTGCTAAGTAATTATTTGATTATGACTGACTGATTTTAACTGCATGTCAACTTCTCTTTGGTTATTTTATATCTAGAGGTTAAGGAATCACGTTCATTGTATGTTCAAATTTTTTGTGTAATTGTTTTAAACATCTATTTAATTCATAGATGGGACCCTAATAGGTACCACCACACTGGATCAGTCATGGCTATAAAGGAATACTCCACACTCCCCAGAACTGGAGCTTCTGTATGAGATACAGTTTAGTGTCATACCCCACTTTTTTTTTTTTTTAGTGGGGAGAGCCCTACTCCTCTGCAAGAAGTACAGTTGGTATATTCTAAACTCCACTATCAGGACAAATGTGTTAAGTGTAGAAAATACTTATGATGAATCTTTTCTTTTTTTCAACCTTAGATAGATTTACACTACCTTTAAAGAGTAATAGATAGAAATTAGGAAAATGGTATTAATAAACCAAGTTTAAACTTCAGCTGAGACTACTTGTACCATTTTTACTCTTAGAAAAGGCATGAACCCAACTTTGCTGGTTTGGATAGTAGCAAAGAAAATCAATAAAAATTACAATGAAAGAAATACGAGTCAAAAATTAATTATGGCTGACTGCTGGATACTTTTTCATATAAGAAACTTACATTAATCTTTTCTTTTTTGGAAAGGATTTGTTTTAGAAAACCAATTTTACTTAGTTTTTTTTTTCTTCTTTTTTGTCTTTCTAGAATTTTCCATTTTGTGTGATGGCCTTGAACCTCTCCAAACTTGTTCTGCAGACTCTGAGAGAGGATAAACTAAATAAGTAGGTATATTCCAGGAAGAACACAAATATTTATTTTTCATTTTTGCTCCTTGTGAGCAGGAACTTGTAAATAATTTGATTTTGAAGAAAATGAAACATTATGGAATTATTTATCAGATAAAATTGTCACTTTATATTTCACTTTTGACATGACAGTTTTTATCCCCAAAATGTTGATAAATTGCTAAGAAATCAATCCAAGTTTAACAGAGTTTTATTAGATGTGTGCAAAACTTTCAGACAAGAATATTCTTTTAATTATGTATTCAGACTCTAGATTTCAAAAAAATAATCCTGGGAAATTTTGCACATAATTTTGTTTATTGATAATGCAGAAAAGTAGTACAGCCTAAGCCATTTATCCGTTCATAACTTCACCAATAAATGAGAAAAAATGCCATTTAAAAATTCACAATATTCTTTGATAAAACCATCATTTTCTAGATTTTGTATATAACAACATGAAAGTTTTAATTCATCCTTGATTCATAATTAATGCATCAGCAGCAGTAAGTTTCAATAAGAAAAACTAAATAAATGATACCTGTCTGCCATATTTTGATAAAACATGTCTATTACCGTATAATACTTGAGTAATCAATGCATCAAAGTAATTTAGTTCCCAATTAATTTGCAGGTTGTGTAACAAGCGAGGAGATTTGGTCTCTGTTGTCAATGATGCATTTGTTGCCATTTACTTCAAAGTTTACCACATTTGGAAAAATCAAAATAAAACAATTGTGGATTCAGGTTTTGTCCTCAAAGGTAAAAACTAAGTTCCTTTTTATGCATCTTGAGCCCCTTGAGTCATGAAATGGTTAATGAGCTATATTAGCAAATCATTGGTAATGAATTCAATTTTCCCTGAGTATTCCATACTTGTACCAAGCTAAAATAAGCTTAGTAAATAACTGGGCACATTATTATGGTGTAATGATTTGTATTGAGAAGTGAGGTTCATGCTCATTACTTGCCACCTTGTGCCAAATTAAATTATGCTTAGCCTTTTAGATCACTTTGCATGGTGTAATTGTTAGCAAGGTATGATATGTGTCTGTTTAACTGTTTGACTGCCTGACCCTGAGTCACAGGCTGAAGAATTCTTCACCTTGTGACTCAGGGTCAAGCAGTCAAGCAGACACATATTGTAATATAATGGCCGAAGGATTTTGGTTTATGCCTTTGGGTTTAGTTAGGCTGAGAACCTTTGTTACTTAGGTGCAACATTAAAGCAGGTGTTCACGCGCATGCGCGCAGGGTGGACATATCACTCAGAGATGTCACAATAGCCGAGATGGGAAACAGGGTTACACAGTGCGAATGACGTCACACACCGGAAGTGCTTGGAGGATTTTGGGAGATTTTGAAAAAGTCAATGAGTTGAGACTAGACACTGGAGAGTTGAGATGAGACCTGCCTCGGGGGAAGACGGTTGGTTTTCGCTTGCTCGCGGAGACCTTTGTGGCGGGTGCCACACGTGTTGGGGGTGGGCAGGCAGATGAAAAAGCCAGAATAGAAAGATTGTGCCTCTCTCCTTATGTCGAAGAACCTTTAAACTCAAAGGTAATAAAAAGGTTTGTACCTGAACAAAGAAGTCGTTACGTGTTTTTTGAATTTCGAGATTCCTGTTCTATCTTTATGGACATTCGATGTACGTTTCACACATAGCCATATCATGGCTATGATACAATATCATATACATTTAAGAATAAAGAAAAAGAAGATGGTTATAAGAAGTTGGAAGAATGGAATGTAATTTTATTTTATAAAAACAAAAACATGCTGAATAAAATATTCAAAAATGTATATATTCATCCTGTTGGATGCAATAAAAACAAATAGAGAATGTTGTTAAAAGGCTAAGTATAACTCACATTCTTCTATGTTCAGGAGTATGTCTGACCATGTCTCTGACTATCCAAACAAGGATCCTGCTAATTTACAGTTAGGGGTCATGTGATCACCTAAACATTGATATATATTTAACTGGGAAAGAGAAAAGTTATCCCAACACTATAATCATCAGATGTATATGCCCCCTATACATACAGATGGGAAAAATGGTGATATTTCCAAACTGTATGTGGATAATAGAGTAGCAAATATAGATTGTAAATGCTAATTGTCAAACTGCTGGGAATTACCCCCCTTAGCGAATTTTAATCCTATTTTGCAGATGTTGAAAACCAGCTTCGGAAATCACCACAGAATTTAATCAGAGACCTAGAAGAATACCTCAAGAATCCAAATGCTGCTGCTCCCAAATGGAAAGGGACAAAGTCTTCAGATGCTACTAAGAAATTGGATAATTTTGTTGGCATTGCTGACATTTTGGACAAATAAGCTCCAAGAACAGGTAGATAATGAGATGATAAGTAGATAAGGATCTAGGATTGATTAGATGATAGAAAGGTTAATAAGCACATGTAGATCATGAGGTAAGGAAAGGTAATAGGGATGATAGATAGATAGAGAAAGATACATAAGATGTAGATAAGCACAATTAGATATAAGCTGGATAACCAAGTCTTTATGATAAATTCACTGATTTCAATCTTTTTAGTGTATTTTTGGTGTTATTGTTTATTATAGTTTTTTTATATGATTTACTATAGAAATGACTCAAGAAAAAGTTGTAAATGATTTTACTATAGAAATTCACAGAAAATATTTTTATTAAATGTGCTGGAGTAGGCAGAGTATTTTTTAATGTTTAGAAGGTGAGGGAATATTTTAGTATTTTGAGAATAGAAGAGTACATTTTTGGGATGAGGGAATATTAGTGTCTGTATTTTAGAAGGTGATGTATATTTTGTGAAATGTACTAGAGACAAGAGTAATTTTTGTTAAGTGTACTGGGTGTGGAGAAACATTTTTATTAAATAATTTGGGGTGAGATAGTATTTTTGTCTGTTTTAGGAGGTAAGAGAATATTTTATTGAATGTCTTTTAGAGTGGGGAAGCATTTTTATTAAAATTTTTGATATGATAGGGAAGTATTTTTGAATTCAGGTAAAAAAGTCACAGGAAAAAATGAAACCAAAGTTATTTACTTGATAAATCCCTGACATCTTACTCTAATTAAAATCATATTTCACTACAAAACTTAACCCTTAATTGTGACCTTTTCCTTGCAAAAATTGTGACGTTTTCTGTGACTTTTTTCTGGATACAGTATGTTTGTGAAATGTTCTAAAAGATAGAGGTGGGGTGTATTTTCACTAAAATCTCAATTTGTTTTTTTGTTTTTTCAGATACTTATTTGTCATTGACATTTTTCTGTTTGAGAATCAAATTTGACACCATCCAAAGTAAAAGATTCTTTTATTTCCTCTCCTCTCAAATTCAGCACTTTTTTTTGTTTATAGAGTGGAGATATTTTATCTGCATTTTATTCTCTCCTTATTGGAAATTTTTCAATTTAATTTTATACATTTATTTTCAGAAAATTTCACTAAGCCACTGGTTTCTGAGTGAACAAAACTTTTTATGTAGAGTATTAAATCTGATTGTTTATTATTTGAATAAGCTCATATTTTGAATGCAACTTTTTAAGAAGGATGCATACCACAACACAACTTCTAAGAAGGCCACAACTAATAACGCAAGTAATTTTTTAAATTTCAGTTAATCTATTTAATATGCACTTTAAAAGACTTTTTGGATTTAATGGAAAGAAAGAAATGTTCAATACTACACTTCTAAAATAGCTTATAGCACAAAGACTGACAGAAATAATGTAGCTTGCGTCTATAAGATTATTTATTAATTTAAAATACACAGTGGGTGGGGATTGATGCTGGTCTTTCTTTATTCTACTCTTAACTAGTTCTTTCGATGTTTATTTGTACTAGAAATTTTTTGCTCACCACAAACATATGTTCATTTTTCATACTTTTTATATACCAAAATACCACATTTATTGTATGGACCCTGAAACTCTTAACTATAAAATAGATACAAATTGAAGTATTTATAATAAATGTGAATGATATATTTACAATTGTGATAGTGATGATAGGAATAAAAAAACTGCTTAAATGTAATGAAGAAGATATGCAACTTTGTTTGCGTACCAATCAAAAAAACAAAAGGCTGCACAGATAATTTCTCCATCACTGCCAATATTTACAAAACTGCATACAGATTCTTTGTGGGATCATTAGGTAAATTATTAAATAATTATTTCAAGTAGAAATTTACCAATGTACTTTGGGAATTGAATTTGTTTAATAAGAAAAAATTAAATTGGTTATCCTCTATCTTTTCCTTTCTTGAATATTGATTATCTCTCTTTTGAGTTTGGAGCCTTCAAAAGAGTCATTAACTTAGTTAAGCCTCACTAAGTTTGGCACAAAGTTGAGGTTATCTATATTCTCATGCTGTTGATACTAATGACATTCAACACGATTAAAAAAAATAACAGGGTTCTAAATCTGAAACAGAAATCTGCCAAAAATATTGTCCAAGTTTGACAAATTAACCAGTTTTAAAAGGTGATGTTTTTGGCAATTAAATGACCCAAATTATCCAATAAACATAACACTACTGTAACTCACTCTTACTTATCCCCTCCTCACTCAGTTAATATATGTGCAGTTGATTAATCGGCTCTTTTTGCAAAACCACTTCCTTAAAGTTACTTTCTCCATCCAAATGAATGTTCCTAAAAAGTTTTATCAAAATTCTTCTAGTCAGAAGATAACCAACAACTTAAACTTAACTTAAATTCTTTGTTTGACTGATAAAACAAAATGCAGATTGATAATAAAACCCACCTTTCCAATGGCCTTGTATCTTACAGTAAACCTCAAAGAAATTCATGCCTTGACTGCAGGGTTTAGAATATGACTGTATCCCCCTACAGAGAAGTAAGAGCCCCTCTTCCAAAAGGGATATCCTGGTTATGACACTAAACTAGATCTGATGGTAAGGTTCCAGTTCTGGAGATCTAGGGAGTGTGGAGTATCTCTTCATTACCATTAATCCCAGATTCACTCTGACCTGGTCTGGTAGTATCTCATAGTCCCATCTATTAGATCTGTTTTAAAATTATTTATAATCAGTATGCAAAAAAAAACCTCTGCACAAAAATAGGAACATGATTCCCAAACCTTTATACATAAAATAAACCTAAACAGGTTGACATGTTGTTAAAATCAATTAATCAATCAATCAATTAATCAAAGAAATCCATTTAGATATCATAATGCTAATCCCCATGATTTTTATGCAGTTTTTCTGGATAGCTGATTTAATTGAAAACATCATAACATTTCAGAAAAAATTCTCATAATGATCTTAATAAAATATATTAATGCTAATATTTTTTCCAAGAATGTACAAATTTGAAAAACAATAAAAACAAAAATTTGTTAGTAGTGAATATCAGTTAAACGAGTAGAAAGTGGAGAAGACCAATGAAATGGTTGCCATTTTATTTTCTTTACTGTTGACCAGTGAAAACAGGCTTCACCAAAATGATTGGTCTGAAGAGTTTTGCTTTCTTTAAAAAATTGAAAAGAATATTTCCATAGTTTACTATCTTTGGTCTAATTTTTAGAATATCTATTTCTTTTTACTTTTAACCACAAACAAAATCATTAATTCTATGAAAGTGTACTGAGAATATGAGATCAGATAAAAAAAAAAAATTTAAAAAAATGCAAAATGGAGAACAAAAGAAAAAAATGTTTATCTCATTCAACCATTTTCAATGTATGGAATGCCAGTTTTAAACTGATAGTTGATTTACAAACCTAAAAAAACTAGTACTTTTCAAGCCTAACCTTACATATCTGTGAATAAAATTATAAATTCATGATCTCAATAACCATGGAAATTTGTTTTTGAGAGAAAAAAAAGACTGAAGAGAAAAAGACACAAAGAAATATTGCCTTTACTCACTGAAAAAAGTGGATTTTCTTTTAGAAATATATATGTGAATACATTTGTATATATGGAAATAGATATTATGTTGACATATATTTAAATTAATGTGTGTGTATATATATATATATATATATATATATATATATAAACACACACATCATTGTTTAAGTATAAGATACACACACACTCTTACACTATCTTTAACAATAAATAGGCATACACAATCCACTTACATATCTGTTGTATGTATAGCATATATATATATATATATATATATATATATATATATATATATATATATACACGCACACACACTACTCATACATGCATGATAGACATACTTCATACATCCATATCTTGAGACAAATTTAGGAGATATTTTTGTCTCAAATTTCTGACTACTTAAAATCAAAAACACTGACATTTCTGGTTTTCTCTGTATAAAAGTGAAGAGCAAAGTATGTGTTGTGTTGTATGTGTGTGAGTAATTTAAAAGTTTTTGTAACTTAATTTCCTTAGAGAATATCAATTTCATGACATTTAAATGTCATTTGTCTTATTTGCAGTTAATATGGCTAAAGTATCTTGGAAAATAATTCTATTTCTCACATTAAGTGATCACATTTGTCTACTAATTATATATTTGCCCTCATTGAAAGGAGGAAGCAGCTATTTAATGAATGTGTGTGTGTGTTTGTGTTTGAATGTATGCAAATCACAATACAAAATTTGGACAAATTTTATTTTAACTTTCTATATATCCATATATAAGAAGTGTGATCAAAAAGTATTAAGACTGAAACTTTAAATGTTTTTAATTTCAAAATTTAAACATAGACTTATGCACAGCTGAGGAATAGATAAAGGGATAATATCTAGATGAGTGTCAGTTGTTTTTTTTTTTTAATTATGAAGCAAGATTGTTTAAGTGTAGCAATCTCCATACTTACCATACCTTCACAGTATATCAAAAGATAAGTTTCAAAAATGCTTTGACCAATGGAAAATTCACTAGAATAAATGTGTTGAATGCCGAGAGGTTTATTTGAAAGAAAATTAACATTTTCTTCATTGTTCTTTTCTGTCTTGGTAAATACAGCTTCCGTCTAGATACTCCTACATATGTATGAAGGTCATTCAATAAATAAGGTATTTTTTTTATTAAAGCCAAATAATTTTTTTTTCAGAATTTTTTTTAATAAATGTAAACTTTGCAATGTTTAGAATTGATTTATAGCATAAATCATTTTAATCTTGAAAAAATATTTGTTTTGAAGCAATTCAAATATAGTACTTCAGGCTTTGGCAGAGGTTAGTCATCAAGTTTTTAGTGGCTGAGAAGTACAAACCATGTGAAATTTACCGAAGAATGTGTCATGTACATAGAGAAGCATGTTTTAGTCAAGAACCATATACAAATTGGCTTAACATAGGTTTACCACTGAGTTGAAAAGACAGTCTACAGTGTGGAAACTTACTCTCTGATAAAAAAGTTCAGGGCACACCAGTCAGAATAAAATGTTATGCTGACTGTCTTTTGGGACATGAAAGGACCTATTATTATTAATTTCCTTGAAAAAGGTGCAACTGTAAAGTGCTTTCTTAGGTAAAATTGACATTATTTATTGAATAACCCTCACATGTATATATACATATATATAGATATATATACACACACACAAGTCCTAAAATGTGATACCCAGTTGGCTGGGACTGTAGAATACACTAACAGCATCTCTGCAGAGGGGTAAGACTGCCCCCCACCCCAATGAGTGTCCTGGATATGACACTAAACAATCTGATGGTGAGGTTCCAGTGAGAATGGAGCTTTGGGGAATGCGGAGCACCTCTTCATTGCCATCGCTCTCTGGTCCACTCTGCCTTGGAGTGGTAGCACCAAATAAGGGCCCTATCTATGGGTTAAACAGAACTAATCTGCATACTTATGCTACACTAAATTACTTGAAACAGCAGTTTTGATATTTAAACTGTGTACTTATGCTAAACTGAATTGCTTGAAAGAGAACTGTTTTTAATGTTAAATTGAATTATTTGAAAGAGAACTGTTTTGACATTTAACTGTGTGTGGACAAAAACTATACTTATACTAAACTGAATTGTGTGAATTAAAACTTTTTGACTAAACTGGATAGCTTTAAATAGAAGTGATTTTGACAATTAAACTGTGTACTTATGCTAAATTGAATTGTTTGAAATAAAACTGATTATTTGTATAAAAATAAATTCGGCATTAATTAACCTACAAAGGTTGATATGCCATAAAACTCAACCAACCAACCTAAAATGTATATATAAACCATATGAGATTACTTACAAACTTGTAACACTGAATCTTAAAGCTTTATTTTATGTTAATTTCAAAGCCACTGTAACCCTTTCTTGGAAGATTTGCATAATACAATCTTCCTATCCCTTTTTCCTAGTGTCAAAAAAAAAAAAAAAAAAAAAAAAAAAAGAAGCTTAGTATACATATATACACACGCACACAGACACTAAGCCTTTTTTTGAGAGTAAAGCACTATTATGCTATTATTTTTTTAATTAATATTACCTAGATAGAGAATTTTCAGACAAAATTCACACACACACACACACACACACACACACACACATATGTGAATAAAGGTACTCTGTGTAAGAACAACTCAAATAAAAAGCGGTTTTATTTTTTTATATTGCACTAAATTGCAATCAGCATTGTTTTTTCATGCAATATATATGTCGATAAATTGCGGACAAAACTATATAACAAGCTAATATTAATTTTTCCTTCAAAATACTCACAAAAGGGCCTCATACACTTATAAAAGTATTTGTTCCACTTTACAAAACAGTCTAGAAACCCCTCTACTTTATCAAGTTCTCTACAGCATTTCAATAGTGATTTTAGCTTTGGAAAATTTCAGATGTAGGGAGCCAAATTTGGAGTGTAGATGTAAAAAAAAAAAAGGACTGATAGAACTGAGTGATGAAATGTTTTGTCAAAAGAAATATGCAGAAAAAACTCACTGAATCAATAAATGCTGCATTCATACATTACTTCACTCAATAGAGATTTCCTGTTTAGTCATTTAATGAAAGAGTGTATGTTTACATATATGCAATAAAGTCACCAATGATTGTTTTCCAAGTTTTTATAGCTGCACAATTGGTTCTTGAGATATAAAAAAATAACTAGATATTTTCCAAACTGGTAAGTATGTAGAAATAATAAAATGAATGTTGGTGCCCCTGTCTCTTTCATTACCTACACAGTGACCTCTGCTTTGCCTTTGGTTTGTAGCATCTGCCAAACTTAGGCTGTCTTCTTATATGCACAGGAAAATACACTAACAATTTCAGAAAAATAGTTTCAAGATGCAGGGGGATAAAGAAAAGAAATATAAAACTGCATGATGATACTTGTATATTGCTTGTAGGTATGTTGATGTTAATTCATAAAATATTCAGAAATTAAGTTAAACTATGCAATCTAATTTTGGGTTAGCTGTGTGTGCGGGGAGTTCTGGGTTAGACCACTTCTGCCTTTAACTTGGTGTTGGCTAAAACATCATACTCTTATACATCTCAATCCTTTCACTTATATGCATTTGTGTTTTTCTTGAGTGGCATGGTGACACAGTGCAAAGCAATTATGTTTAGGGTACCTAAATGCCCAGCTGTAGCCCTTATATATACATGTGTGTGTGTGTGTGTGTGCACCTGATTTCTTAATTTTTTTTTACATACTTTTTTCTTCATGTTGCATTTTAACACATTCCAGGACAATTTATTTTTGGGATGCTAAATTGATCAGCATGGAATCATTATGAAGAAAACAGTCTAGTGAGACTTGAACTTGCATTACACATCTTCTGAGCTCATTTCATATAATACCATATTCAATTAGGCCAGAGAAGCTTTACAGTCTTAGGGCTCTCATTCAGAATCATTCCTATTATTTACTTCAAAATGTGATTAAAAAAAAAAAAAAAAAAAAAAAAAAAAAAAAGGAAATACAAAGATCAAGAAAATTAATTTTAAAGAATTCACCATGAGAACACATTGTCTCAGAATCTCAAAATCTACCTGATTATCTGTATGAAAATGTAAATATATTTAGCACAAAAGTATGCTAATGTTTTATTTGTTTCCCTGTTAAGTGCCAAGCAATGTTAATTAATATCCCTCACTTTTGTAATTTACACTATCTTTATTTTGTTCTCTGAACACTGTTGTGACTAATACTTACTTAGTCTCTAGAAAATCCATTTTTCACCTACACATCAGCAAAAAAGAAAAAAATGTTGGTGCTGAAGGTGTTCAAAGCTAAGTACTTTGAAAAAAAAATCCCTTTTCTTTTTTTTTTTTTGTTTGCCATCACAAATATTTGTTGAATAAATATAATTTATGTGTATCTGTGTATGGTTAAAGAAATTGCTAAGGAGAGTTAGTGTCATAGGGAGAGCTGATGTGCAAAGAATTTATTTCATAACCTAGGCATAATGGTTTGAGTGTTCGCCAATGGCCTGTGAGACCTCAAAAAATGGTACTTGATGTATCCTTGCTTTACACTCAGCATTATAAGGTAAGGATCAAGGGTAAAGTGGGTTAATCCTGAGAAAGGAGTAGTGCCTTCCCTTACACCTTGATGTAGCAGCTATCGAAAAGGGAGCCGTCGGGTCACACTCAACTATGGTCGCCAAATTTACTTTACTTATACAGGTTTAGGATTAATTTAGCCTAGTCTGTTTATTCCCCCAACCTGATTTAGCATAATGCATCAAGTCCCAACAACAGCAAGTTACAATAGTATTAATAAAAAATATATTTTCAGTCCCAGATCCTGAATTTACAAATCATGGGGATTCAGACTATTTAATTGTGACTGTTAATTCTCTAATCTCATAGAAAATTTGAACAATGTTGATCAAATTTATATGTAAAATATATTTTCCCCCCAACCTAAAAACTTCCCTTAGTACATTATTTATTTTCCACTTCAGCTATACCTTCTGGCAAATCTCTCTTCAACAATTAATTTAACCTGACCTATATAGTTATTTGCTAAACTTAGCTTAGGCCAAAAGTATGGGGCACTCAGTGAGAATCAAACTTACTAACAGTGATCCAGCTTGCTAACCATTACACCATGCAAGGTACCCACCTGACTTATATACTGACTGTAAGGCATGTGAATACTGTATTTATAACTTAATCCAATCCGTCCAAAGAGAAATCTTGAAGAAATTTTTACATTGTAAACTCTTGCCTTCCATTTAAAAATTATTTTACAGATTTTATGTTTATTTTTATTTGTATCAATTTATTTAAATAAATAACAAGAATTACTTATATTTTGATTTCTTTCTTTTTTTTATGCTATGCTTAAGAAAATTTAAATCCTTACATTTCAGTTTACTAATTCCAGACATCTGCAATTGGACATTTCAGAGTCCACTTTTTGGTGAAAGATCTTTAAAAAAATGTTGGCCTAAGACATTTTAATGACATGTAATACAATGACATCACAATTATTTCACGAGTCAAAAATTTGCATTTTTCAGATTAACCCTATCTATTATTAAAATATAGATATCTATACTTTTTGGTTTAAGAAATACGAATATTAGGGTTCGGATTTAAGGTTGGAGGTACTCTTAGCATTATAGATATCATTGTAGGAAGTAAACTCGTCTACCTGAACTCAAATCATGAACAAGGCTGTTAGCATTTCACATAGTGCTAATACTCTTGGGAAAGATAAGAATCCAATTATTTTTCCTCCAGCTATGGGTAAATAGTTGGGCAGACTGGCTCTTTAATCTTAGTATGGCAACTAGTTTAGGAGGAAAACTGGATTCAAACCAGTAGTAGACCTGGAGAGGAATGGGTCTCTCCAGATGACTCCTAATGAAACAAGTGACTGATCTATTTGGGGACCAAATAGTCTTGGATGGCACTTTATCACATAATGAAGAAGGTCGGTTTGGTTTCTTTTGTTGGCTATTTCATGCCAGAGTCATTCATGTAGAAGAATAGCAGTTATATATTTAACTCCTAGCTACAGGGAGAAGGGGAAGTCAACTTTCCCAAGAGTATCAGTTCAAAAGTGAATGTAAATAGACCAAATGGTGTTATAAGCTCACTTACTACAATGTTAGCCAATACGCCATGGGAATTTTCCCCATATCGAGGAAGTATTTCCATTTATTGAGAGATTAATAGATGAAATCATCATAGCTTCTTATTACAGTGAATATTTTTTAGTTTAATGCAATTCATACAAAGATGCATTACAGAGCTACTTCAACTGACAGAACTACCATAGCCTCTTATTTCATCCATGTCTCAATTTCCTACTTGTGTTACTTGCTAGTTTGTTAACCACATCTCCACAGTGTTGCTCTCTTCTCACTATTGATATACACATCTTTCTTTCAAGAACCTAAACTGGCTTTCCTCTTAAGAAACCAAGATCCAAGCAATTTTTATATTGTGAACATTTGAGGGCTGACACCGTCAACCGGTGATGAAAAAAACAACAAAGAATTGTTTTTTGTGGGTCTTTTTCAGAAATTTTAGTAAAATCGTATTTTAATTTTGGTCATGCGAACGACTGATAAATTAAAATTATTAGGTATATTACGCATATATTATCATAGATTCCTTAATCTGCTTTCAAATCCTAACTCAATAATTGTCCATTATTGCATATTCTCAAAAGGCGAGGAAAAAAGAAAAACAATGATCAGACAGCAAAAATGACCCGTTTATTAATAAAAGATTTCGAAAAAAATTAATGAGCCTTATTTTTACGGGCATTAACTTTTAATTTACTAAATCAAAAAAATACTGCTGCATGAATAAAGTAGGATTTCTTCTTTAGAAAGACAGAAAATATAACATATGCACATTTGATGATGAGCCTTACAGGTTCGTCATTGAATTTCCAGTATTCTGCAAATGTTTTTCGCCGGATCAACGATTGATTACAAAATTGTTCTTTTTTTTATTTAGTAAATGTTTAATTCGTCTTTAGTTTTTCTGTATCTTCTGATGAAATAGTTTGCTTTTGAAAGGCGGGGGGCTTTAAAATTAATAAATAACGTGAATGTACTTACAAATAATGTAGTCATTACTAATTAGAATATATTTTTGAAATTAGGGATTCTTAAAATTAATTAATTATAAAGGATTTGAACTCGTAAAGTTTGATGCATGGAGGGACCCGTCAGGAAATTTCCAATTTAGTAGTTTCCATTTCTAACGTTTCGGGAATAAGAGAGTTCCCTGTGGTGGCTGAAGTAGAGGGCAGGGGATTTTCAGTGGAACCGGTGAGCCTACCACCTGGTTGACGATGTATAAACTTCCTGGTCATTTTTTTAAACATTTCATGTAAGCGAAGTTTTTGAATTCGTTTTGATCTTTCTCTCTGGAGTTTTTCATACATCAGATAAAAATTCATAAGTTCATCTTCTGTCACAAAAGTCCGTTGTTCCAGCCCTTTGATTAAATCTCCCAATAATTCTATTAAATTTTCAATCGAAAGTTTTTCTTCATCTTCCCCGCTGTCATTCTCGCCATCATCACAACAAATCCCATCTCTTTCGTTACCTTTTTTATCATCAGGTTTCAAAATGATGTCGACAATTTCACAGTCCGTATTGCGATACAAGAAGACAGGTACAGATTCGTCGTTGTTATTCATCCATTCTTCTTCTCTCTGTTCATTAACCTCACCTATCTTATTCCTAAGATCTTTTGATTTATATTTTTCTTTTATCAATGGTTTAGCCCTGTGTGCACCTACTATGTTGGTGGTGCTTTTTGATGGGTAAGGAAGAATGTAATTTTTTCTGTCTTTAAACGACTCAAATCTTGTAGGAAGGTCCGTTTCTTCCTCGTTTTCTGACGTTTTTTGAGAAGCACATCGCCAATAAAGTGCCGCATCACCTGCGATTTCGCTTGCATACGTCTGTTCGCTGACCAAGTGTCTGTGATTATGAACAATAATCCTTGCAAATTCATTCATATTCTTATCCTCTCTTTCTTCTTTGAGGTTTTCTGATCGTTTTTCTCCGGTTTTCTGCAAAACAATGCCATGACGCTTTTTAAACCTCTGCAACCAACCCTCACTGTAATCACACCTGTGTTCTAGTTTTAATTCTTGATGCAACCATTTAGCTTGGTCTTTAATCATGTTACCTGTCAACTCCATCCCATCACTTCGACGCTGTTTAAACCATTCCATCATCATTTGATCGTGTTTAGTACTTTTACCGTCCTTCATAGTTTTTCTGATACACATTTGTGTCTTGGAGTCGCTGTCTTCATAGAATTTCAAGATTTTTTCCCTCTGTTTCTTGATATCGTACACGGTTGACGAACCGATTCCGTATGAGTCACACAATTTTCGGACAGATACCCCAATATCCAATTGTTTTAACATTTCAACTTTCTCTTGGATCGACAACGACTGATGTTTACGTTTCAGTCCAGCTTTAGGATCCATAAGAAAAAATGCAGAACGCAAAGACTTCCTCACTAAATCAAAAAGGGGGAGGGGCACTAATTATGTGTATATAAACAAAAACAGACTTTTAGGGCCTTAAGGCAAACAATGTTTTTTTTTGTGAATGCCCAGTCAACTTGCTTGACGGTCGCCAAAAAAGTAAGTGCCCTCTTGTAAATATGTCCGGATTAAAAGAGGTACCGGATCATCCGTTAAGAGTTTTTTTTTTAAGTTTACTTGTGTAACAGAAACATTTTATTGGGTACAACTTAATCTGGCTCAAGATCAAAATAGAAAGAGCATCCAGTGAGGATCGAACTCATTAAAAAAGTGATAATTGAAAATGATCTCCACTTGCGTAAGGAGTTAAAAAGAAAAGACATTCTTATTAATATTAAATAAAAGTAATAAATACAAATATAAAATGATTATCATCACTGGTCTTGGTATTGGTTAACTTAAACAATGTAAATGAACATGAAGGCAATGATGAGAAGCAGAAATCATAACAGAAACACAATGTCTGTTTTAAGGAAATTCACTCATAATAGTTGTATTACTGACATAAACAAATACTTCTTCCTTGGGTGAGATAAGACGAGTTTAAAATGTCTTGGCACTCTCGAACAAAAACAGAATTATGTGTACGTCATCGCAACTGTAATAAGCATTGTGCTAACATTTGGGAGAATAGGCTTAATAAAATTTGGGTATAAATCTATGATAGAAGGAATTGTTATTCATTAATTACGAATATACTAACATTGTTTTTAACCATAACGCTACGACAGTTGCATCCTTCAATCCTTTTCTTTTCGTGACTTCAACATCTAAAATGAAGATATTAATCAGAGTCTACCAGTGTATTTTCTCGGGATATAGTTGAACTTTTATACCGTTATGTGTACGATAAGATTGGGTCATGGAATTTTTTTTTTTCAAGATTTAAAGTAGTGTTCTTTTCTTTAAATCTAAAACAGCTGCTTAAAGCAAGAAATTATCTTTTAAACTCACTATTTTTAAGTACTTATTTCTCGGAAATGTTGAATTTAACAAGCTTACAAATATATTGAGTTTGAAAAATAAAATATTTTTTTCCCTAAGAGGAATTCAAAGAAGTCGGAGTTACTGATTTCGCACGAGGTACAGAAGAAAAAAGGTTTGACCCTCGACGGTTGACGAAAACGCAACACTTGACAAAAACTTACCAATTAAGACTGTTCGAGTTGTTTCCCTTGCACGATGCTTCTCTGTTCTTACAACTCATTTTATACTGGGATTTAATTAAAAAGATGTTGAAATGAAATTAATTTTGACTGGTTGTCAAATATTAGCAGTATTTTACTTATATTGATATATTTTATTTACTTTTATTTTAAGATAAAAAAAAACCCGTTAATTTTGACAAGTATTTTCTTTCATCTTAATTCTTAGTTTCTCCATTTATCATTACACCAGAAATAATTAAGAATAACCATAAATTCATTCCCAGGTCACCATAATAATGGAATTCCTCTTATTCATTGTTAAAAAGCTTACAACTTCAAAATTAACAAAATCTGAAGCCCGAATTGAAATTAATGAAATTTTAAATCAGAAAAAATTCTATATTTATTTGTTCCATTATTATTAATTAGTCCAACTTTTGTCAATTTGACAATGTGTAAATATGTTAAAATAATTATCACTTCGAAAATTTATTATTTTTTAGATTGTATAATTTTTTCTCTTATAATTTCAAAATCTGATGACAATGGCACCAGCCTTAATTGTTACTGCAATAGTTATTATGACATCATTAGAGATGAGAGTCAATCAGCACCAGTGGTGATTCCTTCTTCTCTGGGCCACTGATAATTTTCAACATGGTCATTTCATGGATCATAGAAGGTTGGTTAGGTGTTCAAACCAACCAACCAAACTTAGATCTTAGATGATAGAGGAGTGAATTGGTTAAAGCCATGTCAAAAGTGGTGGCAGTATCAATTCAGGCAAAGATAAAAAAATGTCCTCTTTACTATAAAAAAAAAAGGTTATTTTTATTTCAGCAGCTTGTAAAGAATAAGATGCTTACAAAGTGTACTTATATGAACCCTTTACTCCAAAGGTCTGAATGGGTACTTAAACTTTGAAAGGATTTTCTCAACACCTAAGATATATTGATTTTCTTTCAGTAACTCAGGGATAAGCATTCATTTAATTTCCTGATCAATAAATGCCTTCCTCAGTTGTCTTGACCTAAAGCTCAAGAGATCATAAATTGCTTTTTATGAGAGATTTTCAAATGACTGGAAATAAAGTGAATATTAATTACTTTCTCCTTAAAGCCATACCTGCTAACCCCATTAGCACAAAGATTACTCAGGACAACAATTTTTTGAAAATCTCAGTTGCATGACTGTTTTTTACTATTTTTGATCTGTTGATTTCAAATATGGAAATAATTTTGTTTTGTATGCTCTAATTTTAATGCAATTTGAGGTATTACATTTTATCCTTTTTCAGTTAGATAAATTACTTATGCATTCACGGTATCAATGGGAATATCTAATTTTGTTCATTTTTTCTGTCAGATTTGATTATGACTACAAGGAGACATCAATTTATGTACAACCCTGATGCTTTCTGCTATATTTGTAGATGCTTCACACTTATTTGTCAGAGGACATAAAATAACATTGTTTGTAAAATGAGCCTATAAAGCATACTTCAGACTTACTCTTGGTGACTAAGACAAGAAATGGGTGTCACATACTGAGTGTCATAACTATGAAGAAATGCTGCATGACTGGACGAAAGGGAAATGCAAGGACTTACCTTTCAGAATTCCCATGACCTAGAGGTAACCAAAGGAGCACACAACCAACTGCTATTTTTGTCTGGTTAATACAAAAGGGATTGACAAGAAAAAGATATAAAATCACTTATCCTAGTATCCCACCAGCAATTTGACCGACTCAGCACTCTGATGAGATACCAGTTCCAGTTTTTACTGAGTTGTCTCCATCTGAAAAAGAGACTATTGATGAAAAGAAAGAGACTGACAATGTAACTTAAGAAATACTGACAGATTCTGATGATCCTTTTTATGCTACGCCAAAGTCATGAACTCCTCAGCAGATTAGCCAGCCAGAGCTGAATGACCTTGTGCGTAATTTGAGTTTCTCCAAAAACGTAGCAGAAATTTTAGCTTTTAGGTTGCAAAAAAAGGCTCTACTGAACAAAATCACAAAAGTTTCATACTTCTGAAATCGAGAACAAGTTTTAGTGTAACTTTTAAAGAAAAGAATTAGTTTGTTTATTGTTATAACATTTTGGGTCTTCTCCAGGAGTTAGGGATTCCATTGTAAAATCTAAATGATTGGAGATTATTCCTTGATAGTTCTAAGTGCAGTCTGAAGTATGTTAGAACACACATATCTACTTTTAATAAGGAATATATTAAGGTTTGGTATTAAGGTAGTGTTTGAAATAAAGTTTAATGCTGTTAATTCAATAGTAGCTGCTAAAATGGACCAAACATTGAGCAAGAAAATGTCAGGCACAAAAACCTCCTAAACAGTTTGAAGGTGACAAGTCAAGAGATTATACAACATTTAGAAAAAATTCCTATTTTAATTTTAATGACTATTTGCTGTGTTTGCTGTTGTGCAGGAAATTCAACAAAGCCAATTGCTTATTCTAGCATTGCATAATTATGGTTTGTCTTGGTACCAATAATTCATAATATAACATTGTGGAGTCCCCTCCCTCATGCGACGTTAATACTTGGATTTTAGAAGATCAAGGCAGTACATCGACAAGTCGAGAAAAGTTATTTTTTCTTTCTTGTGAATGAAGAAAGAAATAAATGGAAGACCCAGAAAAAAAATTAACAAAACAAAAAAAGGCCATATCCATTGTTGTGTTTAGGAGTAAAGAAAGTTATTGCAAGGTCTGGGAAGGGATGAAGTTGACAGCCAAGAATGAAATGTTATTTTATCTTCCCAGAACAATGGAAAAATAACAGAATCCAAATATTCTCTGACGAATTTGGGAAGATATCATTCCCACATTAAACACCTGTGATAAAGGAGTATATTGTGTTCAGTTGACATGACCCCAAAATTGTAGAAATATGAGAAAAGGACGTTAAAAACCAAAATAATCTAAGACATTTAACAGGTCTTGTAAAATTAAAGATAAAGAATTAAAAAAAAAACCCCAAAAACATACAATGTGACTGGAGTGCTGGGGTGAGAGGGAGACACTGGTGAACCGATACTATAGAACCCTCCCCTCCTAGTAATAAACACAGAGAAGCATCTGTTAGGACCAATCAGAATGAAGGGACACCGTCTTATGACTGGTGACAGACATAGGAGCCAAAGAAACAGAATGGGAGAAGAAGTATTAGACAGTGACCAATCAGAATGAATTACAAAAAGTGGTCAGGTATGACATGTCCACTTGAGGAAGAGAAAAAAATTGAATAAAACCAGAAAAGTTGGCAGATTAGAAAGAGAGATTCCAGCTAGCTGCTAGACAAAAAAAAAAAAAAAAAAACAGCTCCAAGAAAAAGCCTTGTACCAGATTATCTCTTTACTCTAATTTTCCAACAAGCTGAATAAAATTAACAACATGACACTTGAGAAGAATTCACAAGGTTCAAAGTGAAAAAAAAGTGGACTGTGAACTTAGGCTAACTGTTGCATAACCTGGGGTGGTTTTGAAAAAAATACTTCTGCAATATTTAATAGAGATAGAACATTGAAATAGCAGCATTTTTTTTCTCAACTGTTATTATTTTTTTATCAAAACTTTTTTTTATCAAAACTTTTTTTTATCAAAACATTTCAACCCCGTATTCTGTCGTTTCTGGATTTCAACTTTGATTTATTTTTGTTTTATTAACGAACTGTCATCTGGTTCGTCATTTCGACTTCTGACGAATTGGTAGATATCAGTTGCCAGGTTAAAAAAAAATTACACAATGTGGGCAGACGGCTGATTCAACTGAGATTCAATCTCCTATCTGGGAAGATCAAATGTCAATTAATCGAGTGATTGACTGGGTGACATACCTGTTTTGGTGCCATTTAGACCAGGATCGACCCTGAGTGAACTCTACAATCTGATATCATTAAACACGGCATCCGAGCCAAAGTGAGAGAACGTTGAAGATCTGAAAAACCCAGAAGAATCCATAGTGACCCTCAGGACCCTGAGCAGCCCTGAAGTACCCCAGAAGACCCCTTTAAGATGTGAACCTGAGTTGAGAAAGAAAAGGGAGAGAAGAAGAGTGAGACAGCTAGATGAGAACACATTTTATTTTCCCTTTCCCTCTCCTATAGCCAGTAGGGGTTGAGTATAAGTAAACCGATAGACATAGAATGAAAGGTGAGGTTGTAGCACCAGAAGTTGGAGTTAAGAATGAGGGAATGCAAGCTGGGAGTAATTCAGTTATTACAGAAGGGTTTCAGAAACTGATGGGAAGGTTGCTGGCGACCCTTCATCTCTGCAGGACTGGGTAGAATCTTTGCAAAAGAAGTGACTAATACTTGGGCTTTCCAATGAAGAATTAGTGCACCGCCAACAGACTGGAAGAGGCAATAGCCCTGGCCCAGGAGGATGAGAGAGTATGGGAGAGAGAAGAAGAAGAAACAGGTACAAGCACTCGAAGGGAGCTCGGGGGTGGAGTGATATAGGAAGGGCCAGGGTGAGAATGGAGACCTATAGTGAGGACACTGAGGATTAAGAAAAAAAGGCAGACCTTCAAGAGAATGGAGTGGTCTATGAGGCATGAATTTTGTTCCTCCACCCCCAGCATGGTATGGGTTAGTGTGTTGGAGATGTGGGTATGAGGACCACATTTCAAAGGATTGCCTAACGAGATAGGGAGGTATTCCATGGGTGAAATGCAAGAAATGAGGGAAGAAAGGCCACAAGACTAAGTAATGCATCAGGGGTGTTTACCCAACTGATCTCCATCATTTTGAGTAGAATGGAGGGGTTTGCCATGGCTTACTTGGACGATGTCCTGGTGTTTTCTAGGATGCAAAAGGAGCATTTTAGACATCTCCAGATAGTATTTGATAGGCTTAGAGAACATGGGTTAAGATTAAAATTGCTGAAGTGTCAATTCCTGAAAAGAGACAAGATATCTGGGGTTTGTAATAGAAGAGGGATGAAGCCAGATATAGATAAGGTGGAGGTCATAAAGGCTCTGCCCAAGCCTACAATGGTGAGGCAGGTTAGAGGATTTATTGGAGCTATAGGGTATTATAGGAGGTTCATACCTGCCTTCTCACATCTAGCGGGACTCCTTATTGCATTGACTCTGAAATATGCTAGTGGATGGAAGACTGTCAGCGAGCTTTTGACTGTCTGAATGAGTAATTGACAGCCATACCTCTACTGACTTACCCTGATTTGAGCAAACCAATGGTCTTATATACTGATGCGAGTAACCAGTGTGTTGGTATGGTTCTTACCCAATCCAGTCCTGAAAGGGACAGACCAGTACCTGGCATACAGGAGGAAATACCTATATATTTCCTGTCCCACCAACTCACAAAAACCCAGCAGAGATGGTCAGTGATAGAGAAAGAGGTATTTGCTATCATGTATGCCCTGAAGAAACTAGATTACTATTTGAGCGGGGCGGTATTTACCATAAAGACAGACAACCAACCACTTCAATATCTGTTGGAGATGGAGTGGACCAATAAGAAAATCCAACAGTGGGCATTTAAATTAAGTGGCTATAATTACAAAATAGAATATCTAGCTGGGAAGGATAATATGTATACCAACTTATTATCCAGGCTACTGAAACAATTAGAAGCAGAGTCAGTCGAATTAGAACCAGGGGTAGATGATAAGGCATATCAAGTACAAGTGATAAACTCCCATAGACTATAGGATCACTCCTCTTGGGAAGAGGAGAAAGAAGTTGAAGAGGTCATCTGTGATCCTCATTGGGCAGAGCAGATAGGTAAGAGTCAGGAGAAGAAAGGGATAGCCAAAGTGAGAAAGAATGTAGAGGCTGAAAAAACCACCAAGTATCTGATACAGAAAGATAGGCTGTATTACCAGTCCTGAGGTGAAGAGGGAGCAACCCTTAAATTGAGCATTGAGGAAGTATGAGACATATGGGGATTGATAAGACCTATGAGCTGATCAGTAGGAATTATTTCTGGCCGGGGCTATACAAGGAAGTCGTAGGGTATGCCAATAGTTACCTTGTGTGTCAGATCTTCTAAACAGCCTAATCCAGGGTTTTGAACTTGTGTTGCTGAGCCCATTTCCAACAATAATACCCATTATGCCAACTGTGCTTCCCCTAATATTAAATAGCACAAGAAATGAAATTGGTGAACCAAGTTCAATTTCTGACTGAGACATTTTGTGTTTACTTTGCACTAATTCCCTTGAGAAAGACATAAATCTTTTTCATCTTCATCCAGTTTTGGCTAAAATAATAAAGTAAATTAGGCTATTTAGTTTTTATTGAAAACCCATCTTTAATTGTTTGTATCTCTCCCGCAACAAAATGTCTTGTGTCAAACAAGAGAAAGACAAGTATTTAAATATATACTGATATTTCTTTTACGAAGGTACTTATGGTGTAATAATTATAATCATAGGAAATGGACTTAGTTACCTGAGTTCAAATGAGGCTGTTTGCATTTTATTTATTTATATATCTAGTTACAAGCATGATCATATGCACAGATGAATGCAGACACATGTACAAGGATCATTCAATAAGTTTCCAGACTTTTTTCATAGGGGCACTTTTATTGATAGTATACACATGAAATCCTAGTCCCCTTCGAAGTAATCTCCTACGGCTGCAATACACTTGTTGTGCCATTCCAACAACTTCTGGAAGGTCCCATGGAAGTCCTCTTGTGTGAGCGTGTCAATGACCATCGTCACAGCCTCTTTCATATCCTCAATTGTCTCATAACGACAGCATCTGAGCTTAGGGAATAACCAAAAGTCACAGAGAGCAAGGTCTGGACTATAGGGATGGTGACGAACTGTCTTGATGCCCATCTTGGTCAAATAGTCTGTGAAAAAAGATGGAGTTGTGGACTGGTGTATTGTCCTGGTGAAAATGACACTGACCCGATTTGAAGAGTGCTGGCCTCTTCCGACGGAATCTCTTCCTGAACTCCCTTTAAACCTCAACATAGTAACCCTAACCTTAACCCTAACCCTTTGGCCAATCAACTCTGGTGTATTGACTTCCTTACTCCTCCCACACCTCTCATCGACTCCCTACCTTCCTTGAATCTCTTATGCCACTCAAAAACTGATGCTCGATTCATGCAAGATGGTTGAAAAGCAGTCTGAAGCATTCCATACATTTCTGTGGCATTTTTTCCAAATTTAAAACAGAATTTTATTGCATATTGTTCTTCCTCAAATCCAGATTGCATTTTTGAAATTCACCAGCTGTGACAATCAGGCTTTAGTAGGGTGTATTCCAATTGCTGCTGTAGCTGTTCATTTAAACCTGAAATCATAAAAATTGGTCAGTCATCTTATAAGATGTATAGCAATAACATACTGAATTTTCAAGAGTCTACGACAATTTTAAATGCCTGTACAAAAAAGTCTAGAAACTTATTGAATGCACTATGTATTTGGTGCATGATTGCTGGTAGAGAAAGACTACACAAATTGAATGAATATCTCCAATGGATAAAGCTGAGAAGACCATGCAGGTTGCAACTTTAAAATGTGTCCAGGAGAAATACAGTTTGGCAGAATTTTTATGTTTGGCTTTATGAGTAGTCTATGTCCAAAAGTAGAGAAGATTTGCTTCTGTATATATACAGGTGAGTCAGATGATTGGCATTGACTTGGGAAACGATTTCAGGCCAAGATTTAGCTGTGAGAGGAGGCAGTTTGTTAGTGGTGACCAGACATAGCAGCAGTGGTCAGTTGAAAACATGCCTCACACCAGAAGTGTGTGTGGGGAGGAGGGGGAGCAAAGCTAGAGAACAGTCCTAAAATATCACTCCCACCTCCTCTATGAGCAAATCCAGTACTTGAAATCTAGTGTTTGTCTTTTCTTTTTTTTTTTTGTCCTTGTGATACCACTGTGTCCTGGGCTCGTACACTGTGATATGCATCTGCAGAATATAATGTGGGGTCTGACATAATGGTGCAGCAAAATATGCTACATGAGAAAGGTGCACGGAGAGCAAGCTAAACAGTTGTGTCATACCATAACCAAAAAAAAAACAGGTAAATGAAAGAGTTTTTTCTTTAAATTCCTGTAGAATCCCTTTCTCCTGATTCAAAAATTTTCCTAAAACTTAAAAAAATAATTCTACACATACAAACAATAAACTTTTAAAAACTCATTCTACCAATGTACAAGCAATAGAGCTGAGAAAGTTTCCATACATTTCTAACTTTGGTGATGGGAATTTATATTTCTATCTTTTTATCATAATTTGTCAGAGTTTTGTAAATAGCGGTAAAAAAATACAAAGATATGTTTGAGTGAAGAGGACTAAAATACAAAAAAGAATCAAAAACACTGAAATTCGACCATTGATACAATTCAATAATTGTTGGGTGACAATTTCAGAATATGCACCCACCTGACTCTTAATTGACTTTTTTATAAAAATTTCTTTGGATTATTAAATAATGAACGAGATTATGAAAAATAAGTTTGGAAAGTATTTTATTAAATTGTACAGTGAGGTAAATTTGCAATACATGTTCATGTTTGAATGGACCGTGATTTGGGCACTTCATGGCTGGTAAGCTAAATTAGTAAATCATTGTTACTGGGTGTCCCATATTTCTTGCCTTGTGTCACAACTAAGCTAATTTTAGTAAATAAATTAAAGAGGACATTGGGTACCGCACATAGTGTAATGTTTAACAAGCTAAATAAGTAAATCATAACTAAGCTAAACTTGGTAATTAACTAAATGGCCTCTGGTTTTTTGTCCCATTTCAGACTTTAATATTCCATTTCAAATACTGCCATACTTTTTGAAAATTCTTTGGGAATAACCTAATCCCTGCAGCCTGAAAATAACAACTCAAGGAAGTTTTTGTAAAAAAATGAAATTAAAAAAGTAGGGTGTTTATTCTGAAAATTTAGAAAGTGTTTGTTATGCCAAAATTGCTATTAATTGTTGCAATCATTTTGATTTAGTAATTCATTATCTATGAAGTGGGTAATATAATCAAGGCACATTGAATAGATAAATGCTTTTGGCTTTATAACAGATTTTTTATTTATAAATGAAGTATTAAAAACAAAATTGGAACCTCAAATTAAATTTTCTCCACAATGTCTTGAGATGAAACAGCCAATGTAGGATTATATTTAATCTGTTCAGCTGATTATTTAGGTGGTATAATTTTACATATTAAAAAACAGAAGGTACCCCGCAAAAACAATTACAAACACAGACTACACTGATGATATAGCGCTTCTGGCAAATGCACCCGCCCAGGCTGAAAACCTGCTACATAGTCTGGAACGAGCTGCTGCAGGCATTGCCCTCTATGTCAATGCATACAAGACGGAATATAGTTGCTTTAATCAAACAGGCAACATCTCCACACTAAACGATAGCTCTCTGAAACTAGTTGGCAAGTTCACCTACCAAGGGAGCAGTGTCTCATCAACTGAGACAGACATCAACATGCGACTAGCAAAAGCATGGACAGCTATCGATAGGCTATCAGTCATATGGAAGTCATACCTGACCAACAAAATGAAGCACAGTTTCTTCCAAGCAGCAGTTGTGTCGATACTGCTATATGGATGCACTACATAGACGCTAACTAAACATATGGAGAAAAAGCTTGATGGCAATTACACAAGAATGCTGTGAGCAATATTGATCAAGTCCTGGAGACAGCACCCCAAAAGCAGCAGCTGTACGGCCACCTACCACCCATCACGAAAACTATCAAAATCAGACGAACCAGACATGCAGGACACTACTGGAGAAGTAGGGACAAGCTCATAAGCGATGTACTCTTGTGGACCCCTTTATATGGACGAGCAAAGGCAGAACAACCAGCTGGAACCTACATACAGCAGCTCTGTGTCGATATGGGATGTAGCCCTGAGGACCTGCTGGAAGCAATGGACGATAGGGAGGGGTGGCGAGAGGGGGTCGGGGATATCCATGCTGATGGCGTGACACGATGATGATGAATTTTACATATAAAAATTCTTAATCTATTCAAGTTATTGAATACTTCTCTCAATAAAATAATGTAAAAAAAAAAATTAAGGGAAATCATACTTTTGAAATTCAATTATTTTGTAAAAAGGTGGAATAAAAGAATTCCTTATTTTGAACCTTGACCAGACCATTCACTTCAACTGTTTCTCTCTGGGGCTCCATCTTACTATTGTATCTAGAAAGGAGTATTAAGAATGTTAGTTTGTGCAACACCTTGTGGGAGCTAGGTTAGAAATAAATAAATAGAATAGAATAAATTCAAAAAATGTAGAAGCCCTCTGACAGGAAGCAAGGATGGCTGATATCTAAAGAAAGGAGGCATCCGTGTGCTGAAGAGAAATTTGACCACTTCAGCCGTACCCCTGATACTGGACGGACTTCCTGGCCTTATGTCACATCTAAGCAAAAAGCTTAGTAAATTTATGCTAGACGGACTTCCTCCTCTTAGCTGCTGGCAGGTAGCGTACGAGTTTGCCAAGTCTCAGATTTGGTGGAAGGTTGTGTTCCTGTTAGCAGCGGCCTCTATTGAAAAAATCTGGACATAACATAAACTTTAGACTCATAAACCTACCGAAAATTACTAACATATTTAAATACCTTGTCAGGGAAATGTGGCAACTTCTATTGGTTCAGGTAAACTTTTCTTGCCACAGAATAAATAAAGTGGGAATTAAAAGATATCCTCGTCTTTTTCCTTCCTTTCTACCCAACCTGAGGATTCTCGCTCCCAAAAGTCGGCCCAGGTAGGCACCGACAGTTTACCCCCCTCAAAAAACAAGTCCAACGGAAACACTTCAACCCCCTCATATGCAGATAAAACATCTCCAAATAAAATCAAACTCCCTCCCAAGACCCCACCTAAACAGCGCACTCCTCCCAAGGTCAGATCCTTTAGCCCAGGCCGGGAGAAGTTCGAGAAACTTTTAGAGTTTAAAAAGCGGCTGGACCAGGAGCGGAAATCATCTCCACGACCAGGGCCCTCTCATTCCACCCCTTCATCACCGAGACAGCCTCGTACCATCCGACCGCCACCAACAACACCACCTCATAGATCCATGCCGCCACCTCTCATGTCCATCTTAATACAGAAAAAAAAGGGACCCACCCCCCCTCCGCTGCCGTTGGAGTCACCACCAACCAAGCCAGCCCCACCAGCAACAGCTGCAGCAATCTCATCACCATCTACCTCACCAAAGAAACGGCAGCGGAGCTCATCCATCGACAGTTCGGGGGATGAGGTCCCAAAACATAAAAACAAAAAAGAAAAGCCGCGCCATCACACCGGGACTAACATCTGCCGGGTGGATGAGGGGGCCCTGGATCGTCTTCATAAGGTCCAGCCGCAGCTGTTGAAAGACTTGAGGGTCCTCCACAACTTCAAGGAAGTTAATGGTCAAAACGTGGAGGACCCTAAAAACTTTCCAAATTCATGGATCACCACCGTCATTCGAAAGGGCCGAGGGTCGGAAGGAGTTATGAAAATGTTAGGAGAGGCTAACGAGGCCCTCGGCCCTTTATCATTCCTTAAGGACGATCTTTCATCTTGTAAGGGGCTCGTTGGGAGGGTCCCTGTTGTTTTGCACCCCTCCCTTTATAGGGCAATAAAACTAACATTTCCGCGGGACGTCGGGGGTCTCGCTCATGACGGAGCCATCGATAATGAGATGGCCACGGGATCCATGAGCCAGACCGTCGGAGTCCTGACCCCAGCCATGTTCAGTCCGGGCACTCAACCCCTGTAATGTTCATGATGGATTTAAGGTTGGCTAGTTTAAATGGCCGCGGCCTGAGGTCGGATTCTAAGCGATCCCAACTATTGTTATACCTCCAGCGTCGCGGCATTGATATTTGTTGTTTACAGGAGACTCACTTCGACTCCAACTTCTATGAAGGTATTCTGGCGAGAGACTATTTGTCCTTCTCAGCATGCTTTGATAGTCGTTCTAGAGGTGTCACCTGGCTGGTAAGTAGACGTTTGGACGCTTCGTGTGCTCTTGTTCTTTCAGATCTGGTGGGCAGACTTTGTGTTCTGGACGTTACCATAAAGGGTAAGGTGTTTCGATTGATTGGGGTTTATGGACCCAATGCTACCAGTGAGCTTCCTGCCTTTTTCCGGCGCATCGAGCCGTACGTCGTGCCATCAAAGCGTGTAATTTTAGTGGGTGATTGGAACGCCGTCCTTGATCCCAACTTAGATAGAGGGGCTACTAGTGCGGGTACTAACCCCTTGGATGCCAGATATTTTCGTGAGTTTGTCCAGCGGTTAGATCTGGTGGACAAATTTCGCGAAAGGCATCCAAATAAGATAGTTTGGACTTGGACCGGTAGGGGCGCCTCGGCCCAGCTGTATAGCTATTTGGACCGAGTGTTAGTTAAGCGAGTCGACTTAGACTATTTAGGTGGTCCAAGTTTTGAGCCGTTTAAAAATTCCGACCACAAATTTTTATGTGTGTCGATTAAGTTAGATAAGGCTAGACGTAGGATGTCTGGTTACTGGAAGTTCAACCTTTCCCTTTTGGCGGAGGCTGACTTCCGGAACCAGCTAGAACTAACGATAAAGCGGGAATTGACGGGGGCTATTATGGGTAATAGGTGGTGGGCTAATCTTAAGGATAGCATTAGATCCTTTGCTGCCGACTATAGTAGGAGACTCAAGTCAGCTAGGGCAACGGAGCAAAGGTCGATTAAGGATAAGCTAGATAGGGCCGTGTTGGCGGGAGATAGTGGGCAAGTTAACGTAGCTAAGGCCGAGCTGGCCTCCTTGCAAATTAAGGAGTACCAAGCTCTGGTAGTTAGGGCTAGGTTAAAGAGAATGTCCTGCGAGGCGACGAATATGGCCCAGGAACTACGGGCCGAGGAACTGAGGCATGCTACAGATCGGCACATCGCCAGTGTCACATCGCCGGAGGGGCTCCGTCGAACTACAAACGAAGCCATCTGTGGGGAGTTCCGGCAGTACTTCTTGAAGCTTTTCACTAGGGAGCCCGGACTGAGTTCTGCTCAGTTCGACACCTATCTTGCCGACTTCCCTCGCCTTTCGGCGACAGAAGCGGCTGGGTGTGAGGGGCGCATAAAGGAGGAGGAGATTCGGGATGCACTGAAGTCGGTCGGGCTGGATAAGTCCCCCGGAATTGATGGTCTGCCCTATGAAGTGTACTTGAGGTTGTCGCACATGTTTGTCCCCTTGCTGGCAACTACCTATAACAACTGGATGAGGCAGGGTACTATACCCAGACGCTTCACCAGGGGTATAGTGAAGTTGCTTCGTAAGAACAAACATGGTGGGGATGGGATTAGTAACTTTCGCCCTTTAACGATGTTAAACACGGACTTAAAGATTTTGGCGAAGATCTTGGCAAACCGCTTGCAGACTGTCCTGCCTAGTCTGATTTGCCCCGAGCAGACTTGTGCTGTGAAGGGTAGGACTATCCAGGACAGTCTTCATCTGGTCCGCACGATCGTAGAAAAAGTCGACGGAAATGCCGCGCTGATCAATTTAGATCAGTCCAAGGCCTTTGATAGGGTTGACCATGCTTTTCTGGAGGCTGTCTTGTCTTCGGCTGGCTTCGGGGTTGACTTTCGCACCTGGATACGTCTCCTTTATGCGTCCCCCGGAGTCATGGTGGAGGTGAATGGGGTAAGGTCGGAGCCCTTCACTCTGACTCGATCGATTCGTCAGGGTTGCCCTTTATCGCCCATGTTGTATATCCTGGCGTTAGAGCCTTTTCTACGCAGGATAAAGGCGAACCCGGTCCTACGCGGCCTCACGTTACCTGGCGCCAGTGAGGTGGCCAGGTACACTGCATACGCTGACGACGTCAGCGTGCTTGTAACGAGCAGTGCCGAGGTGGAGGAGGTGAGCAAAGAAATCGGAAGGTACGAAGCTGTAACAGGGGCCAAGATTAACCGCGAAAAGTCTGTCGGCTTGCGGTTGGGCTCGTGGAAAGGCTGTGCTCTTCCCGGCCCCTTCATTTGGAAAGACGGTCCGTGCAAGATACTCGGCGTCTGGTTTGGGCCTGATCTTCAATTGGAGAAAAATTGGTCGGAAGTACTGGATAAGGTCGTAGCCGCAACTGAGTTGTGGCTGCGTAGAAGGCTTTCCCTTAAGGGTCGGGCAGAGGTGTGCAGTTCGCACATCTACTCCCTAGCCGTATACCGACTTTCAGTGCTTCCTATCCCGGCCACCATCCTATTCAAGCTGGAAAGGATTCTCTTCCAGTTTCTCTGGGCTAAGAGACATCCTTTGGTGCGACGGGAGATCTGTTACCTTCACCCTTCTGAAGGCGGTCTAGGAGTACCTAACGTCGAGGTACGGCGCCATACTTTGCGTCTTACTTTCCTAGACCGGATGTGTTCACGGGACACAGCGACGGGAAGCGTCTGGAAAGAAGACGCTAGACAATCTTTCCCGTCGCTAAGAAGTGTGCATTTTGCAGATGGGGAGGCCCATCGGTTGCCCAGATGCGAATGCCCCTTCTATCGCGAGTGCCGGCATGCTTTGAAAGTTCTCT
Source organism: Sepioteuthis lessoniana (assembly GCA_963585895.1). NCBI lineage: Eukaryota > Metazoa > Mollusca > Cephalopoda > Myopsida > Loliginidae > Sepioteuthis > Sepioteuthis lessoniana. The sequence continues at coordinate 27,307,162 of OY757944.1, forward strand.
CTCGGCTGCAGACAGGTCTCTCTGACAGCCGGCCGTTGTCGAGTAGGGCATTATATCGATGTTTAGTGAGGGGGGCCGCTAGCGATGGTCTGATTGGCGAGCTCGGTGTGACGGAGGCGGAGGGTCGCTTACTGTGGCCTTGGGCCCCCAGGATGAGGTGCCTCAATAATGACGAGGCTTCCCTCACCTGGCTGGTCATTCGGAATGCCCTCTGGGTCGGCAAGAAATTGTTTGCAGCGCAACAGGTCATTTCGCCTGAGTGCGGCCGGTGCGGTGATTTGGAGGAGACTATTAGTCACACCTTCTTTCATTGCCCGGTCGTACGGCCGCTGTGCAAGCTTCTTGAAGGCTACATGGTCCGCATCCTCAATGGAAAGTTTTTTGTCCTGGAAGCCAGTTCTGTGTGCAGCAATGTGGTGCCGAGGTTGAACAGACAGGAACATTATGTGTTTCTCTGCTTACTCGGCGTTATGCGTGTCGTGATTTGGACGACGAGAAAGAAGGAACTCTGTGAGGATGAGTCTTTTTCTTCTCAGACCCTGGTGGCATTTTTTAAACACCAAATCAAAGTCAAAATCCGGTCTGAGAGAAAGAGACTCTCTTCACTGGAGTTTGGCGAAAGGTGGGTGACTGTTGCGCGCTTGTGTCGCGTGGTAGGAGCCAACCTTATTTTCACCTTGGACGTCCCAGGGACCTAAGAATTTTGCGTTACCGGAAGGACGTGACCACCCAGCCCAGGTAAGTTAGACTTTTTTTAGGCCATTTTGATTTAGTTTGTTCCTAATTTAGTTAACTTAGCTAGAGTATGCAAGGTCATTGGGCCCCCAATTTTTTTTTTGTCCCCTTCTTTTGTTTTGCTCTCCCATCCCTTCCCCTCTGTTAGGTGACAGGAATTGGAGTTCTCCAGGAGTGCGATGGAGGGCTTATGTTTATTCATATTTATTGTTTACTTATTTTTTTACCATTTATTTATCCTATTTGTTTATTTTCCTCCTTCGACACTATTTTCGACTGGTTAACTCCTCTTTCTGCCATGTTTTAGTACGTGGGGGGGACCCCATACTAACCAGCATAATGTATATATGTTTTGTTCACTTTCGTTTTTAGGGGAATTGTTTTGTAAATAGTTTTGTAAATAAAGATGTATATAGCGTTCGTTAGTTTGTTTTAAAATGTTCCCCTCCCCCTCACTCTGTAAATATGGGATTAAGTTTAGATCTTCATGGAGTATTAATGTTGTTTTGGTGATTGTTGTTTTTGGTGAATGCAGTTTGACAGTGATATGTTTAATTGAGGTATTTTGGTGTTTTTTTAATTTGGAGATATGTATTGGTCAGTGAATGAGTCTAGTTAAGTTAGAGATTAGGATAGTGTAGACCAGCCTTTCCCCTCCATTTTTAGGCCTCGTGCCAAATTTGTATTTTTTTACAATAAATATCTTTTCCTTCCTTTCTTCCGTAATTATCTTGCAGCCTTCCACAGACAAAGAAAACAAGTTAATGGGGTAAGAAGTACAAAGGAGTCAGATATGAAAAATCACCAAGTCATCACCACAGAACACAGATAACCAACAACGACAACCTACAAACGAACAAATAAGCAACAAACCTTTTCCCTATAACCTTATTCTTTACACATGCTATTCCTTCTAAATAACGGGAATTATCATTATCTTTTATAGTGGATAGCAAGTCATATACAGCAAAAACGGCACATTGTTTCACAATTTTTGTTAGTGAAATACAGTTAATTTTTTTCTTATTTTAAGCAACAGTATTGGCTTTTTTTTAGGCAAAAGTACAAAAATCTTGATAACTTGACTGATCTAGAACCTTATTAAAATATACAAGGCTGGCTGTTTGGAAAATGGGTGAAGGTATTTTGATTTTCAAATATCAAATTGCTGTTTGAAAACTAACATTCGGAATTGAGTTTTTAAGTAGATAAGAAAAAGAAAATGCAACGTGATCTTTTTTTTCTTATTTAGACTTCCCTGGTTTAAAATTTTGGACAGTAGCTTTAGATAGAAACTTACAAGCCGTTCCACCTTTTATTTTATTCATTACATTTTCTATAAAAAAAATCAATACCACTTCAGACAATTTCAATCAACAACAATTGTAAAACATTCAAGTTGGAAACAAATTATTGCAGTCTTCTTCCTCAAATATCTTTTGGAAGTTTACAGAAAAATGACTTTTTAATACAAGGTAAGATAAGAAAGAACAGGTAGTAGCTTTCGGCTTAATTTTATGAGGGAACGTTTTTCCCACTATCACCCATAATTAAATCACACCCGCTCCTTTCGTCCGGTGTTGCAGGGACGAAAAAGATGAAAGCATTCGTTTTATCTTTTATTGAAGGTGGATAAGTACAAACAAAAGTAAGTAAAAAGATCCCGAAGGAAAGAAAAGAAAAAGATACGATTATGTTCTATTAATTTCGGTTTTTTAAAGCCATGAACACCTAAAAAAGACACAATGGTTCCTGATACCAACAATAACACTAAAGAACAGACGACTCATCATTATTGTTTATGTCTTACTGCGACTCTGCATTTGATAGTGAAGTTTTATTAGCCCCCCCCAAAAAAAGGGGGGGAAGTGATACCACTACTACTACTACTGCTAATAATTCTATTAATTGTTAGTAGTAGTAGTAGTAGTAGTGGGTTTCATTTATTAATATATTTATTTATACATATCTTTAGAAATAGAAAGCTGAATTGACCATAGAGTCGATTGTCCGATGCTCGAATCGAAGAAATGTGGTCTTAGTTATTATGTTTTCAATACTAGTTTATTTTAAATAAACAGGGCTACTCAGTACTACTTATTAGTTATTTAGAGTCCCTTAATTATTTGTTATTATTATTGAAATGTAAAGGCCTTGGTCTCTAAACTATAAACATTAATTTTAAAAAAGATTAGATAACTGTTTTTCGGATACTTAATTTTTACTCGGTGTATTTTTAATATAGAAATACTGTTTATTTATTCATTCTTATTAAAAGTTTTCAATTATTATTTATTGATTAGTGTTGATAAATAAAGGTAGCCTTATTAAAATAGATAATTTAAAAACAAATTAACATTATAAAAGTGTTACTTTATTTCATATTTGTTACCAATTAATTTCATAATTTGGCTAATAAAAGTGGTAATATTTTTGGGTCCGTTTTTTTTTGTTTTTATCTCGTACGTGAAATAAAAAAAAAGATTTTTCTGAGATGTATTTGAGATAAAAAGATTTTTTCTCACTATGATTAAAATAGACAATTTATTATTTTTAATAACAAAATAACTCGCATCTTAATTTTTAATTAAAATCTACACACACAAAAAAATGAAGGAACAAAAATTCTAGTCTTTTGCTAAGAAAAATACATTTAATCTTATACTTAAAAATATCTTAATATTTAAAGATTAAGGGGTGTTGAAATTTACATTTTCTTTTTTTTTTTTCAAGAATTATAACTTTAACCAGAAATTTATTTAACTTTTTATCAATCTATTTATATTTTCTCCACCTGTTTACCATTTTAAAAATACCAGTAATTGATTTAAATATTTCCTTTAAACTCTATAAATTAGCTTTTTAATTCTTAAAAATTTTTTTAAAGTTTTAAGCAAAAAATCTTTTTACTGATTCTTTAATTAATACTAATTTTAAAATAAATGTTAACTACAAACTTGGAAAAACTAGTCAACAGTTTAAGACTTAAAATTGAAAGAAAAAGGAAAAACAATTTAAACACAATTTTTTTGTGGGAAAATACTGATTGAAGTCGGAAAGTCTACATTTTTCTTCGACCAAAAGAGAGAAAAAAATGAGTAAAGCTAAAGTTGATTAAACTGTTTACTTTTGCAGCAGTAAGAACATTGACTTTGATCTTTAAAAGTTTTTCTTTTATAAATATTTGAACAAATTAAAAATACAAAACCTGACGCCCTTCAAACAAGGAAAACACTTTTAAACATAAAAATATAAGTGAGAGAAATTATTTTTCCTGCTTTATTTAAATATTTCACGAACGTAATGAGTTAATCGACCTGTGTTTGTAAAATAAAAAAAGTAAATACAAACGTGGAAAGGAAATCCTTGAATCTTCGTTGAAAAATCATTTTGCTGTTTATTTGCATAAAAAGGAAAAGGATGTCCATAACAAGAATCAAAATGTCTCAATCAGGCGAGGACCATGAAGGTGACGATGACCGACGAGGAGGAAATAAAGATTCTTCCTTTTCATCGTCATCATCAATTGGAAGAGACGAAAGAGAATGTCGGAATGGAAACCCACGTAAGTATTTTATTTTCTGATATTTCTTTTTGTCGAGCTGTTAACAATAAATAAAAGGAATAATAAGTCAAAATCATTCAAATTTTGCCAATAAGTAAAAATTATTCAATTTAAAAAAAATGTTACGAGCGGGACCGTATGAGATCACTTGTGCCAATCTAGGTAACCGGACAAAAACACGTGATGTGATGATTATCAAGCAGACCATTGCTAGTGATTTCTATTCTCACTGGGTGTTTCATACTTCTGGCCTTGTGCTAAGCTTAGTAAAATAACTTATTTGGAACAAGTTTCGAAGTCATATTTTTTAAAAAATCATGAATAAAATTCGGTTAAAATTATTATTCTGGCATGTTGTTTTTCTCCCCTAACAACAATAAATTAAAAAATGATAATGAAACTTCTTTTAATGAGAAAATAAGTGGTATTTTGTTGCTAACTTGTTATTTAAATAAGATGTTAACATTTTAATCATTGTTCAATTGGTATTTTTGAATAATTTTTTTCTTAAATAAAAGTTATACATTCTTTTTACGAGTTTTGCCCACCAGTCGTAATTGTTGGTTTTCCCTGGAGTGTGAGTGACAGCAAGTTTTCCCTGCCTTCTTTATATTCCGTAACTTTTGTTTTTTTTTAGCTTTCTGGCAAGGTCTAAGTATTTATCTAATTTGTTTTTCACTTTCTTTTACTTCTACTGTTTTCTACTGGAGTGGCGTAGTTTACTAGTTGAGAAGTTTGTTTTTTGTTAAATAATAATTATCACTTAATAACATTGCAAGTGGTGGGTGAGAGGACCTATCACTAAATCTGAATTTGGGTACATAAAACTTTGCTACATACAGATCAATATTTAAAAATAGAACTGCTATGATAATAATTTTTATTATACCGGGACATTGAGTGTTCGCCAATGGCCCGGGAGACCTGGGTTCAATCCCAGGTCGAGTCATACCAAAGACTTTTAAAATGGTACTTGATACCACCTTGCTTAACACTCAGCATTATAAGGTACGGTTCAAGGGTAAAGTGGAGCAATCCTGGGAATGGAGTAGCGCCCTCCCCTACACCTTGGTGTAGTAGCTATCGAAAAGGGAGCCTTCGGGTCACCCTCGACTATGGTCGCTAACTTTTACTTACGGACTAAAAAAATGATTATAATTGATGAATAATTGATATATAACATATTGATGCGCGTGTGACGTAACGGTTATCGTCATAAAGAAATGAACTGGACTAGACTGCGTTTCCCTTCGTAGTAATACCCTTGGTAAATGCATGAGTCATCTCTTCTTCCCTTCTCAATTAAAACAGTAGGGCAGACTGGGTTCTCTCGCCTTGATAGGGCAACTGATATAAAAGTAAAATTTTGAATTCATTGATTATTGTGCAGGATAATCTGTGGGACACTGGTGTACCATTCTTCTGTTATCACCTTATCTAAAAAGTGTGGCTGGTTCTCCACAGACCTTTATCACTGTAGAATAATAACAATAATACTTACCGGCCACTCGATACCACTATAAACAAACCATAAGTGTAGATTGTCCATCGGTTCAAATCTTGAACTGTTGGGACCTCACACGTCAGAAGAGTGAATATTTATTATGTACAAATACATGGATTTAGCACAAGGGAGGAGGAGAGGCTGATCATCGATATCTTAACTTTAGCTTGTTCCATTTACTGACCAAGAACATACTACAGTATTCCTTTCACCAAAATGAAACAGCTATTCTGAAAATCTTTTGCACTACAACCACCAAAACAAACCAGTCATCCCATGAATCTCTAACCTAATCCCATCATTATCAATTTGTGCTGACTGCACAAATCTAGTGTCCGTACAGAGCTGATCCCATATTTACATAGATGTCAGGGAGAGGAGAATTTTATGACAGAAAAACTAGTTCACCGGTCGAAAATGTGCTGCATGAGAGGAGTTTCCCTTCATACATCCAGAGAACTCGAGTCTGTCATCTAACAGGAATGGGAAGGAGTAAAAAAAATGAGTCCTAAAAAAATAGAAATGGTACCAATGAGTTAACATATTCTAAGTTAAATCGCTTTTTCAAAACAAAAGCAAAAGATTTACTTGGGATGAGTTTTTCAATGACCTAAAATTTTCTGTCAACCTGTAATATATAATAAAAATTCAAGGTTAGTACTTTTCACGTGACACAAATGTGCAACTTTTACCCTCCTTTCGTCGAATACCCAATAAAAAGTCTTTGTCTCTCAGACAGACTTGATTTTAATCTGGTGCTTGAAAAAAAGCTACAAGTGTCTGAAATGAGAAATACTCGCTCTCATGGAATCCTTTCTGTTGTGTCATCCAAACCACGACTCTCATAATGCTGAGTAAGCAGAGAAACATAATGTTCTTCCTGTTCAATAATGGAATACATTACTCCATACAGAATTGCCTTCCAGGTCAAATAACTTTTTATACAGTATGCAAACTTTAGGAAGCTTTCACAACGGCTGTATAACCAAGCAGTGAAAGAACGCGTGCACTATTGACTCTTCCATATCGGACAGTTTCTAGTAAAATTACCAGATGCACGAAGTAAAGCTTCTTGCCGACCCAGAGAACGCTTCGAATCACCAGTCAAGTGAGCAATGCCTCATCGTGGAGACCCATGGCCACAATAGGCTGCCTTCGTCACGCCGAGCTCCTCAAACTCTAACATTCGATATAATGCCCTGCTAGATAACTGCCGACTATCAGGGAGACCAGTCTGCAACCGAAAGAAAACTTTTAGAGCATGCTGACATTCGCAATAGAAGGGACACTCGTTTCTCGGCAATCAGCAAGTCTCCCCATCATTTGAGTGCACACTCCTCAAGGTCAGGAAAACCTTGACGTCGTCTTTCCATAATTCACCGTTCTCATCATATTGTGTGTAAATCAAACCTTGGAAACCGAGGGGCTACGTATGACGTCACGTCTCTACATTCAGTACCCCTAGGATGCTTTCAGTGAGGTGAAGGTAACAGATCTCGTGATATACCAAAGAAGCCGGAAAAGGACTTTTTTTAGATTACCTCCTAGCTTAACACTCAGCAATATAAGGTACGTATCGAGGGTAAAGTGGTGCAATCCAGGGAAAGGAGTAGCACCCTCTCTTACACCTCGGTGTAGTAGCTATTGAAAAAAGAGCCTTCTGGTCGCCCTCGACTACGGTCGCCAACTTTACTTACTTACTAGAACAGTACACGACAGAGGAAGCACTGAAAATCGGTAAAGGACGAGGGGATAGATATATGAGCCACACACCTTGTCCCTGCCCTTTAACAAGAGCCTCCTCTGTGACCAAACGTCTGGAGATCGGGACCGAACCAGACGCTGAGTGTCTTGCATGGACTGTCCGTCCAACTGAAGGAGCCGGGAAGGTATCACCCTTCCACGAACCCAACCGCAAACCTACCGACTTTTCACAGTTAATTTTGTCTCTTGATTTGCCCTCATACCTTCCTATTTCTTTGTTGAGCTCCTCGACGTCAGCACTGTTTATTGCAAGCACACTAATATCGTCACCATGAGTGAAATATGTGTCCGTGATGGTAGAACCAGTTAGTGTAAGTCCACGTTGAACCGAGTTTGCCCTCAACTTACGAAGAGAGGGTTCCAACGCTAGCACGTACAATATGGTCGAGAGGTGACAACCTTGATGAATTGATAAAGACAATGTAAAGGGTTTCGATCTTACCCTGTTCACTTCCACTATGAATTTGGAGTACACACACAGAAGGCAAATCAGTTGCGAAGGTTCACTCCGAATCCAACCGCAAATAAAACAACCTCCGAGAAACCATTGTCAACCCTATCAAAGGCATTGGACTGATCTAAATTGATCAGCACAGCATTATCATCGACTTTTTCTTTGATCGTGCAACCCAAATGAAAATCGTTTTGGATAGTCCTGCCCTTAACAGCGCAACACTGCTCAGGATCGATTAAACTAGGCAGAACAGTCTGCAAAGATTTTCTCCAAAATCTTCAAGTCAGTGTTTAGCATCGTTAACGGGTGAAAGTTACTAATCCCATCTCCACCATGTTTATTCTTGCGAAGAAACTTTACTTTACCCCTGGTGAAGCATTGGGGGATCTTCCCTTGTTTCATTCAGTTGTTATAGTCACCAGCAAGCGGACAAACATATGCGACAGCCTCAAGTACACTTCGTAAGGAAGACGATTGATTCCGGAAATCTTGTCCGTCTCGACTGTTTTCAGCGCTTGCCGAATTTCATTCTCCATAATGCGCCCTTTATACACAACCGCTTCCGTTTCTTCGATTGGCGTCAAACTGAGCAGAACTCAATCCAGGCTCCTCGGTGAAAAGTTTCTGAAAAGAACCATAAAACTCCCTCCAAATGACTTCATTTGTAGTCCTCGGATCGTAACTCGTGAGCCATGTTCGTTACTTCACAAGACATTTTTAACCTAGCCTTAACTACTAGAGGTTGGTACTTTTTTATGTGAAAAAGCCAGCCCCCTCTCTTAGCTGTGTTAGTTTCTACGCTATCTCCTGCTTTTACCACTCTATCTCTCTTAGATTCTTTGCGCCGCTAGTCTATCTTGCTTGAGTCTTCGATTATAATCTGGTATAATAAATTATAAAGTTGTCTTGGTGCCAACACATGTTTTTCTCTAAACTAAACCATTCTTTTTATTTTTATTTCAAAAGAAATGGTCAAAAATTTCAAAACAAATTCCATTTGTGGTCAAAAACACCACAAATAACACTTGCAAAAAAGAAAAAAATGAAGAGAAACAACGCTTTTTGCAGTTCAGAATTTAACACTCCAATTCCGTTGTTGAATGTTGATAAGAAAGAAACGAAATTGCATTTATTAAATGAAACAAATAGTTGTTTTTCTTTCTTTTTAGCATTGTCAGTTTGATTAAAATGACCGACTGGAAAATGCCAACTTTTAGAAAGAAAAGTCTAATTAAGTGGAATTATTTCTGTGGGTTTTTTTTTTTTTTTTTAATAAGGTGGACCAAATTTTGGCTGGGTTTTACTTGTATCGACCATCACCATCTCTTGCAGAGAAATAGACACACACACACACACACACACACACTTCACTTTCATAAAAATCATACGTATATGCACATACACAAGATGGAAAAAAATATACCCAATTGGTATTTTTGTCTTTGTTTACAACGTTTCAGTCCAGACCTTTCTTTAGTAGTGTTTGATATTCCAGCATGACGTATTCCAGTTCTTTTTAATAGCTTTTTTAAGATAGAAAAAAGAATCTTTCCACCACTAACAGAAAATAATATAAATGCTCCATGAAACCCATTCTAATCCTATCTAAAATTATTTACTGCCAGTTATAAAATTCTTAGCACACTAGCTTTTCCCGTCATAATTTTGCCACCGTACCTGTTCCAGCTAACTGATCTCTACACTAGCTTTCGCTAAATTACTATCGTATGATTGGAATTTGGTTTGTTCAGATTTGATTATCCTCTTTGTGAAAAAGAGTTGAAAAAGGTTTTTTACTTGTGCTGGCCAAGATGGTTAAAACACTTTATTTATTTTATAAACATTAAAGGTATGTTTGTAGCAAAGGATCTTTTATGTATATTTCACCCTTCCGAGTGCTGAATGAATTAGGTCATTTTCAGAGAAGAGTTTAATCTATGTAACACTTACAAAAATCGCTAATAATTTGAAAATATTTTCATGAAATACTTGAGAGAGAGAAAAGCACTTATCAAACATTGAATTATTAGAAAACTGGAAGTAGATTTCACTGTATAAGATTTGAAAATTTACAGGCAAGCGACATTTTTGTCCTTTTATCTGCCTGTAAAAGGGTTAAGCCGGTTAATTTTTTTCAAAGGTTTTTATAGACTCAAGATTATAAAGAAGAATTTTTTTCAGTTTTTTAATTTTATACGAAACTGTTTTTCAAAATCAGTTTGCCAATTTAAGATGTTTTGAATTCAAAATAAAGTTTCTTTAAGAAATATCTATATCAGATATACATTTAAATAATACCATAATTTTTTTATGAGTACGATGCTAGTTGATATAAAGTCTATAAATATGATGTGTGACTTGTGCATAAAATGGCTACTCTCATTAGTCTTTAATCGAGTAAGCTATAGTTTATTAAACCTCATACTAAATTGTAGGGTTGATATATTTGTTGATTAAAAATAGATACTTTAAATTTTAAGGGTTTCTAATTTGTATATACATGAGATCCGAGAATTAATTTTTATTTATTGCGGACCGCAATAAATAAAAATTAATTCTCAGATTAAGAAGCCTCATCTCAAAATGATTCCAATTAAAGACAAGTACATGAGATCTCTTCAAAAAGTATCGAGACCGAAGGTGTACTTAGGAAGACAGAAATGTACAATAAATGAAACATTAATTTTCTACTAAACTATCTCCTAGGCATTCAATACAATTATTCCAATTAGTCTTCCTCTGAATCTCCTCTTTATGTAGTGTTAAGCTTCATATTTAAATGTCCTCTTATCTATGAGATGAATTTTCAGTTGAACAAAGCTAAGATTGATGACAATAGAGGAATCTGCATTAGCACAAACCTGTGTTTCACAAAAAATTGCTTATAAAAAAAAATATTGAGATGGCTTTATATATATATATATATATATATATATATATAATCTCTTGTTGAAGAGCCCTACCCCCCAAAAATCATACAAAATTTGGATTTTAGCAACAAAACGTTTTATTACCGAAAAGGATGAAATTCAATCATGTCATTAAATATTGGCATAAAAAGATCATTTTTCGCGATGTGTTGTTCCACAGTGGCATTTATTTTGCATTTTTACAGATGTCAGAAAGATTCAATCGCTTGAATGTGGGGCCCCACACCCCGGTTCAATAAATTTGGTCGTATGGTTAACAGTTTGATGAGTGTAATCCATTCCCACCCTAACTCAAATGAATCAATGACGGCTCGTCTCACCTTTGGGAAAATAACTACATCTCTATCTGAATATGTTGAGAGGGGCATTTCATAACTGTTACGACAAAGGCATTGATTGTGAATAATTCCGTGGGTTTGTAAAAAGGGAATTCAATGGAAAATATTGAAAAGATCTACTTCTCCTAGTGTTGTATTTTGACCTTCGACCGGGCCAAAAATGCCATTCCAAGGTGATGCACCGGAAGGAAGTGACACATTCTAATGGCAGTTATGAGAGGAAATCGCGTGGGCGGAAATGGGCTGATGAAATTGGACGAGGTAAAAAAAATTCCCATGGTACACTCATAGGCTGATGCACCAGAAGAGAGTGACCTGTGAACTGCATGACAGTTATTTCCGCTTGATGACGATCAAACATGCGATTTCAAAGATCGAGTAGGCGACTGAGTGGGCGTTGAACTATTATATAACTCAGTCAAGACAGAAGTCAGTGAGTTTCAATTGGAGTCAGAGTTATAGATGAGATGTGGTAGGGAAGGCCACATCAGGCTGAAGGGGCCTTGGGGTCCTGATGAGTTGAGGTTTGGAGAAAATGCTGATAGGATGCAGTAAAGAAAGCCATCACCCTGAAGAGTGGGCCTCTGGGTCTCCGGTTGAGCATCTGGAGAACGAGAAAGACACAACGTTGATGGCTATAAGAGTGGGGGTCAAAATATTGCAGCTTATGTTCGGTCTCCAGCTCCCTCTCACAGTAAAACCTTGAATAACCTTTTCGAACCCTTGCAATAAAGTGAGAGGTACATATATTTATAAAGAAGTCTTCCTACATCTGTTTATTTATTGTGTCGTTATGATGCTGTAAATGACAATGTAACACTAGCTGTGTTGATGGTAGATGTAATTTGTGTCTAGAAGAAAAGATACAAATTATGTTATTTGATCCTGTTAACTTATTAAATCAGAGATGTAATTTAATTGCTAGATGTAGGCATGGAAATAAATTTAGACTATTTTCAAAAATTAGTGAATAAATAAACAAAAAATGAATAACTATGATTTATTAAATTGGTAAATGAATTTGAATTTATATTAGTGATTTTTTTACTCTCTTATTTAATTTGGTGGGGGGTGGAATTTTACTGTAAATAACATTAGTTTAAGATTTTTTTTTTTTTGTTTTTTTGTTTTTTTTTAGTTCATTTTAATGATAAAAATTGATGTACTAGAATTAGGTATGTCTGAATAATATATATATATATATATATATATATATATATTCTAGTAAAAAAATCACTAATGTTATTTACGGTAAAATTCCACCCCCCCACCAAATTGAATAATAGAGTAAAAAAATCACTTCGAAAAGGTTATTCAAGGTTTTACTGTGAGAGGGAGCTGGAGACCGAACATAAGCAGCAATATATATATATATATATATATATATATATATATATATATATATATATATATATAATGTTTTTTTTGTTTGTTTGTTTTTTTTTAGTTCATTTTAATGATAAAAACTGATGTACTAGAATTAGGTATGTCTGAATAATATATATATATATATATATATATATATATATATATATATATTATTCAGACATATCTAATTCTAGTACATCAATTTTTATCATTAAAATGAACTAAAAAAAAAAAAAAAACATTATATATAATGTTTGGATGTTTAGACGTATTATTGTTGCTGTAAATTTTGCCTCTGTTAAATTTAAAGTATGATGAAACCGGATGTTCTTTTACATGCCATAGGTTGATACTTATTGTTACTTGATGTTAAAGACTTACTTTTAGGAGAAATAAGTTCGTTTTTTGTCTGGTTGTGAATGGGAAAAAATTGTTTTAATCCATTTTCTTGTTTGATCTGAAGAAATCCTGTTAATTTTTTAGAACATTGATTTATATCAATGCTTTTAACAGGATGGAAATAGATTTATTATCTTAATGTGACCAATTGTTTTTTTGTATTTTTTGTTTTGTTTTTTTAAGAGAAAAATATATATATCTCAAATTTTTACCAACTCATCTAGATGAAGTTTAGAAGTCATAACTTTATATAAGTTGCTCACCTATCGACGTCTTCATTTTAATTTAATATATCTTTAAGATTTAAAGATTCACTCATGAAACTGTTTTATCATACCTCGTGTAGAAATTGAGGTTAAACAAAATTACTGTATGAGACAAACTTGTATGAAAGAAAGTATTTAAAATCAAATTTGAACAGTGTGTCATGTATTTCTATTTGCCAGAACAAACAACCCTAGTGTAAAATGTAAAACTTTTTAACTCTTAATAAAGGTCAATTCTTTATACTTCTTGAATCTTTTTTGGATATATTTTTGTGTCAAATTGTTTTAAAATACAATTACGATGGTGGTTTTTGTTCTGATTTTTTTATGGTTAGTGGGGTGTCTTCAATCCTTATACAACAATTTTAGATGTTGATAAACATATTGTTTTTCTTTGATTTACTTTTAATTTAATGATTAAAGTTTTCAAAGATTTTAATTTGTTACTGTTAAAAATATGTCTACCTTTTTGTAATATTTTGTATATTCAAGCCCAGATGAGGTTGTTTACTGTAGCATGAGGTTGGCCAACCAGCAAGGACATATCCATCAGTTCTGTGTGAACACTGGGTGCAGTCTAGAGGATGAGCTAAGAGGCATGGATGTTGAGGACGAATGGCGAGAGTGTCAGCGAACTCCATGCCGATTTTCTAGACTGCATCCTGTGTCTGCACAAAGCTGATGTAAGTCAGTCCTTGCAGTTAGCCAATATTGAGATAAGAGAAAACTAAGTTTTTTAAAATGAAGGTTGTTGAAAGATATAAATGGATTTGACTTCTCTGTTTAAATAAATCTCACATATTCTTATCACCCAAAAGGAAAAGTTAGAGGTCACCTTTTGTGTTGATAATCAGTGTTTGGTTAACACCCTTAAAAACATATAGCTCTTGAAATATCCACAAACTGAATTATTTTTTTATTAATTAAACATTAATTAGCTTTAACCATTACTTTTGTGTGGCAAGGGGCAAAACAGAAGTTGGATCAGTTGGCTTGAACCTACTGTTTTGAATTAAACTTTCATTAAAGAATATTGTAAAGTTTGTCCAAATGGAGAGGGGTAAATTTCTTATCTGGCCAAGCCTTTTACTACCTTTCCGTGAGTAGGGGGGGGGAGTAGAGTCTGCTATTCATTTTCATTGAAAATACATCTAATACCATATCTCATATTCAACCCAGTCAGCTGGGGCTATACAATACGCCAACTGTATCTCTGTAGAGGAGTAAGACCCCACTGACAAATATCTTGAATATGACTCTAAACTGTATCTGATGGTGAGGCTTCAATCCAGGAACTTTGGGGAATATTTCCATTACTCCTAGGTTCACTCTGACCTGGAGTGGTAGTACCTGTTAGGGTCTCATCTATGGGTCAAATAGAATTGTTTAACCATTTAACTCGGTGCAAAAAAATGCTTAATGTCAAATTATTAGTGTTACATTGCAATACTTGAAACCATTTAACTATGTGCAAATAAAACAATTAGTGTTAGATAGCAATATTGAAGCCATTTAACTATGTGCAAATGAATGATTGATATTAAAGGGAGTCCCTGTGGCATAATGGCTAAAGTGATGAACTGCAACATTGAACTCCAGTCACATCATTATGTTCACTTACGAATTAATACCCTTGGGAAATTTATGAATCCCCTTATCCCTCTAGTTATGGGTTAAATAGTACAACTAGTATTCTTTTTCAAGAATGGATTTGGTATTAAATAGCCCACAAAGGTTGATAAGCTATTGATCGAAGAAACCAAGATTAACACTAAATAGAATTATTCATGTTAGATTGGAATACTTGAAACTGTTTAACTGTGTACAAACAAATGAGCTCTGGGTTGTTTAAAATGTTACCTAAAATTTATTTGTTTAGATGTTATATATATGTGTGTGTGTATGTATATATATATATATATATATATATATATAAACAAGATTTGGCATTAAATAACTTACAAGTCATGCTAAAATCACCCAAATTAAGCAATGATGAGTTTATTCAATTCTTAAATGGGTGATCACTTAAGTAGCAGCAGGTACAGTAAGCAAGTTGAGGCCTGTGTGTATATCTAAGCAAAGTTTGGTATATAAAGAGTTGATATACTATAAAACCCAACCAACAAGCCCTATCTTATTACAAGATCTGGGGTGATTACCATGGTGCAAGTTCACATCACAGATCAAATTGTATGTATTGTGATTTCAATTCTCTGATTGTCCCACTAATGTAACTTTGTGCCATATTAGGATGGATTTAGCAAATAATTATTTGACAAAAAATAATTGGAAAATGTAAAGATAAATTGTAAAGAATCATTTAAGTTTTTGTTTTTATTTTTGTGATCAATAAAAAAACCCTGATATATTTTAAGATTTATTTTAATTTCTGGTAGAACTTAACCGGCCTTTTCACAGTGACCTGTGTTCTGAGATAAAAATCAAACATTATAAATGAATACCTTTTTCCTCTCCTTTACACACACCTACTCACACAGGTAAACTGCTGTGTTAATCAATTATTATCTCACAACTTTTGGTGTTCCTTTTTATCTAAAAGTAAATATCATTAACTGAAATTTCTGGATTTTTGGCCACCTGCCTTCTAGTGTAGTTGATATGTCACTCGTCTTTTAGATAAGAGTTGTATTTGTGTTGTAATAATATAGGTACTAACATAGTCACCATGGAACTTTTCTACTGTAACAAATTACTTGAGAGCTTTTAATTCTATGATTTAATAGAAATATAATTTTCTTTTAGATTATTAGGTAAATAATTCCGTATCAATATTTGTTCTGCTTAAAAGGAGGTGATTTTAAGTTTGCATTAGATTTTGATTGACTTTTTTCCAATCACAGACTAAATCTAAATATGTTATTAAATAAAGATTATTTGTACTAATTGAAAAATATAAATATTAAAGCAAGAAACTTTTTCTTAGCATATATATTTTATACAGTAAATCTACAAGTAACAATTGATTTTAATGGCATGTTAACCCATCTAGGGTTATTTTATGTCTAGAGATTAGGAAATTGCATTCATATTTACATTTTTCATGGAGTTGTTTTGTTTTTTGCACATGGCCCTATTGAATATGAATAATTTTTTAACAGATCTATTTGACCTGTTGATGAAATCCTAACAGGTACTACCACTCTGGGTCAGAGTGGACCTGGGAGTAATGACAATGAAGGAGTGTTCTACACTCCCATAACTGGAGCCTCTCCATCAGATACAGTTTAATGTCATGTCCAAAACACCTCTTAGGGAAGAGTCTTACTTCTCTGAAGGAGATATGGTCAGCATATTCTAAACTCCTCTGACAAGGTGTAAAAAAAGTAAGTAAAGTTGGCGACCTTAGTCGAGGGTGACCCAAAGGCTCCTTTTCAATAGCTACCACACCGAGGTGTTGGGGAGGGTGCTACTCCATTCCCTGGATTGCTCCACTTTACTCTTGATCCTTACCTTATAATGCTGAGTGTAAACAAGACAGCATCAAGTACCATTTTTCGAGTCTTAGGTATGACGCGACCTGGGATTGAACACCGGTCTCCTGGACCATTGACGAACACTCTACTCATTAGGCCAGTGATAGGGTGTAAATTGCAGAAAATATCGTATTTTTTCCAGGATTTGTTACCAATATGGTCATATTTAATAGAAAATAATCATTATGTGAATTGGCCTGATTTTTATTTTGACAGCCCAAGGGTGCTGAAATAGTCCTAAGTAGAATTTAATCTCTTCCAATCCTCCATTTGTGTAGATGCTCCACTACTTTTCTGTAAGAATTTTCCTTATAGCAAAACTTTGTACCTAGATTAAAAAAATATCTGTATTCTACAGATATTGCCCAGTGTATCCCCAAGGGAAACTGAACTGGATTTTCTTTGTTTAACCATTATTCTGGGATGCATCTGGACCTCTGTGTTAAATTTTGTAAAGATCCATTGAAAAATTGCTCATATATTGTTGTGGCCTTGAAGGGCCAGAAATGAATCACTCAAAGAGAGGTAAGGTTTACAGCAGTGTATATTTATGGAAATACAGACAGTAACGGTCACTGGTAACTGACTAGACTTGCTTGCCTCATTTATCAAGCCAGTCACTATTCATAGTATCAGGGAGGGTCCATTCAGTGACATCATGGAGTATATTACCATTGTACACATCACTGCTTTAACAGGGGAAGGTTGTGGATATATTTGTTATACCCTTCTACTATTGTTACTATTACTTTCATATCCTGAAGATTTTTCAGGTGTGTGGCAAAATTCAAGTATTCATTTACTTTTCACTTTCTTTCATTTTCCCTGTAAGGAACAGCAAAATATGCAAGATGGAGATTTATTTTTTCTTGTTTGTTTATTTTGCATGTTAGAACAGTGACGTAGCATCCACAGGTGTCTGGAGATAGGCATCACACAAATCAATTTTTGATAACAATTTTCCGTTGTTAAGTTTTACAAAGATCTCACTGTACCCCACTTTTGATTGTACTCCTATTTGTTTGAGTCTATTCAATTCCTCGTCGAACTGATTTAACAACGGGAATGGCACATTTCTTTTCTTTTTAAAAATTGTTTAGATATTTGATTTCAACTCAAACTAAGCAGACGTAATCTTACATCTGCCAAGTCCACCAGAGAAAACTTTAGGGAACATTCCTTTTAATTCTTCTTTTAACTTGTCTGCTTTGGCAGTTAAATTTTGTATTTTTTGGCAGAAAGAATTTATGGGTATATCTCATGATTAGAATTGTTCCATCCACTTATTACCAAAAAGATTGTTTCTCATCACAAACATTTTTAATTTCAAGGTTTTTTCTTTGAATGTGACATTTGTAATTAATTTGCCTGGGAATTTTATTCCCCACCCCATCACACTTCTCGTGATTTTGTTAGTTTTTATCATAGTCAGTTTGCCCAATTTCCTCCATGTATGCACTGCCCTGTCGGCTGGGGCTGTAGAATATGCCGACTGTATCTCTGCAGAGGGGTAAGACCACCCCCTGATGAGTGTCCTGGATATGACACTAAACAATCTGATGGTGAGGCTTCAGTAATACTGGATCTTTGAGGAATGCAGAGTACCTCTTCATTGCCATTGCTCCCAGGTCCAGTCTGGCCTGGAGTGGTAGCACCTGACAGGGTCCTACTATGGGTCAAATAGAACGATTTGACATTCAACTCTGTACAAACAAATGACTTAAGCAAAATTGAATTGTTTGAAAAAGAACTGTTTGATCATTCAACTGTGAGCAAACAAGTGACTGATGTCAAATTGAATTGTTGGTGATAGATAGCAGTACTTAAAACCACTCTGTACAAACAAATAACTAATCCACCCTGTCGGCTGGGGCTGTAGAATACACCAACTGCACCTCAGTAGAGGAGTAAGACCCCACCTCCCCAAAGAGGACACCTGTTGGCTGTAGGTGATGACCTGTGATGCTTTAGGACAGGATCCTGGTGGCTGAGCTGTCTGTGACCCAGTTGCCTAAGTGGCCATATGATTAGCAACATTCCATTTTGGTCCTTACTGGGCTAGACGGTGGTCAGAGAGGCCCGATCTGATCAATCGGATGGTTATGTCAAGCCCTCTCTTGGAGGCCTGCAAAAGACCTTTGTAGGTCTCCAAGGCAAAAAGCCGTGGCTGCAGGGTCAAATACGCTGAAGAAAGATTTATGTTTCCCCTTTTATCTCTAAGTGAGTAATAAACTTGGGAATGAAAACCTAAAGATCCTAAATTGCTGGTCCGTTTCCTCAGTGTAAGTATACTGAATGTGTAGCCCTGATTTGCTAAGGTTTCCCTTTTGACATTTTCCTTCTTAGGGCTCCATGGTGGGTGGGGTGCACAGTCAGTGAACTCAGCAAAAATCCCTATGGATACAAAACAAAACCAAAACCCAAGCAAAAAACCCCCAAAACTAAAGCGTCTGTATGCCGAGTCTGACTCCAACAATGACACTGATCAAACCCTTTTCCTCAATTTTATCATGTTGGAATCAACGGAGGATACTCCAATCACAAATTTGTCTCCCTTCATTATTGAAAAACTCTTTAAAAAAATTAATCAACAATACCCTGCTGGTAGAAATGCCAAAAAATCCTTCTTGGACCTTCTACAAGAACAGAAAAACTTTCATAACCTAAAAATAAAAGCTTACCCCCACAACTCCCTAAATTTGTCAAAGGGTGTTGTGAGAAGCCTAGACCTCTCCCTCTGCACTTTAGATGAAATAAAAAGTAACCTCTGCAAACAAGGTGTCACTGATGCTAAATGAATATCTATCAAAAGAAACAATCAAATAATCTTAACAAACACCTATATTCTAGATTTTAATACTCCAAAACCACCTACTGAAATAAAAATTGACTACTTAATAACAAAAGTTGAAACCTATATTTCAAACCCACCGAGATGCCACAACTGCCAAAAATTTGGGCATCACAAAGAAAAGTGTACCAGACCTCTAATGTGTAAGAACCGCAGAGAAACTGGAAACCATATAGACTGTCAACAGCTCCAAAAATGTGCAAACTATAAACAAAATCACTCAGCAGATTCCAAAGAATGCGAATTATGGAAAAAAAGAAAAAAGATTACTTGATGTGAAACATACAAAAAATATATCCTACTCGGATGTAAGGATGTTCATTGAAAATTCTCGAGCCACAGCTACCTATGCAAACATAGCCAAACCCACAGACAACTCTACCAAAAATCAAGGAATGATGACTCACTTCAACATGATAAATCTAATAAGGGAATTCAAGACAGTACTTGAATTACTAAATCTACAAAAATTACTCAAACCAAAGAGGAAAAGAACAAAATAAAATTCACCTCTGACAATACTGATGGTTATAACCAACCCTTCACCCTAACCAAACTCCAAAACTCAATATCTAAATCTAAGAACTCAGTCCCTGGTCCAGATGAAATTCACTACACCCTCCTCAAAGAACTCCCAACAATAACTCTAAAATGTCTTCTAGATATATACAGCAGTATCTGGATCTCTGGCAACATCCCTACCATATGGAAGCAAGCCATAACTATCCCTCTCCTCAAAAAACCAAAAGATCCCACAAACCCTACCAGTTATAGACCTATATAAGCTGCACCTGCAAAACCCTCAAAAGGATGATCAATTTAAAACTAACATTGTTCCTTGAATCCAATAACCTCCACTCAAACCTACAAATAAGCTTCAGAGCCAAAAGAAATACCCTAGACCAAATAGTCCATATAGAAATTTTAATCAAGGAAGCATTCATCAAAAAAGAACATCTGGTTACAGTCCTCTTTGACCTAGAAAAAGACTACAATACAATCTGGCTATATGACATATTCAAAGACCTCGGCCTACAAGACAGACTCTCCATCTTCATAAAGCACTTCCTAGAAGACCGGACCTTCCAAACACAAATAGATAATACACTCTCTGATCCAAAACAACAAGAATTAGGTGTACCTCAAGGTAGTATCCCATTTGTGATCCGATTCATGATTAAAATGAATAAAATAACAACCTGCCTTCCTCCGAAAAATCAACAGATCATTATATGTCTACAACTTCTTCATTTGTTACAGTTCTAAAAACACGGTCTCCATAGAAAGAAAAATGCAACAGTGCATCAACAAGAAATTAAAATGCGCCATCAAAAATGGTTTTAAAATCTCTAGTAATAAAACCAAATGCATGCATTTCTGCCAAATCCACAAAATGCATAATCAACCCACCCTAACATTAAATGGCTCTGAAATACCCATAACCCAGCAATATAAATTCTTAGGCATTACTCTTGACCTAAAACTATCCTTCATCCCCCACATTAAACAACTGAGGATCAAATGCAACCAAACTATCCAACTCTTGAGAACCATAGCCCACACAGACTGGGGTGCTAATAAAAAAAACCTAACCAAACTATTCAGATGCCTTATACAATCAAAACTTGATTACAGCTTCTCCATATATGGAGCAGCCAGAAAGTCCTATCCCAGATAACTCAACTATCCATCACCTGGGACTCCGTATTGCCCTAGGAGCCTTCACTACCTTTCCAATTGAAAGTTTATGCATAGAAGCCAATGAAGCCCCACTTTTTTTGAGAAGATATAAACTTGCACTCCAATATTATATTAAACTTATTTCATGCCCCTAAAACCCTGCCTATAATTGCATCATGGAAATAAGATACTAAAACTTTTTCAAAAATAAAGAAAAGGCCAGTAAATCTTTTAATCTAAGAATTCAAACCCTCCTAAATGAAATCAAAATCAATCCCAAAATTATACATACTACAATTCTCCCCAAAAAAACACCATGGACCATAAACCAACCAATAATAAAGCTAGACTTAACCAAACTTTCCAAAACCAAAACACACACGATCACCTTCCAAGAGAACCCCTCAACATCCAAAACAACTTCCCAGACCACCACCACATCTATACAGATGGATCCAAACAGGGAATGAAAGTTGGTTGTGCTGCTGTGTTCCAAAACCAAGAACTGTTAAAAAGTCTTGCAAATGAATCATCAAACTATAGTACAGAAGCCATAGCTATTGACCTACCCATGAACATTATAGCAATTCACAAATCCTCTAAATTCATCATCTATTCAGACTCCGAATCAGTCCTCCAAGCTCTATAGAGCAAAGATTCATCAACTGTTCTCATCACAAGACTACTAGATAAAATGAAGACTCTTTCTAAAAATAATAGCATCATTCTTACTTGGATACATAGCCACATTGGCATACAGGGAAATGAAAGGGCATACAAAGCTGCCAAAAAAGCACCTCAGACACATATATCCAATACAAAAATTCCATACACTGACCTAAAACCACTTATTAACAAATTTATACTCAAGAAATGGCAAAAATCTTGGGATGATCAAACACAGAACAAGCTCCACCATATTCAGGATATCATAGGTGAATGGCCAGCAGGTTATAGAAGAAATAGAAAAGAAGTGACAATCTCCAGATTTCATATTGGTCACACCCACATTACCCATTCACACCTACTAAAAGGGGGAAGGCACCCCCCTGTATGTTCAACATGCAAAGTACCTCTCACAGTCAAACACATTCTCATAAACTGTGATAGGTTTAGACAAATTCTTCAAAGACTGCCATCCAGAGGAAATCTTAAGCTTTCTAAAAGAAACCAACCTCTTCATCAAAATCTAGTCAAATATGATAAAACGTAACTAAAACTCATACCCTAAAACCTAAAACATGCACAAAAAACAAAACCAATTTAACCTTTCTGGTATTAAATGACCCACAGAGGTTGATATGCCATTAAACAAAATTCAAACTCCATGTATGCAAATTTATTATTGACACGCCTGAGTCGAGTTGTAACTAATTACTTTTACTTAATATTTGAACCTGTACAAATTTTCTAATGTTTTTTGTCTTCTGATTCATCAGTCTTAGAGATTTTTACAAAACTATTTTTCTTTTTAGCTCTGCAGTGTATGCTTTTGTGCTCAAATCGGTCACAAGTCAGACACTTTTTAAGTCTGTATATGGGCAGTTCTTATACCAATGCAACTGGCTGCAGCCAAAGCATTATTTAGGCGGAAAAATACTTTGTTTTTTCTTTGGTTTACCTGATTTAGTTGGTGACTGGTTTTGTGTTTTGTTGTGTATTTTTTATGAGAGACACCGCTTTCTTCAATGTCTTTTGAGTCTTGGTGAACACTAACAAAATGTTGGCAGTCTTTGGTGATTTGTTGCAGCATTAAATTAGGTTAACTCTAGAGTTTATTAAGAACCTTTCATCTGATTTCTGAATCCTTGTTGGATATTAAACCCTGTATGAAGATTAAGCATTTGAAGTTGTTAGCACTCAATTCCAATAATCCGAAATCATCGCAGTGTTTGTTTACTAGGCTAGCAAAGGTTATATAATCTTCGTTGTCTTTCTTTGTGAGATTCATGCATTTCTATTTTTTATGGAAGAGAGATGTTTTGGGGCTGAATAATTCAGTCAACAATTATACTGCTTCAGTGAATGTCAGGTTGCTGTTTTTTTTTGGCGGTGGGTAATATATAATTGATGAATTTGATACCTAACTTTCTTAGTAGCAAATGAACCTTCTTAAAATCAGCCCAGTTTGCACTGTCAGTATTGTAGAGATCTTTGTATTGTAGAAGTCACTGTTCTAACATGCAGAATAAACAACAATAATAACAACTCTAACTGGCTCAGCAGCCCCAGCTGGCAGACAAAAATAAAACAGGCTGTAAGTCAATACAGACCCCGCGACATGACTAAAGCAAGCCAGTATATATATTCCCTAATATATCCACTCACTGGGCCAGCAACCAACTGCTGTCCAGAGAATGGACTTAACCACATGCATGTAATGGAATGCCCCAATATCCATAAAATCTCTCCTTCCTTGGTTCTGCATCTCACTTTAACTGGTAGCTCAACTGGTTACACAACTGAGTGTTGACTCATAGCTACCAAGCTTTACGTTTCGACGCAGGCGAAATCTGATACAAGTGAACTTTGACATGGCGCTGCAGACAAGATCCTTTAAAGTCAGACTTTATGAATAAATCAATTCAAACAACAACCTCTCGGTTGGGGCTGTAGGATGTATTCTGTAGAAGGGTAAGACCATCCCAAAATGTATACTCTGCAGAAAGGTAAGACCATCCCAAAATGTTCTGGGTATTGTCGATCGGGCTATGCTTTGGGCTCATTTTTGTCTGATTTACACCAACATCCAAAGCCCTGCTATATCTGAGTCACTGGAGATCTTGTCTTGGTCTCACATGACCATCTCAAATGCTTTGGCATGGCTTATGTTCCGTTATAGGGTCTTCAGCAACCCTGCTTTAGCCAGCATATCTGCCTGTAGTGCATCATTAGCTATATCCCGGATGAACTGGTCCTTGATATATACACTGTATAGATCATGATCGCAGTTGGGGCATATGAAGTTGCAGCCAAACTAGATAATTTTGGATGGACTCATCATCGCTTTGTACAGATGATGAAAATGAGATCCAGTGGACTATGGTATTTAATTTCTGCATGACCAAGACTTCCAGCATAACAAGTAGCTTGTTAGGGTTCATGATGAAAAATTCAAGGTAGGTATTGATGATGGAATTCTGGACAACTTCATCAGTGCAATTATATAGTTGGATGTTGGTCTGTGCAGTAGAGAGATTGGTCATCTTAGTGAACTTATCCCAATCTATCCTGAATTTTCAGAACTGTTAAGGGGTCATTTCTTAGTTGAGTTGAGGAAGTTCTGCAGTCGGTGAGTTTACATGAGTTACCAGTGATACTGAGGATTTCTTGGTTAACTTAAGTATGGCGAGCATGTTGCCCATAGTCTTGATGTTGCCCATGCTCCTTGAGCATGGTACGGTCCAGCATATGCAGACAGTCTCTCGTGATCTCCTCACTTGAGAATGTCTGTGCATAAATCTTGGCAGAGGCAGCAAATTTGCCTGCCTCGATGAATGTGCTTTCCCAACTAAGAAGGTTGGATCCTGTTTGCAGCAGTTATCACCACGAAGGAAAATGGGAAACCAAGGAGGACAGTAGACTACCAGCATCTAAATTCCCAATGCAAATGAGAACCACACCACACCAGCTCACCATTCCAACTGTCATTACAGGTACCTCCAAACACAAAAAACAGTCCTGGATGCTGTGGGTGGCTACCACTCAATCCCTCTAGATGAGGAATCACAACCTCTAAGAATTTTCATCACAGAGTGGGGTCGTTTTATGTATCTCAGAATGTGTAGGCATCACCAGAAGCTAAAAGGTGTCGACATAGACTAACAATTCCATTGCAAGTATGATATATGGCAGTAACAGTATTTTGGGATAATTGATTTTTACAATTACCTTGACTGCCAGCCAATATTAAGAGCCATCAATCAAGTTAGGTGTCATTTGGAGATCTGATTTCAGCTTATATAGGATCATTACGTAATTTATCAATTTGAAGAGACTTAACATTTAAAATTTTCCACCATGTCAAAACCTTGTTTATGAAGAAGGCAGTATCATTCTTATCTACACTTATTCCAGACTGAGTGAGAAGTGCATTGTATGTTTTTTCAGAAAACACTCTGAAACAAGTAGAAACCTGTTGTCTTTCTATTGGCTTTGGAGCAATGGAAATTTCATTTAGATCTGAAACTTTCAGATTCAAAATGATATAACTGTTTAAGATGTGCCCATTTTGAAACTCGTCTTACTCCATCATCAAAGATTAGTTCTCCTGTTTTTCTGTCAACCACAAATTGTGAATATTTTTTAACAGATGAACATAATCAAAAAGCAAATGTTTATTATTTTCAGTTAACCAAGGTTTTTCAGGAAGTGTTGGATATAATTTTAAAAAAGCTTGATTTACTCAGTTGCCATCACATATAATAGCCTTTACATCAACTGGTACAGGTGTGATGGCCTGGACTGTTAACTCAATTTGTTCAAATAAAAAGGCTGATGTTAATTTTGAAGTTGGAATCAATTTTGTAAGAAATTTTGGACCCCCATTGAGACATATCAACATTATACCAAGTACTGTTTGAACAAGTAGAGATAAATTGTCAACTGATTTACCAAATAGTTGTTTGCCATGATATAGCAACAATTTTTAAAAATATATGTGGTGCCTTCAATATGTTTCCAGACTTTTTTGTACAGGCATTTAAAATTGTCGTAGACTCTTGAAAATTCAGTATGTTATTGCTATACATATTATGAGATGACTGACCAATTTTTAGGATTTCACATTAAAATGAAGAGCTACTGCAGCAGTTGGAATACACCCTACTAAAGCCTGATTGTCACAGCTGGTGAATTCCAAAAATGTAATCTGGACATAAGGACACTTTAGAAAAATGATATGCAATAAAATTCTGTTTTAAACTTGGAAAAAATGCCACAGAAATGTATGGAATGCTTCAGGCTGCTTTTGGAGCATCTTGCATGAATCGAGCATCAGTTTTTGAGTGGCATAAGAGATTCAAGGAAGGCACGGAATCTGTGAGGGATGATGAGAAGTGTGGGAGGAGTAAGGAAGTCAATACACCAGAGTTGATTGGCCAAAGGGTTAGGGTTACTATGATGAGGTTTTAAGGGAGTTCAGGAAGAAATTCCATTGGAAGAGGTCAGCACTCTTCAAATCGGGTCAGTGTCATTTTCACCAGGACAATACACCAGTCCACAACTCCATCTTTTTTCACAGACTATTTGACCAAGATGGGCATCAACACAGTTCGTCACCATCCCTATAGTCCAGACCTTGCTCTCTGTGACTTTTGGTTATTCCCTAAGCTCAGAAGCTGTCGTTATGAGACAATTGAGGATATGAAAGAGGCTGTGACGATGGTCATTGACACGCTCACACAAGAGGACTTCCATGGGACCTTCCAGAAGTTGTTGGAATGGCACAACAAGTGTATTGCAGCCGGAGGAGCTTACTTCGAAGGGGACTAGAATTTCATGTGTATACTATCAATAAAAGTGTCCATATGAAAAAAGTCTGGAAACTTATTGAATGATCCTTGTACATGTGTCTGCATTCATCTGTGCATATGATCATGCTTGTAACTAGATATATAAATAAATAAAATGCAAACAGCCTCATTTGAACTCAGGTAACTAAGTCCATTTCCTATGATTATAATTATTACACCATAAGTACCTTCATAAAAGAAATATCAGTATATATTTAAATACTTGTCTTTCTCTTGTTTGACACAAGACATTTTGTTGCGGGAGAGATACAAACAATTAAAGATGGGTTTTCAATAAAAACTAAATAGCCTAATTTACTTTACTATTTTAGCCCAAACTGGATGAAGATGAAAAAGATTTATGTCTTTCTCAAGGGAATTAGTGCAAAGTAAACACAAAATGTCTCAGTCAGAAATTGAACTTGGTTCACCAATTTCATTTCTTGCATGAATCGAGCATCAGTTTTTGAGTGGCATAAGAGTTTCAAGGAAGGCAGGGAGTCTATGAGGGATGATGAGAGGTATGGGAGGAGTAAAGAAGTCAGAACACCAGAGTTGATTGGCCAAATAAAGACTTTCATGGATAAGGACCATCATGTGTCTATAGAGACAATAAGTTCACAGTCTGACGTCTGTGTAGGAACTGTACACACAATTATTTATGAGAAACTGAAGATGCGGAAGATTTGTGAGAAGTTTATCCTCATGTTTGGAGAATGACTTGAGATTTTTTTTTCCTCCTTTACAACTGACTTTTTTGTAAAAATTCCTTTATTCTGTTGCTGTGGTGGACTTTCTTTTCACTGTTTGGTGAATCCTTGTGTGTGATATAAGGTCCTCATAAGTCCTTTAGTTTCCTCATCACCAGTGTTGTGGCCTTGAAGGGCCAGAAATGAATCACTCAAAGAGAGGTAAGGTTTACAGCAGTATATATTTGAAAATACCGACAGTAATGGTTACTGGTAACTGACTAGACTCACTTGCCTTGTTTATCGAACCAGTCACTATTTATAGTGTTGGGGAGGATCCATGCAGTGACATCATGGAGTATATCACCATTACATATATATATAAATTTGTAGGATTTTTTTTTACCTATGAAAGACAAATAAAATCTTGCAAATCAATATATATATATATATATATATATATATATATTTATATAGCCAAATGGTTTTTAACCCTTTCATTAGTGTGTTTGGCTATAGTTGAATTCGTAGTGGTGTATCATGTGCAATTATGGTCAAATTTCTTAAAACATTCCATTTGTTGATCCATACTTTCCAAAGAAGTTTCTCATTATTTCAACACTAAATTCAATTATTTTCGGCATATTTTCTTATCAGATTGTTGCTGTGGAATCTCATTGAATGATATCAATCATTGCTTAGTGAGTAGATTCAGACTCAGAATTAAATGAAATTAGCACCTATCAAGTAGATTTGGATCACATGACTCAGATACAGACAGCACACATCCTGCTGTATATAGTGTATATTATAGGAAGAAAGCAAGAACAATATTTACTGATTTAATTCAAGAAATGTTCTTTTTCTTTTTAAATGTTGTAGAAAATATAAATTCTGACTAATGACTCACACTGCTTCTGGTGCCAATCAAAGTTAAACTTTTAAACTTTGGTTCATCTTTTGACATATTTCCTCTCTTTTCAATCTGCAATAGATTTTGTTTCTTTGCTGCAGAAAATCCCGCCAAATCCAGGTCCATTTAAAAAAATTTCTCCAGACCATTTTTTAAAAACAGATTTTTCTTGGAGCTACCAAAAATTATTAAATTGCACAGGCATTTGATTCTGAGAAATAAATGAAATTAATCAAAATTTATAGGTGAAGGAAAAATTTTGTTGTTGATTGTATGTCTTTATAAATATATATGTATAGACATGTCTGAATACATGTGCTTATATATATATATATATATATATATATAAAACTTGTGTGTGTATATGTACGTATGTCTACATAAATGTGTATGTGTATTTATTGACCTATATCTCTATTTGTGTGTGTATATATATGTCTGTGTGCATGTGTATATTTTCCTGTGTGTTTTTATTTATATATATATATATATATATATATATAGTGTATATATTTGTATTTATATAATGTCTGTTCGTATATGTGTATATATATATATGTTTATGTGCACATATATTTATACAATTTTGTTTGTATTTATATATATATGTATATACTCATGTCTGTATATATATGTGTGTGTCTGTGTATGTATGTGTGTTTTGTGTTCATCAGTTTTTGTATGTATATGTGCCTTTATGTCTATGATTTGGTTAAAGGCAGGAAGTAATTCTTTCAATTGAAATATCAGCCTGCTCTTTATTGATGGAGACACAAATTTGTGTTAGTGACATTTCAGCTAAATTAAGCAACACATTTTAGACATTTCTGGGACAAGATATTTTTAAAAATAATAAAATCTTTATTCAGGGAGAACATCATATTCTTCTTTATGCAAATATTTCTCACCTCTTAATGCTTTCTTCATATTATATATTTTCTTTATATTATGTTTTTTAAAATCTATTCATGTATCTTTTTATATAACACTTCTCATATTCTTCTGAAGCACATGGACAGATTGCCTTGAAAAAGCCAACAGTGTCTAGGTGATATATCTTAATATCTCCCTACTTACTTCTCCTTTTGTTAAAGTCTCCTCAGTATCTCTTTCTTAACATTTTACTCCTTTATAGTTTCTGCTCACCTTTTTTTATTGATATATACTTACCTGCTCCCATTCACATGCCAAGTGAGACATAAGTTGATAGCCTGGTACCTTGAGATAATAGCTGCTTAGCAGGTCTGAGTTTATCTCTTGGTGCCTGAGGCATACCTAAAAGGAAATGACCTTATACCAAATCTGACCAAGTGAGAAGACACTTCAATCCACCCTTCTTTTTCTCAGTTTACTTTGTTGACATTTCTCCATTCACTCTTCCTTGTTGACATGTCTCAATTGACCCTTCTTTGTTGATATGTCTCTACTTATCCTGCTTTGTTGACATATCGCCATTCATCCTTCTTTGTTGATATGACTAAATTCACCCTTCTTTGTTGACATATCTATGCTTATCTTTCTTTGTTGACATGCATCTATTCACCCTCCTCTGTTGTTATATCTCCATTGACCCTTCTTTGCTGACATGCCTCTATTCATTCCTCTTGGTTGACATGTTTCCATCCACCCTTTTTTGTTGACATGTCTCCATTCCATCATCTTTGCTGACATGTCTCCATTCACTTTTCTTTGCTAACATGTCTCCATTCACCTTCTTTACTGACATAGCTCCATTCACCCTCCTTTGCTGACATGTCTCCATTTACCCTTTTTTACTGACATGTCTCCATTCACCCTTTTTTGTTGACATGTCTCCATTCAGTCTTCTTTGCTGACATGTCTCCATTCACTTTTCTTTGCTGACATCTCTCCAATCACTTTTCTTTGCTGACATGTATCCATTCACTCTTCTTTGCTGACATGTCTACATTCACCCTTCTTTGCTGACATGTCTCCATTCACCCTTCCTTACTGACATGTCTCCATTCACCCTTCCTTACTGACATGTCTCCATTCACCCTTCTTTGCTGACATGTCTCCATTCACCCTTCTTTCCTGACATGTCTCCATTCACCCTTCTTTACTGACATGTCTCCATTCACCCTTCTTTGCTGACATGTCTCCATCCACCCTTCTTTACTGACATGTCTCCATTCACTCTTCTTTACTGACATGTTTCCAATCACCCTTCTTTCCTGACATGTCTCCATTCACCCTTCTTTACTGACATGTCTCCATTCACTCTTCTTTACTGACATGTTTCCAATCACCCTTCTTTCCTGACATGTCTCCATTCACCCTTCTTTCCTGACATGTCTCCATCCACCCTTCTTTACTGACACGTCTCCATTCACTCTTCTTTACTGACATGTCTCCATTCCCCATTTTTTTGTTAACATGTCTCCATTCCCTCTTCATTGCCCAACATTTCTCCATTCACTCTTCTTCGTTGACATGTCTCCATTCACTTTTCTTTGCTGACATGTTTCCCTTCACTTTTCATTGCTGACATGTCTCCATTCACTTTTCTTTACTGACATGTCTCCATTCACTTTTCTTTACTGACATGTCTCCATTTACCCTTCTTTGCTGACATGTATCCAATCACTTTTCTTTGCTGGCATGTCTCCATTCACGCTTCTTTACTGACATGTCACCATTCACCCTTTTTTTGTTGACATGTCTCCATTCCCTCTTCTTTGCTGACATGTCTCCATTTCCTCTTCTTTGCTGACATGTCTCCATTCACTTTTCTTTGCTGACATGTCTCCATTCATCCTTCTTTGCTGACATGTCTCTATTCATTCTTATTTGCTGACATGTCTCCATTCATTTTTTTTTGCTGACATGTCTCCATTTACCCTTTTTTACTGACATGTCTCCATTCACCCTTCTTTACTGACATGTCTCCATTCACCCTTCTTTACTGACATGTCTCCAATCATCCTTCTTTACTGACATGTCGCCCTTCCCTCTTCTTTGCTGATATGTCTCCATTCACTCATCTTTACTGACATGTCTCCATTCACCCTCCTTTACTGGCATGTCTCCATTCACCCTTCTTTACTGACATGTCTCCATTCACATTTCTTTGCTGACATGTATCCAATCACTTTTCCTTGCTGACATGTATCCAATCCCATTTCTTTGCTGACATGTCTCCATTCCCTCTTCTTTGCTGACATGTCTCTATTCATTCTTCTTTGCTGACCTGTCTCCATTCACTTTTCTTTGCTGACATGTCTCTATTCATTCTTCTTTGCTGACATGTCTCTATTCATTCTTCTCTGCTGACATGTCTCCATTCACTTTTCTTTGCTGACATGTCTCCATTCACTTTTCTTTGCTGACATGTTTCCATTCACCCTTTTTTACTGATATGTCTCCATTCAGTCTTCTGTGCTGATATGTCTCCATTCACTCTTCTTTGCTGACATGTCTCCATTCACCCTTCTTTACTGACATGTCTCCATTCACTTTTCTTTGCTGACATCTATCAATTCACCTTTCTTTACTGACAAGTCTCCAATCAACCTTCTTTGCTGACATGTCTCCATTTATTTTTCTTTGTTGGCATGTCTCTGCCTACCCTTTTTTGTCGACATTTCTATTCACACTTTTTTATTAACATACCTCCATTCGCCCTTCTGTTCTGTTTCCAAACTGTTTGAAATAGACCTTAGTAATTGTTAACAAAAATGTTTTCACTCTATTGCATTTCTGCCAACAAAAATAACATCTTCACGTGATTGCTCTATAGTGACCAACTGACCTCCCACTCCTGCTCGCTTAATTTCCTCGGAAGGAAATGTTTCGGAGAGTAACAAGGTAGTAATTGATAAATCATTTCCAAGCCCAACGACTGCAACTGACTGAGATGAAAGAAAAAAGAAAATGCCTTGCCTCCATTGTGAAGTAGGCAAGATTAATCTCACAACAGATTGCCAGCGTTGCTACCATAGTTCGGAATTCGGTACTACGGTCTACTAGTCTAGGGTCACTGTAGTTCTATAAGTATGATCAGTGTGTTGTAGGCAGAATGGTAATAAAACCAAAGTGATCTCTGCATCAAACAAGCCCCTTATATCTTATACAAGGTATGACATGTGACATATGCTGTCAACACGTGACCTTTAATGCAAATAATCATGAAATAAATATGACCAAACACAAAGCAGGTACCTCTCAATCCTCACACCCTGCCCGAAGCCATGGGAAGGTAAGTGACCATACTTCTTTTCACATTACAATGTTCGTCTGCCTTCTCATGCAAAGGAGCCTGCTGCATAAAACAGGCAGTTATGTGCATGCATGCCAGGCTCTCTGCAAATGGCAACTTTTAGAAGCGAGATAGTGCATGCCTGTTACATCTATTACACTCCCCTTTGATCGTATGATCACATAAGTGACAGTGAGAGGCTAGTCGTTTCACACTTGCACTCCTTCGCAATGAGACAGTCATGTGTTCCTCCCTGGCTGAATTATTAGATTTCACACTAAAATTGGCTTCGCTGATGCAAATCACCACACAGACGGACCATACTTTTTCAAACTCCACTCTTCCATACTGCGTGATGCGAACACTGCCAAGTGCCTTAATGGTATCAATGCCAAGCAACAGTGGCTTCCTTCACATAAACAGCACATTGATTGTGGCAGTGTTACTGGTTGCTGTACAAATTTGGCAACAGACCTGGATTGCTCTGGTTAATGTAAATACCGCCATGTCTTGCTTCAATCAAGACCAACATAACTTTGCACTCAAGATGGATCATGAGCACCCAGAGTCAAGGAGAGCCTAGCACAGTATGCCATCAACATGAGCATTAACAATGGGTTGCGCTGAGTTCACTTGCTGTTTGGGGAGTAGACTGGCACTAATATCTCATCCCTACCTTCATTTCCTGGGTAATTTCTGACCAGGTTACTGGTCTTGTTGCACATGAGTTGTCTTTCACCTTTTCAGTCTTTTGCAAAGTGATTGGAACCATTGCACTCATATCGTGTTGGGTGGGCTTATGCCTGGGGACAATTGAGGAGTCTGGGAGGGTTGCACTGCAGTGACAACTGGTTCCCTCTCAGCCATCTGGTCCTTTATAATTGCTTGAGCTCGAGTTAATAACTCCTCAAGGGACATATCATCCACCCTGGCTGAGGACCGTACAAGCCTTTTCATGGGATCAGGAAGCCTCCACAAAAACGCATGTCATCGCACTGTCTGGTATTCCTCCAAAAATGACCGACAGGTTCTGTAGATCTGCCAAATATACATCCACAGCCCCCCCCGGATGTAATACGTGGTTCGAATTGTTCATACACTGTAAATTTATCTGCAGTAAAAGCTGTCCTCAATGCTCCCTTGATCTGAGCCACGTCCAATTTTTCATCCTTGATTAGTTATTGGTAAACTGCGAACGCTCACTGATCAGTCGAATAGAGATGACTCCCATCAGGTCCCACACCAACTCCAACTTCTCGTGCTATTCCACCACCGACTTAGTCCCGTCAGGAATGATTTTTAAGTGGAACCGTCACTTGATTAAAGAAGAAATAGCTTGTTCTATCCTCGACCTGGGTGAAATGGATCTCCGTAATCGCTAACAAAAATAACATCTTAACTCGATTGCACTATCAAGACCAACTGTTTATTTTAAACTTACGTTAACAATTAATACAGTTTTGAGGCACGAGGCCACAGAGAATTTTGGGTAGAGCGATCTTCTGGGAGCTAAGGTTCTTTTGGGGTCCTAGTTAGTTACATTCACCAACCCTTGCACATTGTACAATAATATCACCCATGCATTCGCAAACACACGACATTCACCAAAATAGCTCATTGGTTCTGTGAGGACCTACTTAAAACCTGAATGGAATGATTTATTTACAATGTAAGAGGTGATGGTAGAAAAAAAAAGTATATATATACATAACTAAAAACAAGGAAAAGAACCCTGTTTGGTTACCCTCTCATCCCTGCATCTAAGAGTGGAAAGCCAACTATTTTCCAAAAACGGGCGATCTCTAGGAGTGAGACAAAAATATGCAGGCGAGGGCATGGAGAGGCGTAGGTAACATGGATTGGTGATATGATAGTCCAAGATCCATAAAAGAGAGATTGGGATAATGGGGAATTAGGATTAAACAAGAATAGGGATAGTGATATCTTAGATGCTTAGAGCTAGATGGTGAGGCCAAATGACTCACAACATAGAACTAACTAGGGAAGAAAGGGGAGCAAGATTGACTTACCAAAGGTGAGGTCCCAAAGGACCCAGACCGTCGTTTCCATGTGCTGGAAGAGGAAGGAAGGATGACCCCCAACATTGCTCCCTTTTGTGCAACTAGGCTTGCTACATTCACACATTTTTTGTCGAATCTTATGTGGTCCAAGCATTTTTTATTGCATCTAATTTTGGTTATAACCTGATGCCTAAAGAAAAGAATTCGATGATGATGAGAAAAGTTTGCGCTGTCATACAATCCTTTCTTTCACATCATCCAAATCATCATTTGGGCCATAGCTAGGATTACGAGAAACACTACACATTTCTCATCTTTCCACTGAGAGTCAAAATCGTCCACAAATATAACCAACATTAAGCAGCACTAACTGCTTAGGGTGGATGCGAACCATTCACTCATCGACATGATTCCAAAACAGGCGAACCTGTTCACAGTGGTAGAAGGCATACTCAGCAGTTTTTTCCAATCCTCTGCCACTGTGGGCACAATCAGGCAAGTCTACCAAGCCTGCCTTGGAAGTCCAGTCGTCAAGGGGCAATGCATTCTGAGCAAGAATTCCGAGTTGTTCAAGAAGCCAAATTCCACAGGGAGCAAATCTTCTCCTCTGACAATCCTAGCACTTCTTAAGCAGATTCAAGGTAGAACCTTCTACTAAATCCTGATACAGAACCTTCTACTAGATCCTGATACTGCTCTTTTGTAACTGAGGAAGGTCACTGAGTTAAGAAAGTCTAACGGCACTTGATGAAATTTAGTGCTTCACTTCTTGGCCTATGATGGCCTTCAGTTTTGGGGTTGAACTCCAGATGGAGAATGGCCCTCTGTACCTTCTGTCTATACACCACATCTATTGTCAAAGATCAACTCAGGAAAGCCAAACTTTCAGCAAGCTATTGGCTCTCCAGATCTGGCATTCCCAAGCCCCTATTGCATGGATGTTGACAGTAGACTTGTCTATGAACCATCGGCTTTCAACCTCCCCACCTCAGGGCTGACCAATGACCCTTAGTACAAACAGACAGTAAAGGATCAAGGGAAAGATGTACATGGTGCAGACCTCTGCTCTGCCCTTTAAGGACAAGTGCCTTTAAAGCCAGGTACCCACCTGCACTTCTACCTTTGGCTGTACTTCCAGCCAGTTTCACCTCACTTGGAAGCCAGGCTTAAACCACACTCCTAGAATGTGGACAGGTCCAGGCAGGAGAATGCCACCTCTCCAGGCACCTAACTGCTGACCCTTGCTCTTATCAAAATTGATCTTGGCTCCTGCTATCTGTTTCTACATAACAAATGCCTTCTTCAGAGCCTCTGTGTCTGAACAGTGGGACACAAAGATTGTGATATCATCAGCATATGTGGATACCCTCAACATGTGATGATTGATAACAACCATCAGTTGCTAGTTTCAGAAGAAATGGTATCAGGGACATCCGCCAACCCCTCCTTCAGACAGAGGTAGAACAAGTAATTCCCATTCATCATCCTTGAGGTGCCTCGTGTAAGAGTGACCTCCTCCCTTAAGAAGAACCCCAAGATGTTGCCAAGCAATTCAACTGTTATGTTGAAGATTGTTACTTTGGTCCTTCTCGTTCTGCAATATTCTTGTTGCAACTTAAAATAATGGATGATGTTCTTAGTTGCTTACTTGGTGGCCAGATCTTTGGTGGGGAGTAGTATGTCCCATGTTGTGAAACTTCTGCAACAGAAGTAGCGGCATGAGACTCCACTGGTGGAGGTCCTCAAAAGTTTCCTTTTGGAATCCACCAGTCTCCTGGTTTTTAGATCTGAAACCATGAACAATAGTGTCTGTGGTTCTAGAATTTTGTGATTTCAAGTATAGGGAGAATTGTAGTGCCCTGATAATATTGAGTGTATTTTTCTTCTCTATCCCTTTCATATTCCTCCGGGTCTTTTTGCTTGGCTCTCCATGAGGTGTAGGTAGAGATTGTTGGACTTTTTGGACTGTTGAGCAGGGTTGATGGAAAGGGAGTTGCTTAGAACAGGGGCAACTTTAACTGTGGCCTGCATCTCCTGCAACAAGTTGACTGGAAGTGAGGGTGAGTCCGCTCCTATACTGCTAATCGAAGATGCTCTTCCTTCCCTTTCTTGGGCGTAGCCAATTGCTTCCCCAGTGGAGTTAAAAAGAAATAGGGATCTGAAGCTAGTGGAAGGTTTGGATGAGACCTCAAATGGAATGAGCCTGGGTGTGGTCTCCATCAGAACGGGAGCAGCCTCTGTTGAGGCTGCCAGTGAAGTGGCCTTGGATATGGTCACAGACTCCAGCTGAGTAGGAATGGTTTTTGGTACAGATGCCAATGGAGCAGACACAGTTGGGGTGGTTTCTGATGTGGTGGCATCATCTCTCAGGTGATCACAGTGTTGGGTTTGGTAGACGGAATGACTTATGAAATGGGTGAGTCCTGTGTGGGAGACTCTGACTTACCCTCCATATCTGCAGATGCAGCCTGTAGAGGGAGGTGTTGTTTTTAAAGCACAGTCAAAAGGTAAAATATAAGGCTGCTGTGCTGGTAAAAAGAAAGAAAGCCCCCACTCCTGGCTGAATAAAAGCTCCAGGCACATGAGAAAAGCACAGGGAGATTCCAACTCGACAGTTTTTTTAATCAGCCAAGGATCTGGTGGTTAATTTGATGTGTCCAGTTGCTTGCAATGTAGATCTTGATTGTAGTTGAAATTCAGCTGTTGACCAAAAAACTACATATTCTAGACTTATTACTAACAAAAATAATATCTTCACTCAATTTCTCTATCAAGACCAACTAAACTCACTCATTCCTTCACCTGGTTTTTACATTTGTTATCTAATGCAAATGAGCCTGCTGCATAAAACAGACAGTTTTGCATGTGCATGCCTGGCCTCTGTAAATGGCAACTTGACAAGCAAGACAGTGCATGCGTTTGGCATTCAGTAAGTCAGTGTTACATATATGACACCTACTTTGTTGACATGCCTCCATTAACTCTTCGTTGTTGACATGGTTTCATTCAACCTTCTTTATTGACATTCTACCATTCCCCCTTCTAGTTGACATTCCATTCACCAAATTTGTCAACATGGTGCCATTCATTCTTTCTTCACATTCCACCATTCACTTTTCTTCATTGACATGTCTCTACTTATTCTTTGTTCCCATATCTCTGTTTACCCTTCTTTGTTAATATATTTCAGTTCACCTTTCTTCATTGACATGTCTCTACTTATTCTTTGTTGACATATCTCTGCTTACTTTTCTTTGTTGATATATTTCTGTTCACCCTTTTTCATTGACATGTCTCTGTTTACCCTTCTTTGTTGATATATTTCTGTTAACCCTTTTTCATTGACATGTCTCTGTTTACCCTTCTTTGTTGATATATATCTGTTCACCCTTTTTCATTGACATGTCTCTGTTTACTCTTCTTTGTTGATATATTTCAGTTTACCCTTCTTCATTGAAATATCGCTGTTTACCCTTCTTTGTTGATATATTTCTGTTCACCCTTTTTCATTGACATGTCTCTGTTTACCCTTCCTTGTTGATATATTTCAGTTTACCCTTCTTCATTGAAATGTCTCTACTTATTCTTTGTTGACATATCCCTGCTTACCCTTCTTTGTTACTATATTTCTGTTCACCCTTCTTCATTGACATGTCTGTTTACCCTTCTTTGTTGATATATTTCTGTTAACCCTTTTTCATTGACATGTCTCTGTTTACCCTTCTTTGTTGATATATTTCTGTTCACCCTTTTTCATTGACATGTCTCTGTTTACCCTTCCTTGTTGATATATTTCAGTTTACCCTTCTTCATTGAAATATCGCTGTTTACCCTTCTTTGTTGATATATTTCTGTTCACCCTTTTTCATTGACATGTCTCTGTTTACCCTTCTTTGTTGATATATTTCAGTTCACCCTTCTTCATTGACATGTCTCTACTTATTCTTTGTTGACATTTTCTGCTTACCCTTCTTTATTGGTATGTTTCTGTTTACCCTTCTTTGTTGATATATTTCTGTTCACCCTTTTTCATTGACATGTCTCTGTTTACTCTTCTTTGTTGATATATTTCAGTTCACCCTTTTTCATTTACATGTCTCTGTTTACTCTTCTTTGTTGATATATTTCTGTTCACCCTTCTTCATTGAAATGTCTCTACTTATTCTTTGTTGACATATCCCTGCTTACCCTTCTTTGTTACTATATTTCTGTTCACCCTTCTTCATTGACATGTCTCTGTTTACCCTTCTTTGTTGATATATTTCTGTTAACCCTTTTTCATTGACATGTCTCTGTTTACCCTTCTTTGTTGATATATTTCTGTTCACCCTTTTTCATTGACATATCTCTGTTTACCCTTCCTTGTTGATATATTTCAGTTCACCCTTCTTCATTGAAATGTCGCTGTTTACCCTTCTTTGTTGATATATTTCTGTTCACCCTTTTTCATTGACATGTCTCTGTTTACCCTTCTTTGTTGATATATTTCAGTTCACCCTTCTTCATTGACATGTCTCTACTTATTCTTTGTTGACATTTTCTGCTTACCCTTCTTTATTGATATGTTTCTGTTTACCCTTCTTTATTGGTATGTTTCTGTTTACCCTTCTTTGTTGATATATTTCTGTTCATCCTTCTTCATTGACAAATCTCTACTTACCCTTCTTTGTTGATATATTTCAGTTCACCCTTCTTCATTGAAATGTCTCTACTTCTTCTTTATTGGCTTGTCTCTGTTTACCCTTCTTTATTGATGTTTCTGTTTACCCTTTCTTTGTTGATACGTCTCTACTCATCTTTTTTTGACATATCTCTACTTGCCCTTTGTTGACATATTTTCAAACAACATGACTAGAAAGTGCACCTTTTATAAGTAATAAATGATATTGTTGCAAAATTTTTTTTATTGTGCAGTTAAACTCATATACATGATGTAACTCTATTCTGTCAGTAATGCATAAATGTAGGGGGGAGTAGGGGAATTATTTTTTTTTTTAATTCATAAGTACCTTACAAATGATGTTCCAAGTGTATTGAAATGTGAAATGACTATATAGATTAGAGTGTGTGTATGTTTCATGGCTCTAACTCATTCCTTTCTTGTTTAGGCTGAGTAATTTTCAGCACCTCCATACAAGATTAATCATATCTTTTTTGCTAATATCTTTTTATTAAATTTTGGATTATTATCTTCGTATTTTGTATTTTGATCAAAATGTTTCAGCTGGTATACTCTCTGGCTTTCTTCAGCTATCAATTGCCTCTTGTAGTCTTTTAATGTTGTTTGGTATTCTCCACCTTGACTTAAGAATGAGATGTGAGTATCAAACTTTCAACTAACATAGACACATGTTGATCTAAATCACTGAAAATTATCATTATTATTCCCTGACATACTCTTTAGGTGTCTGTCATAGTTGATAACCTTCTGGGAATTTAAAACTAAACCTTTTATTCAGTCCATGGAGGTAGATTGTTTTTATTCTGCTTTCTATGCCCAGAGATTATCTTGTATTTACTCTAAAAAGGGTGAAATTGGCCAGTATTCAGTAATGATATGAGAAGAATGAATGGACATTGATGATGAAAATATCAATGTAGGGGTACCAATTTTCCAGTCACAGATTTGCAGATGGAATTGTGGAATCTTGAATCTTAAATGAAATCTAGTCTTTCTGTAATTTTCAATAATAAAAAAAATTATTATTTGATTTCTTTTTTCTTTTTTTTTTGATGAAAAAAAAATTCTTTAAAAACTTGATAAATTAGTGTCTCTTTGTTATTCAAGATTGTAATAAATAAACATACGATCATAATATTATTCTCGTAAAATTTGCTTTTTACAAATATTTGTCCTTATTTGTTCTTTTAAGACACCAAATTTTACATCAATAAGAAAAAAAAAATAGTGGGTTGTTAATTTTCTAAGAAAAATGTTGCCTTGTCTATTTTGAATTTTCTGTAGAAAACTAAAATAGATTACTGAGAATAAGTGTGTATGTTGAAATTGATCCTAGTATTCGCTTTCACAACGGTCTTCCTTTACTCAGTATCGCGCTGTATTTATCCTACGTCCCACCAACGTACAAATATGGCACAAGGCCGTTTTTAAGGTGGGTCCTGTCGCAGGGCCGTAGCCCAACGCGATAGGCAGTTCCAAAAATGCCTCGGACCCCGTCGGCATTCCCCTTTTCGGGGCGCCTCAGGTGCCGGGCGATAAACCCAACCCCTCCGAAGAGGGTTAAAGCCTGGGGGGAAGGCCCCCTGAGGCCAGAGGTGATGTATCCAGTGGTGGAACACACCCGACCGAACCGTGCAGCACGCAACCACAGCCGGTCGAGAGCGCCCCACCACAGGACACAAAAGAACGCTACCCAGGATAAAAGCCGGGAGCACGCCTTTTACTCAGTATCGCGCTCGCAGAACTAATTTCCACCAAGAAAAATGTTTCCGCTTCGTACAATCTCCAACAAAAATTGTCTCGCTGTTTCTCTTGCACGTCGTGTTTTTATGCTTGGCGGGTACGTTCACTTTTAAAAATTTGCATACACCACTCGCAAATTCTCCTCACTCGAGACTTCGTTTTATCTTAAATTGAGGTGTTAGGGTGGCCATGTGTCTTTTTTTCTATCGAGCGCACCACTCATTTTGCACACCAGGCGTAAGTCATCTTTTCTACACAAAACAAAAGTAAAAACAGAAAAAACAAAAACAAACCCTCAGTTTTTACCAAAAAAGAAAATGGAGTTAAGGAAAATTTGAAACAGAAAATAAGTCTCCTTATATCTGGATGGATTTGAAGTGATTCAGGTATGTAAAGACCAATGAAATACTTATTGAGCTTGGACTTATTGATTTTAATGGTATGTCAACCCGAGTGATATTATTTTATGCTTATGTAAATATAGCTGTACATACTTCCCTGTATGTACATC
The DNA here is from genome assembly GCA_963585895.1 of Sepioteuthis lessoniana. Classification (NCBI taxonomy): domain Eukaryota; kingdom Metazoa; phylum Mollusca; class Cephalopoda; order Myopsida; family Loliginidae; genus Sepioteuthis; species Sepioteuthis lessoniana. Next base: position 27,348,803 of record OY757944.1, read on the forward strand.
GATATTTACATCTTTTTTTGCAGTTTCTTAAGTTTTTTTGCATACGGTTATATGAGGTATTTCTATAACTTTTTAACAGATCTATTTGACCGAAAGGTTGGACCTTAATAGATCAGCGTGGACCTATGAACAATTGCAAAAAGGGGTACTCCACACTCTTTAAATCTCTTCAACTGAGTCCTTATCATCAGATACAGTTCAGTGTTATACTCAGCACACCTCTTTTGTTAACAGGTGGGGTCTTACCTCTCTGCAGAGGATACAGTCAGCATATTCTGTTAGGGTACTGCAACAATAGGATCTGTCAAAAAATTATTTGTATTTGATAGGACTGTGTGCAAAAAAAGCTACACCAAAAATGTAAATATGAACATACAATAAACATGATTCCCCAAACTCTAGGTATAAAATAACCCTAAACAAATTGACTTGCCATTAAAATCAAACCTGTTTAAACAAATTTTAATAATTTAATTTCAGTTAGGAAAAGGAATGCCAATGATCAGGGATTGATGAAATGTTACTGACACAGAAAATAGAGGTATCATTTGGCTAAGAATTAAAATAAGCATTATTGGTACAGAATAGGGTTATCATATGTATAATGTTAATGCATTGGTAATGAGTTTGCTAATAAAAATCTATTGAAAATCATGTCAACCTTCATGGATTATTTAGTGCTAAATCTTTCCTTGTAGAAGAACAGTAATTATACTATTTAACCCTTAGCTGCAGAGGATAAGAGAGTTCATACCTTTATTAAGGGTATTAGTCTGAAAGTGAATGCAATAACATATCTGGAATTCAAACTAACTAATTTCAATGTTGCATTTCAACATGTTAGAATGAATTCTCTCATAGATAGAATGGAAATATTGTATGTATAATATTTTTTTTTTCAGCTTCTATTTGAAAAGTGGTGACATGTGGTCTAACATGTTTGCAATGAAATAATAGTCATGATATATAACTTTGTAAATATAAAAGAATCATGCTGTTGTAATTCTTTTTTCTAGCCCTCCCTTGGTTTGGGATGGACATTGGAGGAACACTTACAAAACTTGTGTATTTTGAATTAAAAGATGTCTCTGAT
>OY757944.1:27356472-27581472 GCA_963585895.1 Sepioteuthis lessoniana
CATCATCTCTCACATGTCCCAAATTCAGTGTTTTCATTTCCCCAATCAAACCTGTGACAAGACATGAATCCATTTTGTTTACATTTGGGTCTTACTGTGTTGATCGTTATGCACTCGCTTAAACTTTCCAATTTAACTTACATTTCTGCTCAAATATTTTAGCTAACTTAACAGCTAATTGAAAAACTCACAGCTTAACCAAACCAGATGATAAAATAATTAACCATCACAGCAACTGGGTTACATTAAAACTGAATAATAAAAATTATTCATTTTTAATCAAAATTTTCTAATAATTTGTTTTCTTTTACTTTTTTCCTTAAGTGATTTTTAAAGCAAATTAGAGCAGATTAACTAACAACATTAGGAAAAATTTGCTTTGTCAAATTTGGCAAGCGGAAATTTTTTTGAGGCAGGAGGAAGCGTTTGTTTTATATAGAACCTGGAGTAAGATAAATAGACAGTACACAGCAGCTTTATGGTCCTGTCCACTGGGGCTGTAAAATATGCTAACTCCACTTCTGCAGAGGGGTAAGATCATTCCCCTCAATGGTAACCCATAATAATTAAGGATGGGATACTGGTGGTTAAGCAGTTTGTGACCTGGCAGCCCAAGAGATTATTTCACCTTCAACACTTCAGTCCTTACTGGGCTAGATGAGTGGTCAGAGAGGCCCCATCCAATCAATTGGTTGGTCATGTCATGCTCTAGCACCAATATGACTGCCTGAATTGTATTCTTTAAATTGCTCTTGGGGCAAACAAGTACCCAACCCTATTTTATCTTAAAGATGCTAGAAGATGGTGATTGAGTGTCAGCTGAGCTGAGATAGCGATAATTAAAACCATTTGAATGGTGTAAAAACAAGAGATTAAAATAAAATAGAATTATTAGTGTTAAATAGCAATACTTGAAATCATTTAACTGCTTGCAAACAAATGAGTTGTTAGTCATTTAAAAATAAAGTTACCAACAAACTACCTGCTTGCAGATCATATATATGTATAAACAGGATTTGTCATTAAATAACCCAACAGAGTTGATTTGCGATTAAACTAAATAATCAAACCAAACCAAACCAAACCAAACCAAACAAATATATATATATATTCATTTGTTTATTCGTTCATTGAGTTTTTATTGTTTTCTTTTTTATATATATAACAATGTTTGTTGATTTCTCCATGTGACTTGTTTAGCCACCTGAAGAGGTGGGAGGAAAAAATAAATTTCTTGTCAAAATAAATTTATAATTGCACAGTAACTCTAAGTCTGTTGAGTTTTTTCATTAACATTACAGATATTTATACATATATTCTGATAGATTTATATATCAATAGCCATACATCTAGCACTTTTGTAGAATTATCTGAAAAACTTTTTCATATATTCTAAATATGAATTATTCCAAACACATTGTCTCTGGACACTAACTTAATATATATATATATATATATATATATATATATATATATATATAGATTTATATATTTAATACCATGGAATTTAGTCAGCCTGATGATTGTTGTTTTGTAAAAACTCCATGAAACGCAGGGGTTGCAGACTAAATTCCATGGCACTAAATATATATATCTAATATATATATATTTATTATTATTATATTATATAATAGCTCTATCCTAGATATTGGGCACTCTCCATATCATACTGCACTTAGTTTGCCACTCACAAAGTGATTTAGGGATGACCAACACTGTTATAATACATACATATATATATATATATATATATACATACTCAGAGTGTGATGGGTAGATTGTTGCCATTTTAGATTTATAATTTTGTGAATGCTCTTTATTTCAGGTTTTGTCCACTGTGTACCAAACTAGAGTCAGGTAGGCATTGTCTATGAGAAAAGCAGCACTATGATGCAATTCACTCCTCCATAAATTTGGAAACACCATGCTGTACAATTGCCATTCACACTAGAAATGCCAATACAAAGATTTCAGATTGTTTGGCTATCAATTCATGTTGATAAAAACTAAACATCCAATCCACAGTATGGTGTTTGGAGTGGTCACTGGCAATGGTGATGTTATGCTTTCATTCATCTTCCCACATGACCTCAGACTTAAATTAATGCTTGAAGGAGGCAGTACTGCCCTAGATCAAGATGGTTGCTGCTGGAAAACTCTACATCTAGAAATAGGACTTTGTGCTATGTCACACAAATAGGAGAACTCTATCTTAGCAATCAGAAAATTTCTGCCACCACACCAACCTTAACATCTGGCCCCTATCTTCCCAGATTGCAATCCCCTTGATTATTATATAAGAGACACAATTAAATGAGAGACCAACAAAAGATGAACTGAAAGCAAGGATTATGGTAACATTTATCAGTTTAAACAAATGGATCATTGGAAAAGCTTGCAGGAGATTCTGAAGTTATCTGGAGGTCATGATTGAAGTTAATGGTGATTTCTTTGAATAAATTTGATCTATAGTATTTCAAAATATTTTCATGTAATTTTGATAAATATCTTATAAAGTGAGATGTCAGTGTTATTTTCATTTTTACAGGATTCAGCTGACAATAGACCCATTGCACCATATATATATATATATATATATACTTTCAATCATCATCCATCATTTTCAAGATTGAAGTGTAGTTGCTTAACATTTAAGTTCCTATTTTTACATTTTTTTGACATAGCAAGTATTATGTGTAACTGTTTGTGATATAATACATATTATAGCAGGTGGTTTAGATAGTTTATAACATCATAAACACATGTTAACATGAATTTTAATTTTTAACATAAAAGGCCACTTAAGAAAATCATTAATAGATCAATAGGTAGTAAGGTAACCTGTAACAATAAGGTCAATGTGTTTTGGAGAAGTATCAGATTAAACATTTCATACCTGTAATATCTAAGTAAAAGTGAAACTCTTACCTGTTCAATCAAAGTAAGTTGTTCAGCAAGAATTTCTGCACTTTGGTCATTGAAATAAAACAAGGAACCTTGTAGTGAGTATCTGCTGTTGTTGTGTGTGGGTGAGATGTGGTCAACTGGCCAGTCTCTTGATTTGCCTAAAGGTGACATATCACACTGGAATGAGGGTCTCAGATCCCAGTCAGAAGCTGACAATGAAGACAGTCGGTTCTGAAATGAAAATGACTAAATTTATTTTGTTTCTTGTATGGGGAAAGGTTACATCTACTCTATATACTTACATAGAAAGTATTGGTTAATCTTGGATTTGTGGTCACAAAATCATTGTTTACGAAATTAATTTTTGAAGCCAAGTGTTGTTCCTCGTCCTTTCTATTATGTTTGAATTTCAGCCTAACAAAATTATTACTCATATACAGGTCAATCCCAATTTTTTGTCTTTCTTTAAAATTTAACCTTTACATTTACTTTGAGGAGGACCTGAGTGAAAAGAGAAATAAAAGACCCAACCATTTTTCTTGTAATCAGCTATCTGTTGGCCTACTTTCATATGATACTGTCCTAGTAGTGGAACTTTGAATATCCCCTGCTAATGGTCAAGATCCCCCAAAAAGGGGTTTCCTGGGGATGATATTAAAGTGCATTTGGTGGTGAGGCCCCAGTTCTAGAGGTCTTGGGATTATGGAGTACCCTTTAATTGCCAATATTCTCAGATCTGCTCTAACCCAGAATACTAATACTTGTGAGGGTCCCATCTGTGGGTCAAATAGATTTGTTTGCAAATTATTTGTATTAAAGAGGAATACTTGATATCATATAACCAGGAGCTAAAAACCCTAAAGAAATGAGAGAAAAATGACACTAGCAAAAATGTTATATCTTAAGAAATAGACAAAGATAGATATTTGTTACTAAACCGGACAGATGAAATCATGAGGTCTAAAGGGGAGATATTTTCTTAGAGAAAATATTTTCTTAGAGAAAGTTGTTTTGATAAACTGATATCTAGAAAGTCTTTTAAGTAAAGCTACCCACCCAGTTGGCTGAAGCTATAGAATACACTGAGTGCACCTCTGTAGAGAGGTCAGTCCATCCTCACCAACAAGGCTGCCTGTTGGACGTGGGTGACAATCCATAATGCTTGAGGAAAGGATTCTGGTTGTTGAAATCTGAGTTATCAAGCCAGATAGTTATAAATACTTAGTAGTTTCTTATGTTGTAATAAAGACAGTGGATGGGCTTTGCATGTATTCTCTGAGTTAATATGAAGTTGTAAAGAAAACATTGGTAACGGAAATTATCTGCACTGGAAGATGCAACAACCAGTGAGATAGTAAGAATAAACTTAAATGTCTTAAATACAGTGAGGAAAAGCTTCATAGAAGTTGAATCAAGTGAAAATATTCAGAGAGCACTGTGATTTAATGTAAGGGCTTATGCAGATGAAAGACTTGTTACAAGTGACACAGTGTTTCATAGAAGACAAAACTGCAAGCGATGACATGGCCTTGCTAAAGTATTGGGTAAGGAAGGTCAGTGTATACTAATTAGACATAGCGGAGCATTTTACATGAAGGTAAACAAAGAATTTGGAAGTCTAAGGAATGAAGGAAACAAAGAATTAGGAAATTGAAGGAATGAAGGAAATAAAACAGCTAAAAATGAGATAAATGAAGTTTTGGGGAAAGAAGATGAAGAGTGACATAATAAAAGTCTTCATGCCAATACAGAGGAATTGAAAGACAACAGTAAAAAACCAAATTGAGGCAAAGGTGTGGAATATAAAATAAAAGGAAGTGATGTGTGATGGAAAATAGGAAAGATTATGAGTGCACAGCCTAAATAAACTGGAAAATATAGTCATTGGTTGATTATAAAACCAGAAGTGGAAAATGAAAATCCAGTCTGTATCAATTGGGATAATATTGATCAGTTGAGAGAACTACCTCAAGTAACAGAGAAAGTAAGTAATGAAGAACATGTAGTTTTGCTCACATCTGAACAAGAATAAGCAAAAAGGTAATTGATGCAAAGAAAAGAGAAAGAGAAAATATGGAAATTCATGGAGTATATGAATGTGTGCCTGACATTGGTCATATCAAAAAGATGGGTTATAATGGAGAAATTTAAAGATGAAAAGGAGATAATGAAGATAACTTGTTGCACATAGTTATGGAGAGGATTCCCATGACCTGAAAACTGATTCTACAACATGTGGCCAAGAAGCTATGCATATTGTAATGTTAACAGCCTCGGTTATGAAGCAACAAGTGGGGAGTCTGGATTTCACCTCAACGTTTCTGTAGAGTGATAAGCTGGAGAGATAATTCTTAGACCATCATCTGACATATGTCCAGAGTTACAGGTATGGAAGTTGACAAAATGCATTTATAGATTAAATTTTGCACCATGCTGATGGTACAAAAAGTTAATCATGAGTTTAACCTAAAGTAAATAGTGAGTACATATGACAATGCACTGTTTCTTTGGCATGATGCAACTGGTAACTTAATGGGTATTCTGGCAATGCACATAGATGACTTTGTATTCTCTGAAAATGAATTGTTTCAGAAAAATGTGATCACAGAATTGAAAAAAAATATTCAAAGCTGGAATGCATGAAAGTGAAACATTTAAATTTTTTGAATTAGGTGTTAGGCAAACAAAAGATTAGATTACTATCGACACAAATCTTTATGTTTCATCTATATCTCCATTAGACATAAAGAAAGGAAGGTCTAAGAAAAAATGATGAACTGAGCCAAGAGGAAAAGACAGAATTAAAAAGACTGATAGATCAAATGATGTGAATATCCACTCAGACATGACCTGATGTAGCATTTGATGTGTAATGAGTGATACTGGGAAGTTTCCAAAAGTGAAATTACTCTTAGAGGCTTGCAAAGCACTACAAAAATTGAAATCAAGGACAGGTTCCATAACCTTTCCTCAGCTGGAAAGACCTTTAGATTTGAATATTGTTTGCAGTGCAGATGCAACCTATGCTAGCTTGGACAATGGACCTTCACAGGGCGGTTTTATCAGTTTTGTTTGTGACAGTGGCTGAAATAGCAATACTTGAAACCATTTAAACTGTGTGAAAGCAAGTGATTAATATTAAATGGAATTATCAATGTTAGATAGCAATACTTGAAACCATTTTACAACATGCAAACAAATGAGCTCTAAGTCATTTAAAAATAAAGTTACCAACAAACAATTTAATTATATATATATATATATAAACAGGACTTGGCACTAAAAAATCCACATGGGTTGATATGCCATTAAACCAAATAAGCAAACCAAATGAAAGCTATTTCTCTAAAACAACAATGAGAATATTTCACTTATCAGTTGAATTTGGCAATGAAAGAAAAAAAGAAAGAGAATTCATCTTACAAGATAAAGAAGAAAAGAAAGAATAACAAAAAGAGGAAGAAGAAAGAATAAGAGAATGTGCAGAAGAAGAGACATTTTTTATTGAAATTATTAATTGATAAAACAATATGATATCTAATAATATAATTCTAAGACCTGCTGCAGAGTAATAGTAAGAGGAACTTGAACCAATCAGACTTGTTCCATATGTTTGGTTGTGGGGACACTTCTCATTTAGTATGTCTTGGGCAGGAATAATCTGACAGTGCCCATCACTCTCCATGCCTACAACTGGTTTGAATTCAGAATTTTCCTTTTCCTAGACTGGTTGACAAACCAAGGTTAAAGAGCCCAGTCTGTCCTACAAAAAAGTACAAAAGTAGGGCATGAGCAAAATGAACTCTGAAGAGGATGGACTTATTGAAAAAGAGGGATATCTATATATGCTACTATCTCTCTGCCATAAACCGGAAAGAAAACAGAGGTTACTGTCTGCAGGATAAAGTTGGTAACCTACACAACTACCTCTGGCATAAGCGGCATAACTGGAAATCAGATAAAAATCAAGACAATGTTGGTGGAGTAAAATCTAGACAAAAGATTTGTGAATGTAATAACAACATGATATAATACATGTGCTGCTGAAAAAAACAAAACAAAAACAGCTATGCTGCCAACAAAGCCTCCATCAGATGATGACTTTGGGGTAAGGGATGGTTTTAGGGCCAAAGTATTATTACCACTAACCCAGAGATCTTCAGCAGTACTTTACCATACCATCAAAACTTTGATGTTTTATTTTGTCACATTGTGGGAATGCTGATTTTTGAACAGGTAGCTAGTCTCAATGGTGAAAGATAGCCCTTGGGCTGTGGAAAAAACCTGATATTGATTCTCTTCAAAATGATTTACAATCTTGGTCTGAGATTGACAACATGGACAACTAATTTTAAGGAAATGACACTATATTTTTTCTGGTATGAAGATATTATTCTATCCCCAGATTGTGGAAACATATCCCATTTTTATTAGCAAGATTATATAACTTACACAATAAAGCAATTTCCAGTCCAGTTTGTAAATGAATGAAGATTCTGTTGAGTCTGTAATCAGGCTGAATGTCTTTTAATCATCTAAATTCTTGATATAATGTAAATAATTAGAATATTTCATTCTTTCCTCTATAAAAGTGTCAATATTACATATGGCCTGCTATTATGATGGAAACCCAGTGGGTTCTCAGAATGTCAAGTAAATATCTATCTATCTATCTATCTAATGCAATTTGAAAATTATTTCCTACTTGATATAATAATGTAGGTTTCTTGAACAAAAATTATAATTCCACAAGACCTTGAGATTGGACATAGATATTACATTCTGATCCTAAGTAGATTATACATACAAGCAAGCAGAATAATAAAAGAGATTTTATAATTCTATTTTTCTGTGTTGACATTATTTCACTTACCTGCTAATAATAATAATAATAATAATGATAAAGATAAGCCTTACTTTTTTTGTTAAACTTGATACAGTATAAACAAAACTGTGTTTTGAGGCAGTGGACATTAATTCTTGGATATGTCCAGATGTATGGACATACCAGATTGTCTTGATATCAGAAACTCTTTTTTCATCTTTGGGAAGCTGGAAAAATAAGAAGAAATCTTCAAATAGACAAATATTTAGCACAAAATTATATGTCTACAAATATAGGAAAGCATAATGAAAAAAAAGGAACTTGTCTTGCATTTGAGACAATATCTTCAATATATTTCACCCAGGCTGAACTTTTTATGGCAATATTTAAATAACTTTGCAATACATCAAAAACTTTATGCTGCTCAGTTTTTTGTTGTTTATATTCAATATTTCCTGAATATGAAACCAAACTGAAGGGAAAATGAGGTATGTAATTACCAAATCTTTAACAGGCGGAATGTGACACAAAGTCAATAATTTTAAAGCAGAGTAAAACTGTTTTCCTTCTTCAGAGTTTTCCTTGGTTGTCTAACCAAAGTTAAAGAACACAATCTGAGCTACTTATAGAAGAACAGACAGATTTATACCTTTCCCAAAGACATTTACACAAAATGAAATGCAAATAGCTGCATATAGTATTTGAAATTGGTTGCCAGTTCCATACAAAGATAGTCATTTTATCTTTACTTCATATTAATAATTTGGTGGCTTTTGCTTAGCATAACCTTAGCAAAAGCCACCAAATTAGTAATATGAGGTAAAGATAAAAATGATTATCTATAAATCAACTTTTATTCATTTATCAGGAAGGTAAAAATAATTCATTATCTTAAAAAGATGTTCAAGATAAGCTGGATTTCTTCGGGTCCACCTATTCAATAATTTCTAATTAGAACTCATTTTACAGCATTTTATTCTGATAAAGATGCATGTTCCATTTCACCAGCTTTTCTCCTCAAACATCTGCTTTGTGGATCAAACTTGCTTATAGATGTTTTCTTCCCACCTATAATCTTGGGCTTTTAAAGTCAAGGCTTAATAAGAACCTTATCCTGTTTAGTTTGGATTTTATGCTTTGTTGTCTCATTTGATAAGACAAAATCTTTCAATATTAATTGTAATGTTTACAGTTATACTCCAAGACAAATTTCACCATAATTCAGGATTTTTTGCCAAACTCAAAAAATAAGATAATACCCATCCACATTGAGCACTAGCTAACTGCTTACTCTACAGACACAATGCGGGGAAAGTTGTGTGACTCTTTTTGACCAATTAGATGGCACCACAAGCAGTACCTCTAAAGTACATAAATACATAGATACCCCCTATTCTCCCACTTTTTTCCTTGGCAGCCAGACAGCACACATAAAGCTCAGCCTTGTTATAGTACTAGAGTTTTTTATTCTCTCTTTCTTTTTTCTTGGCACTTCAGCTGTAATGATATATAACAGACACACCAACAAGACACACAAATTACACAAGCCCTTATCAAGCACAGCAATTCCCACACATGGCTATTCTCAACATCATGGCTTATTCATAGATAGTGCTCCACACAACACTCCTGATGGCATAAATGTGTGACTCAGTCACTCCACAGGCAGTAGATACAATGAAGCGACCCCTCCTAGTGGTTTTATCCTGTCACAAGTTTCTCCCTCTCCTCATGTAAACAGATGTTGTGCAAGAGACCATATTCCCTCTTCTCACATAATCCCATGTAGGCCAAAATATTTATGACATTATCCAGTGCTGTATATTAACCTTTCATTCCAGCTCTTCCTGCAGCAGGCCCAAGAAGAGAATGTTTGTCTGCATTGCTCATACAGGTAGAAAGAAACCTGCCACCTATGGCTACTACTTTCCATCCACACCATATAAGTGGCCGCTGCAGCAAGTTAAAGTCTAACCTTCCTACCACTCTAACATGAAGTAAGCAAGCTGAAGCCCTAAGCACTAAACTTATCTTACCTTTTTTTAAAATTTCCTATTAAAAGTAGCATACATGAAATTTTGTTTAAAAGAAGAGTTCATCTATCTCACAAGTACAATCTTAAACACCAACCCAAATGAACTTTCATACTTTATTTATTGCCTTTTAACTCATTCATGAATATGTCTTTTTCTTGCTTTTAAATTTTGTTTGATTGTATTTCATTTCTTTGATCTTTATTACCTTCACTTCATCTCTTTCCCCACATTACCATGCATGTAATATAACATTCACAAACAATGCCAAATATTAAAGAGCAGTAGAGCAATACTTCTTATCATGTCAAGCAGTCAAAGATAGAGTAACATCTTACATTAGTTATCAAGCCAAATAATAGCATAACAATATGCAAACACTTGATTCTTGTGTCCTCAAATTGACAAAGACAGAAGAAACTCATTATTGGAATCCGGGTAGCTATCTTGTTTTTAGTTGAGTGATACAAAAAAAAATCCTTCTAAGTAACAAGGTTGCATTAGGTCTAGAATTTGTAATTTGCCATTGTTCATAAATGCCTTAGTCTCCTCTGATTGACTAATCTGCTGCTGGTATTGACCGGCAAGCTGATAAATATTTGCTGACAATTTGTAAATGACCAATGAATTCCCCTCGCAAAAAAAAAAAAACAATCCAACACTCATGTTCCTTCTTCACAATGAAATCTGGTTCCTTTGATGATGACAATGTTAATTTTATTACTCTCTCTAACAAAGGTCTATTCTATGTGCTCCAACTGAATATCCCTCTCATTTCCACATTCTTTGCTCTCAAAAATACTGTCTGTCTTTTGTATATAACAAATTATGAATATGCTGTGATGGTAATATAATAAACTCAAAAGTGAAAATATGCAGAGATCATATTATGAATGGTCACTTACCCAACAAACATGCAAAGCAGCATGACCTCTTTACTTCAAGTGAGTACAAGCTATCACAATAATTCTCATATTACATTCTTATCCTTCATTTTTCATTTTCTAACATTTTGCCAATAGTGGCCAATTGACGTTGCTTGTATATATAAGTTATACAAAATATGCTAAAATGTACTGAGAAAGAAAATATATCCCCCAAGATGGAAATGAAAAATCAATGAAATTTTGATTTTTTAGTAATCAACACACTTATTCCAACAAGTTTTCCATAATCAAAACATCTTCTTTGAGATGAAGTTTTAGTTTAGGAATTAAGAACACGTGTCACAGTGTCAAGCCTGGTGGGTATGAAAGATGCTATACTTGCCCAATCCTATGTTTTACCAAAAACCGTTGTTCTGAATGAGGCTGGCTTTGCAATTTTTAAAAATTTAAAATGACTCATTTAGACATAATCTAAACATCATCTTTTAATTGCTCAGTTTTCTTTAAGATTTTAAAATTTTATATCACTCCTCGTATAAACAAAAATATATCTTATTACAGTTAACATAGAAAGATGATAAAAACATATAAGATACACAATATAGAAAAATAGAAACAGTGATTCAATTGTTGTAATGACTCAGTAAGAATAATTTACTGGTGAAATGTTTGTACCTCTTCAATAAATTCTTGAGCCATTTTACATAGTTTGCTGTTGCCATGAAAGTCAATGCTGTAATAATCTTTGATCCACCATAGTAGCAACAATAATGTCCGTTCCTGGACAATACTTGCTTGTTCTGACTGTAAACACCTGAAAAATAAATTCAAACAAAACATAATATATATATATATATATATATATATATATATATATATATATAATGATTGCTGCATATTCATAAATAATTGCCATCTCTTGATTTTCATAAAGGAGAAAAAAAGAGAAATCTGTAAATCAGAGGATTAAATTGGCAAACATATGTTCAGCACAAATATTACTCTCAGAGTATGATTATACGCTAGAGACAAGATGACCAGTAAGCACAAAAACTGAAGGATAAAATGTTTTCCTTCTCAGTATGGCACTCTACAAACTGACATCACCATGTTTTTCTGAGACCAAAATACTTTTTTGCCATATTGTCATTCTGTCTTCAGAGTTAATGACACCTATAGAATAGCCCGATTTGTTATCAAGGTTCACTCCCTTAGATCCATTGTACTTTGAATTCAGAGGTTTTCCTTCTTCTAGACTAATTGCTCTATCAAGGTTAGAGAACCCAGTCAACCCTGTTATTTAATCATAGCAAGAGGTGATGGATAAGAAATAAATTTTGATACATTTGAGTTTGAATTTAGTCTGAGGTTATCATGTCCACATTAATACTTAGGTCCAACACTTCTATAAATTACTTTCTTGAGGTCTTCCTTTCTGTTTTTACTTAAGAGAGCAAAATGTCTTTTGTTGATGCTGTTGAAAGAATATTAGTTCTCTTTAAGGATTAGAAAATCAACCTCTTTCCATTTTAAAATTTGTATATATATATTGGCAAATAGGTAGAGTGCTCGCCAGTGGTCTGGGAGACTGGGCTTCACTCCAGGGTCAAGTCATACCAAAGACTAAAAAAATGGTACTTGATACCGTCTTGCTTAACATTCAGCATTAAAAGGTATGGATCAAGGGTAAGTGGAGCAATCCAGTGAATGGAGTAGCGCACTTCCCTACATGTCGGTGTTGTAGCTCTTGAAAAGGGAGCCTCCAGGTCCTCAACTAAGATCACCAACATTACTTATATATATATATATATATATAACCAAAATGTTTTTTATGTTTCTCTGTTTGCAAAAACTTTATATCATTGTAAGAATTTTATTAGAACAATATACTTAAGATACTTTAAAAAAATGAATCAATTTGCAACTGAAAAACAATTTTTGGGGGATTGTATTTATGCTAACCATCATCTTTTTAAGCATTCAAATTCTTGATGTAACAGAGATAAGTATAAAATGTTAATTTAAATCTATCACTTTTTCCTAAATAAATATCATCAATATCATCATGAATCATGAGAACCCAGTGAGTTCACAGGTCATCTTGTATATATTAAAGTGATTAAAATACAAAGTATTCAAAACATCCTTACATATCAAGAAAATACATTTCTGTATTACAAATGAAAAATGTTTTAGTTAAAAAACATTTCAGATTTATATCATCATGTATATCATTTCCTTCTTTCATTATTTATTACAACTCTGTTCTCAATCACCAGTATTACATGTGTGGTATGCTGTCTTTGTCTACCTCATGACAGGAATGTTAAGTTCACAAAATAGTGATTGATTTTCACAAATTCCTTCCAGATATTTTATATACCTTCAAGTTGTGACACATCTCATTGATAGTAACAGTAGACTGTATCTGGTGGTGAGGTTACACTTTTGGAACTCTGGGAAGTGTGGAGTATCCCTTCATTGCCATTACTCACAGGCCAGAGTAATAGTACCTGTTAGGGTTCCATCTATGTATCAAATAAATCTATTTGCAAATTATTTATATTAGACAGGAATACTTGATATTTTATAAGTGTGTGAAAAAAACCCAAGAAACTACACAAAAAATGTAAATATAAATGTATAATGTATGCAATTCCCTAACCTTGATGCATAAAATAATGCAAATAGGTTGACATGCCATTAAAATCAGTCATTGATGGTAATTTGAAGGTGAAAATACAAAGTTGAACAGGTACATGTTGGATGGTGCAACATTCACCATCTAACATGCACCCAATGGATTTGATTACTTACTTTTTGGAAGCTGTGTATGTGCTGATCAGGAAGGAAAACAATTGTTGAGGGGATGAGAAATAACGATAACAGTAAAAAAACTGATGGATGATTCCCTCAGCCAATGCAGCCCTTGAAAGTGAAAGTAGAAAAAATAAAAAATATAAAACATTGACATAATTAATTTAATGAGAATAGAGTGTGCCAATTATAATTGGTATCACTGTCACTTTCATGTTCTATAGTTTTTTCTATTCTCTAGCAAGATCCAGCAAGGTCAGGTATTTATCTCTCTTTTTGCTTTCTGTCAGTTTTACCCTGTAGTCAGCTGGAACAGCAAAGTTTACTATTCAGCAGGTTCTCTTTATTTTGTTAACTATCATTAGGTCTGGTCATCTGGCCAAGATTAGATGATTCGTTTGTATCTCTAAATCCAAGAGAAATTTATGCATCTCATTTTCTGGGTTGTGTATATATACATACCATTTGTTCGTATGGTCAAATTTAAACTTCTTGCACAATTCCCAGTTGATCACCTTGTCCACCCAGTCATGTCTAGTCTTATACCCTCTCTGTGCTAATTTACTGCATTCACTTATAATGTGATTGATCATTATATCTCTGTCACCACATAATTTATATCTGCTATTTTGTTGAATCTTGTCTATCTATTCTTGCTTTGACATAGTTAATCCTTATGGCGTTGTTTTGTGTTGCTATCAGAAGAGATTCAGTTTCTCTCTTAAGGTTTCCCTTTCTTAACCATGTCCAAGTTTCCTCATGTGAGATTTTGCTTGTTTGTTGTTTGAAATGTCTATACAATTGTTTTTCTTCTGACTCTTGTTTTCTGGTTATTTTTGTCCTGTTGATGCTTGTGTTGTCTATTTTGTATCTGGTTGCTATAATCAGTCTTCCTCTGCACTTTTTTATGTAGTCTTTGTGTTGTTGTATTGATGCATTGACGCTATCTTCAGTGCTGGTAAGTCCTCTTCCTCCTTCTTTTCTTGGCACTTACTGTCTATGTCATCTCTGGGGTGTAAGGCCTTATCATTATTATTATTTACTTCTTGAGAGTTTTTCACATCAGTTTTAGCTGATGGTTTTTCACTGGAGTTTGAGTCAACAGCAAGTCTCCTCAAGTCTTCAGGACTCTTCTCAGTATTCTGGCCATTCTCAATAATGTTGTAGTTTGGATGGTCTCCACTTGTCCTTCTACCTCTAAGTCCTCCAGTCCCTTTAATAATCCTTAGGTGACTGTGCCAAAAGCACCAATCACAATTATTATAATTGTCAGCTTCATATTCCATAATTTTTTCAATTCCCAACCAAGGTCGAGGTACTTATCCTTCTTTTCACATTCCTTCAGTTTTATTCTGTGGTCAGTCAGCCGGGACAGCAAAGTCCACAATTTTGCAAGTTCTCTTTTTTTTGTTGATAATTATAAGGTCTGGTCTTCTGGCCAAGGTCAAGTGATCCATTTGTATGTCAAAGTCCCATAGGAGTTTATGTGTGTCATTCTCTAGGACAGAAGCTGGGTTGTACATATACCATTTGTCCGTATGGTCAAATTTAAATTTCTTCCACATCTCCCTGTGGATCACTTTGTCCACTCAGTGGTATCTAGTCTTGTACTCCTTCTGTAGTAATTTACTGCATTCTTCCCATTTCTGTTTCCTAATTATTGTCATTCTGTTAGCTATCGTGTTGTCCGTATCATTTCTGGTGGCTGCAATCAGTCCTCCTTTGTGCTTTTCTATGTAGTCCTCAAGTCATTGTATCGATGCGTCAATGTTGTCTTCAATGTTGGCAAGTCCTCTTCCTCCCTCCTTTCTCGATACATATAGTCAGTCAACATCATCTCTGGGATGTAATGCCTTATGCATGGTCATTAGTTTTCTTGTTCTTTGGTCCATTTGCTTAAGTTCTTCTCTGGTCCACTTCAAAAAAGGTCCCAAATATCTAACGAGGGGTACAGCTCAAGTATTTATTCCTTTGATAAGGTTTCTGCTTCATAGTTTTGTCACAAGTAGCTTTCTGGTTCTCCCGAGATATTCTTTCTTAATTTTTTCTTTCATTTGCACTTGTTTGATGGTGTCAGCCTCCAAGATGCCCATGTATTTGTACGTTTCCTTTTCTCCTAGCGTTCTAATCTTGTCTTGATTTGGCAGTTCCATTCTGTCTGTCAGGTATCATTCACCAATTTTCATTACTAGCATGGCACATTTTTCTATGCCAAATTCCATTCCTATGTCCTGACTCTATATTCTAACTGTGTGTATTAGAGTTTCCAGTTCTTTTTCATTTTTTGCAAAGAGTTTGATGTTGTCCATGTATATTAGGTGATTGATCTTTTCTTGCAATTTACTAAGTTAGTATCTTGCTGTGCATTTTCTGAGTATGTGGTTAAGTGGCATCATGGCAATTATGAATAGTAATGGTGATAGTGCATCTCCTTGAAATATACCTCTTTAGACCTTTAATTCAGCTAAGCTTCTTCCTCCAGCTGTCATTTCCACTATCCCAGGTTTTCATGATTTTCTCAATAAAGTTTATGACTTCATCTGATATTTTGTACATTTTGAGGCAGTTTATTATCCAGCTTTGTGGGACCATATCATATGCCTTTTTGTAGTCAATCCAGTCAATTGCTAGATTTTTCCGTCTGGTATTGCTCTCGTTTAGGATGTGCTGATCTATGTAAAGTAACTCTGCTGTGCCTCTGGAACATTTGTGGCATCCTTTCTGTTCTTCAGGGAACAATCTGCGGCTTGCTAGAGAGTAGTAAATCTCTTCCCTTATATGTGCTGTTAATATTTTCCACATCAATGGTAAGCAGGTTATGGGTCTGTAGTTGTTTGGGGCAGTTCCTTTGATTGGCTCCTTCTGGATCAATGTAGTCTTCCCTTTAGTCATCCATTCAGGTACATGTGCTCCTTGAAGGCATCTGTTCATTTCTAGTGCTATTATTATTATTATTATTATTATTATTATTATTATTATTATTACATCATTATTACATTATTACTATTGTTTCCAGGGAAGAAGTAGTGCCCTCCCCTACACCTTGGTGTAGTAGCTATTGAAAAGGAAACCTTTGGGTCACCCTCAACTAAGGACTATTACAGTTGTGTTTTACAGGTCACAGCATCTACAGTGTTCTTTATATCTGAGATAGAGCATATATATTACAGGCAGTATAAAAGAGATATCATTGTAACTTACTGGGTGTAAAGATTAGCAAACAGTGCTCTGGGGAAACCAGCATTGAGGACATAAGTATCCATCCCTGTTGTGTTGTCAGTTGCACTGATTGTATGGTAGTGGAGATATGAATTGTCTTTCTGTGGAATCAGCTCTAAAGGTTTGGTGTCATCACATGTTGTAAGTGAATGGACGAGGTCATGAGGAATACTACTTTTGCCAACAATAAGCAACTGATAAAAGAAAAAAGAAAATCATACTTAATATCAAAACAACAACAAAAAAAGAAACACAGCAGTGGAAAAACTGCATGTTTATAACAAAACCAGTAGAGTTAAATGAAATGGCAGAAATATGTATCAAGTTCATCTGATTGACAGGTGACTCTGTTTGCAGAAATATTCATATCTACAAGGAAACAAGGAATTTGTAAATATAAATAATCCTCTGGCTGTGTTGTCACCATATCAGCACATGAAATATGCACATATGAAGGCTTGAAGATTTAATTTACATAACACACTGGAGAACTTGCAGACCCTAGGAGTCAAAGGTTTGAATATAAGGGCCGAGTATCAAGGAAAAAGTTAAAAAAAGAACAGAACCAAATATAACTTTTTACTTTCATCTTGAGTCAACTTTGTCAGCTGGTCTTAGAATATGCTGATTGAATCTTTTGCAAAAAAGAAGTATCCTAGATAATAGCCCTCCCAAAAAAGAGTGTTCTGTGTAGGAACCCTTCCCCCCAAAAAAGTGTGTCCTGGATAATAATACTCACAATAAAAGGAGTGAACTGGATAATAACCTTCTTCAAAAAGGGGTGTCTTGGATAAGACACTAAACTGTTTCTGATGGAGTGTAGAGTACCCTTTCATTGCCAATTACATCTAGGTCCACTCTGACTTAGACTTGTTAGGGTGCCAACTATGTATCAAATAGATGTGTTTAAAAATTATTCATATTCTATAGAATCATGTGCATAAAAAACTCTTTAAAAACAACTACTGAAGATATGTATATATGAACATAAAATGAATTTGATTTCCCAACTTTTAAGCATAAAATAAAAATATCTAAATTAACATGCTGTTAAAATCAATGAATCAACAAATCATTTCATCTTGAATGATTTTGACTTTCAATATACCTCCTTCCCAATAAACTGATAATGAAATAACAAAATGTGTATGTTTAAGAAGGTCATTATTTTAGTTGGTTCTCTTTCTCTACAAGATGTTTTGTTGTTAATCTGCTTCTCCTGATAGACAAATGAATAATTCTGCTATTTATTGTGGCCTACATAACACTTGTCTACCGGTGACATGCCATACAGGTTTGTGTAGTGAATTTCCTTTTCAGATATAATATATTCTACTCTTGGTATTAAATAAGCTTAACTTAATCTGGCACAAAGCCCCAATTTTGGGGTATCCAATAAAGGTCATGATAACTATACAAGTGAAAGGTCTGTAAGACTAGCTAATCTAGTTTCTGCAGTTGGTATTATTCTTATCAACTTCATTTTACTCTTACAAAAGGCCTCTGTAATGAGGCATCCCACAAACATCTCACTACACAACCAATGGAGTATAACAAGATGAGATTACTAAAGTACAGTTGTATAACAGTATATAGAAATATTATAACATGCATTGTATGAGGATCGGTTGAAAAGTTCATAGACTGACCAAGATAATCTCATGGAATGTGACAAAATGAGATTTATTTTCCAACATATGGTCCACACACTTCTTCTACCAGTGTTGCAGTGTTTGAATCCCATTGGTTAAAAAGTCATCAACAGTAGATAACACATCACTCAATAAGTCCCGGGCCTAACTAATAAAACAACAACTTTTAGGCAAAATTCAACTTTATTCATAGTCTCCTTCCAGGGTGATACACTGATTCCAATGCTTCTCTAATAATTTGATGCATTTTTTGTAGAACAATTTGTCTTAACTCAGTTACCAATATCACTTCTTCATTAGAGCCAAATCTCTTTCCCTGGAGCATTCTTTTGAGGTCTGCAAACAGAAAGTAGTTGGTGGGGGCCAGGTCTGGAGAATAGTGTGGGTGTGGAAGCAATTCAAAGTGCAGTTCATGTAGTTTTGCCATTGTTGTGATTGACTTGTGACATGGTGCATTGTTTTGGTGAAAGAGCAGTTTTTCTTCTTCATTTGTGGCCATTTTTTGGTGATTTCTTCCTTCAAATGCACCAATAATGCTATATAAATTTGCTATTGATGGTTCTTCCTTTCTCAAGGTAATCAATGAACAAAATACCTTGCACATACATCCCTTGTCTGCTGATGTTTGTGTTTTTAGTCGCTTTGGACAGCTTTCACCTGCTACTGTCCACTCAGCTGACTGCCGATTTGATTCCAAAGTAAAGTGGTGGATCCAGGTTTCATCCATTGTCACATATTCATCGACGTGTTTTTGTTTTTGATGAACTGTGAGCAAACATGCACCCACTTTGAACACAGCTTTCTCATTGACAAATGTTCATGCAAAATAGTGAAGACACTGCCTTCTGATATCTTCAACTCCTCTGCTATCTCACGTAACTTCAATTTATGATCGGCCAAAATGTGTTTGGAGTTTTTTGATGTTTTCCAGGACAACTACTGAATTTGGCCGACCTGAGAGTTCAGCATCATTTGTGTCTGTACGATCTTGTTTAGAATCAGAATGCCATCACTTAACTGTTGTTTCTGATGGAGCAGAGTCTGAATAACATTTATAAAGCCATTGCTTTGCTTGAATAGTTTGTTTTTTTTTCATCAAAAAGCAATGCTTTATCAACACATGAAATTCAGATTTTTCCATTGTTTTGAAAATTTGCAACAGTAGCTTCCCTTAAACAACTGTAATTTGTAAACTAATATTCCGATTAGGCTCAAATTTTGAAGGTTAGTACTTTATAAAAATCATATGGATTTTTTATTAGTGGTGCCATCTATATGTCAGGGCTAGAACTTATTGAGTGATGTGCTAAGATATCAAATTAACTTTTCAGTCTATGAACTTTTCAGCCCCCTCCCCTATATATAATGTATAGTTGTAGAACAATATATATATTGTTGATTATTTTATATTTGTATTGCCATTATTAATAAAATAAGCATATATCATTACTTCATTATTTGGATTTAGTACATTGTTTTTACAAATGAATTTCATGAAAATTTCGCAACCTGTTCTATGTTTTGTGTCTTGATATTGTCATCTCATCAGTTAATTCAAATCTTATATCATTGAATCATTGTTAGGCTCATTTACATTGGCTAAAAAGTTGTGAATATAACAAAGGATTATATAATGGCTGCATTTTCATGTGACATTCACACAACATAACAAAAAAAAGTCTGGTGGTATTTATGATACCACCAGTTTGCTAGGGTGCTCTGAAACCATGCCTTACCCCAAGGTCATCATCTGATGAAGGCTTTGAAGACAGCTGTTGTTTTTTTGTAGGAACATGTACATCTAATGTTAGTATATAATATATATTTACATATATATATAGATGCAGTACAATATAGAAATTAAAACCACATATTGCTGCTAATACATATTTTCATTACGCCCTGTTGGCTGGGGCTGTAGAATACGCCGACTGCAAATCTGCAGAGAGGTAAGACCCCCGCAATGAGGCCACCTGTTGGCCGTGAGTGGCAACCTGTAAGGCACCAGGATGAAACCCTGGTGGTTGATCCAGTGACAGAGTGGTCAATGGCTTGCAACACATCACTTTGGCCCTTTCTTGGTCTGACGGGAGGTCGGATTGGGCTCGATCTGATCAATCGGCTGGTCCCGACATGCCCTAGCACATATGTGGTTTTGTTTTTTTTACTTTCCCGATCGTATCATACAATCTGCTCTAGTGGAGCTATTCAATCTACTTTTGTGGAATTATTCCCAACCCTTTATTCCATACGTGCTTGAAGGTGGGGGCTGAGGGTCAATTGTGATGAGAGGTAGGACTTATGACCGCTGTGAGATTGTTGTGTAATTAAAAGCAGAATTTGGCAGAGGCTCAGAACCATACTCTTTGCATGAGTATACTGGTATTGTATCCCTGTCTCAGCCAAGGCGAATGGGTTGCCCCCTTGGTTCATTCCCTTCTCAAGTTGAACTCCATGGTGGGTGGTGGAGCATCGGACCAGCAAATAACAATTAGCAATCATGGCTCATTTTGTTATACTCCATTGGTTGTGTAGTGTAACAATCCATATAAGTGTGCAAATTGCAGAGGCGATCATCCTGTCTATGCAAGATCTTGTGGAAGTTGGAAACTGGAAAAGGAAATATTGGGAATTAAACACAGGAATAACATCCCATACAATGAAGCACGGAAAAGGATAGTAGGATCTAAGACCACAACTACTCTCAAGCCGTCCAGCGCAAAAAAAACAATATAACTATGAGAGGATAGTAAAAAAATTGATTCAGCTGGAGCCGAGTGACTGGGAAGGCTATATCAATGAAATAAGTGCCTCACTTGATACCAATAAAATTTTAGAGACACCAACTACAAAGGCAGATCTTGTAGCAGACAAAGTGAAGACACCTGCACAAACTCACACCTCAACGGATAAGACTGATCAAGAAAAGAGCATGGAGCTATCACCAACCACACAACCAATTAAATGTATAACAGAGTTATCTCCTTCCAAAACAAGACCAAAAGATAGGAGATCCCCAATAAGACCACCCGCTTCTACAGATACCTCCCCAAACAAGAAACTACAAAAAGACAAGACAAAAATTACTCCAAAACAAAAAACTGTTGAAAGTGAAAATGTTGACTCAAGTAACAAAATCAAAATCTTAGAAAAGATGGAGAGAGAAAACAGCCCCCAAGTACATCAACATAAAGGCCATAAAAATAAACGATCAAACAGTCCAGATCTAAGGCCTAAGAATGAACCACAAAATAATTCAATGGAACTGCCATGGAATAGGAGGGAACTGCTCTTATTGATGACTCAACAACAACCTGCCATTGTCTACCTTCAAGAAACATTTCTTAAAACTAATGATGATATCACAATAAAAAACCACCAAAGCTACAATTTCATCAACAATACCGGTCATAGAGCTTTGGGTGGTGTCTCAATCCTTAATAGGAACAACATACCTCAAAGCAAAATCCACCTCAACACTCAACTCCAAGCAATAGCTATCAAAATGACTTTACACAGAACAATTAATATCTGCTCCATATATATTCCACCTCTTGATGCCATAAATGAAAGTGAAATCAACAACATATTACAGCAACTACCCACACCTTTTATTCTACTTTGCGATTTTAACACCATGTGGGGCTGTAGAAGCACAAACCACAAAGGCAAAACACTTGAAAATATCAACACACCTGAATCCATCATCTGCTACCTACTCGGCCATTGATTTAACCCTTTGCTACACTTCACTTTTCCTTGATTTCACCTGGAGAGTGTATGACGACACATGCGGGAGCGACCATTTCCCAATTGTACTTGAGAGTTTGCACCCTCAAAATGACAACCTTCCCTGGAGGAGGTTAAATAAAGCTAACTGGGAAGAATTTCACTCTTAATGTCAGAAATACCTCATAGTAAACAATACCGAAACCATTCTCGAATTCTCCAAAAAACTCATAAATATAGCTAAAACATGCATTCCACGCAACCCAACAACTCATAAACGAGACAGACCTTGGTTCAGCAAAGAATGTAAACAGGCTATTTGCCTATGACGAGCAGCTTTGAGGAAATTCAACATTGAACCCACAACCTCCAATTTAATCTCTTTTAAATTCCACCGAGCTAATGCCCATAAAATCATCAAAGAAGCCAAGAAAAAATCCTGGCAAAATTACGTGAGCAAGCCCCATATATATTCCACCTCTTCTAACTTCAAAACAGTTTGGCTCATGATTCGGAAAATAGCTGGTAAAAAACAATCAACTCCATTAAAACACCTCTTCGTAACAAACCACAAAATAACAGGTAAAAAGGCCATTGCAGATCTTCTTGCAAAAACATTTTCTAAAAACTCCCCCAGCCAATTCAACACAGAATTCTATAAAATCAAACCCACCCTCGAAAAGAAAAAAATATGTTTTTCTTCAAATAACTCCGAAGAATACAATAAGCCATTTACCCTAACTGAACTAGTGGACTCCATAAAAAAATCCAACCACTCAGCTGTCCTAATGAAATACACAATGAGTTTCTCAAGCAGCTACCAGACGAGTCAGTCAAATGCCTACTAAAGCTATATAATATTTGGGTAAACGGTACTTTCTCAGAAACATGGAGACAATCAATAATTGCCCTGATTCCCAAATAAGGTAAAGATACATGCGGATGATAAACAGTAGATTGACGTGGTATCTCGAGACAAATGGTCTAATAACAAATATGCAACCTGGATTCCGGATAATGAGAGGAACCATAGATTATTTGATACGACTAGAAACCTTAATCAGAGAAGCCTTCATAAGAAAACAACATTTGATGGCAGTATTTTTTGACTTAGAGAAGGCTTATGACACTACATGGAAGTATGGTATTATGCGGGACCTACATGATCTAGGCTTAAGAGGAAGACTGCCGATGTTCATAAAAAACATTCTCTTCGAAAGAACATTTAGGGTATGCATGGGATCCACCTTTTCATACTCACAACATCAAGAGGAGGGTGTTCCGCAAGGCAGCATCCTCTCTGTTACCCTCTTCTCCACCAAAGTCAATAATATTGTAAAATGTCTAACCCCCTCGATCGACTGTGCTCTCTACGTCGACGACTTCGTCATATGCTATCGGGCCACTCATATGAACATAGTAGAACGACAACTCTAACTAAACTTAAACAATGTAAATAAATGGTCAAGAGAAAATGGATTTGAATTCGCCAAGTCTAAAACTAAATGCGTGCAGTTTTGCTCTCTAAGGAAAATGCACAATGACCCTGTCCTAAAAATTGATGACTCCGAAATACCAGTCGTTAACGAATATAAATTCATCGGCGTAATATTTGATAAAAAACTTTCATTCATCCTACACATAAAATACCTAAAAAAACAAATCAACCTGTGCCCAACAACTTTTGCGAGTTGTTGCCCACACAGAGTGGGGAGCTGACCGTCAAACTCTAATTAAGTTATATAGAACTCTTTTCCTCTCTCAACTTGACTATGGTATTTTCGTTTATAGATCTGCCAGGAAATCTTATCTGAAACAACTTGACCCTATTCACCATGAAAGCTTAAGACTGGTATTAGGAGCATTTAGAACTTCTCCAATTGACAGCCTATAAGCTGAAGCTCACGAAGCACCTCTACACATCAGAAGTGAAAAATTAGCCCTTCAGTATTATACCAAACTGAAATCTTCTCCATCTAACCCAGCATATGGCCGCACTTTTGATCCAAAACACAGACAATATTTCGACCAAAAAGAAAAATCAATTAGACCATTTGGCCTCCGTATGGAGCCTATTCCCAAGAATCCACCATACCTCTAAATAATATCCATAAAAGCATCTTGCCACAAATACCACCTTGGATCATTAAAAATCCAAAAGTTAACCTCCAACTGAATCAACTCCATAAAACAAAGACACATCCCTTCACCTACCAAGAAAAACATCAAAATATCCTCCAACAGCATCCCGACTACCTATGTATCTATACAGATGGATCTAAAGACAAAATAAAACAGCATGTGCAGCAGTCTTAAATAAAATAATAAAAACAAAAGTTCTTCAAATGGAAAGTTCTATTTTCGCAGCTGAGGCCTATGCAATAGACTTGGCCCTTGACATTATCTCGATAGAAAAACACAAAAAATTCATCATATTCTCAGACTCACTCTCTGTCCTATTATCATTAAACAATAAAAAAAAAACTAGAGCACCCTCTTATTATCAAACTACTTTGCAGACTACACTCAACATCAAACAAAGAAATCGTTTTTTGCTGGATTCCAAGCTACATTGGAGTGAGAGGAAATCATAGAGCAGATTCAGCAGCAAAATCGGCTTTAGACTTGACCCCTGACAAGTACAACATCCCATACACCGATCTGAAACCCAAAATAAATAATTTTTGTGATTTAACCTGAAATATTGTAAGCCTCTTTGCTGTCTGTTGATGAAGAGTGTTCATATATTTCCGATTCATGCTGGGCCAAAATGTCAAGAAGTATTGAGTTATTTTTTTTAACTGGCTTGAGGCCTTCCTCCTAAAAGTTGATGTTTTCTTTAAAAGAGACCAACAGGTCAGTATTCTTTCAATATTCAATACATCACAGAGGCTCACCAAAAACCTACCACCACTCATCTGTCAATACTGAGAAAATCTATTTTCAAGTGGATCACTTTGTAATCTATGGGTGAAAATGTACTCGTATCCTTCCTCTAAAAGTTCTTGCATAAGCATAGCCAGTGCTCTCAAAGTTGTAACAAAAGCTTTGGAAGTTTACTTTGTTGGACAAAAATCTGAAATCTATGCCTAAGACTCAATAATTTTTTGAAGAAACTGATTTTCCCATCATTTAAATTTACTGCATTGTTCAAAAAATTTAGGTGTGTATTTTTCTTGAATTTGCTTTTGTCCATCAGCATAGTATTAATTTAAAGAAGTTTGAGATATCAGTTTGATCTGGAAAGTAGCTCTCACAAGCTGCAAATAGTTGTCTCATGAAAAATGGCAATAGCCAAATTAACATTTTGTTTATTGTCACTAGGATGCAGGGCTTTGAATGTTAGCTTTGAGGCCTTACATAATTTAGCATCTAGAGTGTTATCCTTGTCATATATTTTGCATATGTTAGACCAGGCTATATATCCATTTTTGGAAGAAATTTGATATTTCAAATGTAAAACTAGGAAATACAAACTTCAGTAAACTATTCCAAATATTTTTTTTAGATAAGTGCAGAGTCAAAAAACAGATATATTTTTTTTGAGAATTTGGAATAGTTATGTTGTACTTTTTGTCCTCCTCAAACTTATCAAGTAAAATGTTAAATGCATTCACATTGGCTGAATAATTATCTGCAACAATAGTCCTAATAAAAAAATCCAGGATTTATAACTTAAAATTTTCTTACATGCTAAATATTGTAAGTTTAGCATTGTGTCCATGTATGAACCACTGTGGTAATGGTATAGGATTTCCATAACATTGGAGCTGAACATGAAAAATTTGATCAATGCGAATACAGTCTTTTATTGATGGAAAATTTGTTTCAGGGTCAAAGATGATTCTATAAATTAGAATATAATTTTCCATAAAATCTTTTAGCTTCAAAGCTGTTAAGATAAAACTTTTCTTCTTCCAAATGATTAAAATCCTTTATTGTATCTACTGAAAGAAAATCTTGTAATTCTTCTGGTTGATGAAAATCTCTCAGATTTTCGGAGGCTTTCTTAATTCTATTGTAGTCAGTAAAAGAGATGGTTTTCTTATTTTTTCTAAATGGATTAGGAATTGGATGTAAATCCCTATTCAATTTGTTTTGCTTTCTTCTTAAAATAAATTTTTCATCAAAATGTTTGATACAGAGAACTGAATTTTTCCTAGGAAACCACTCATTACAATTTACAAATTTCATCCGTTTCTCAAGATTGGATTTTCCAAGAGGAAAAGAAAATGTTGATACTTTTTCTCCATTGGTTCTAGTTCTCCACTAGAACAGCCAAATGCAACACGTTTGTTGACCATTTTTGTTAAACAAAATATCATGAAAAACTTTAAAAATTCAATGGTGAAATGCAATTGATTAGGCGTTAACAAATATACCAAATAGCTTCTATAACCAAAACAAGCCGTATAGGTGACTGAAAATCTTAAAACCAAGGTAACTCATAGCCATTTATAATTCATGGATTATTAAAAGACAAAGTGTAAATATGCATTTTAATGTTGAAAGAAATAAAAATAACATCAGATAAATTCTACCAACACGATTATATTATTTTCTCTGTTCAATTTTTAAAGTTAATTCTTTTTTTAGATTAATTTCATATGCAGCCATAAATGGATTTTTTTTTTGTTCCTATTACTACGGCCTGATAACTTTCACACTTGAAATGTGACATGTGGGGTCGGATTTGCTAGTTGGCCGTGCTGTACACACATACATTTTCAGGGTTGTTGTTTTTTTTCCCTCTGTCTTTCTCTATGTGTTTAATGTGTGGGAGACTGCATTTGATTCCACAGATAGATATATTTTATGATAGTCTGTATGTGTATATGTTTGCGTTTGTGTGTGTGCATGAAGTTTGGTTCTGTTTGCATGTGTGTGTGTGTGTGGGTATGTGGGTAGTTAGGCCATGTTTAATGAAGATTTAAATTTATCTATGAATTTTTTTTATTCAGGGTAATGAGTAGTCTATTGGCCTTATTTTAAAGTTCCATTGCTGCATTCATAGACTCTATTGTTCAAGTGCCTGAGTACAGCCTATGTATACCTTTTTACAGTAAGAGCATTTGATTATGTGGACTACATTTTTTGAATTGCCACTTAGATTTTTATTCATAATGAAGGTTATTTTTGGGTTTTCAAAGATATAGAATTTTCCTTCAATGATTATATTACATACACCACATCTTTCATTTTTGGATTTTGAAACTTCATACATTGTATATTCCTCTAATTTAGATAAGGTCAGTGTTTGTTTCAAGATTTTGGGTTGTCGTTTTCTTATAATGATTTTTGCTGTGTCCTCGATTTTTAAAAAATTTTATCAGTTTTTAGATCTAGATTCTTTATTATTTTCATGAATAGTTCCGGGTTGTTTTTTGTTGTATGTTGAGATAAATGGCCTTTAGACTCAGTTCTGAGATATAGTCAGCAGCTTTCATAATGGTATGCACAGGGAATGGAAGTTCAACCTGATAATTGATGTTAAGACCTACTCTATTCCCTACTAGTTGGACTTAGATGAATGTAAACTGCTAGACATAGTGTTAGGCAGAAGTTCAGCTGGCTGGCATCATGAGGAGACTGGTCACCTCTCTTCAGCTTGCTTTGAAAAGAAGACCCCTGAAAAAGCAATTGTCCTAACACAGAACTACTGCACCTTTTATGGTTTAGGAGAAAAAGGAGGCTCACATAGTAGTCTCATCTATTGTCAGAACAAAGGTGCCCAAATCTGTCAGAGAGGAGGGAATCTTCAACCTTTCCTCCTTACTACTAAGGTGTTGGAGCCTACAGAAGAGTCAATTAAGAAGGAGCAGGCAATAGGAAAGAGTGGGAGAAAAGTCCAATCAGATTTTGGACACCAATAAAAGAGGAGAGACCCTGCAATTATATGCTGAAAATCAAGGCAAATTTGGAAAAGTAGAAGCTTTTCAGGAAGCAGTTGGACAATGTCAAAACATAGGTCCCTTCTCCAGGGCCACCCACCTCTGTCTTCACACATGATGTAGTATTTTAAAGAAAAATGATTTTGATAGTGTCCATTTGACATCCATTTGGGTAATGTCTATTGTAGAATGTGTTTCAAAATAACCAATTGTGGGACACACATACGCACACACACAAACATACACTCATGCTAACCTTAGCTTACTTTGACACAAAGATGAAGAAATCCGTCAAATACCTCCAAATGTTGTTGGTACAATCGTAGGCAGTTCAAGGTTTCTTCACATTCTTTCAAGTCATTGTAGACTCTTGTTATTTGTGATTTATTGCCTGAAAATGTAACACATTTGGTAAATCAAGTGGCATCATAATGACTGAATCAATGAGGAATTTCTATATAAAAACCCATATGTACAATAATAAAGAATCTTGTTGAATAAAATAAAGGATTCTTGTCTCCAATACATAGATCAACAATGAGATCCCCTTGATTGGATTTCAGTATCCCTAAAGTTTATTTCTAAAACCTTTTCTTCAAAGGATAAAGAGGAGAGTTATAAAGGATAAACTTTTTCTCTGATAACTACACAACTTTGAAATAATTCATTATTGATTCCTTTCAGGAAAACTATGATAGCAAAAGATTTTTCTTATAAAACTTGGATTGATGATATGGATGAACCCTTATGAAAACTTGTACAACTAAATGCTATATTATTTTTTTCTTTAACTGTTTTTTATTTCATTTCTCAAGTAAATACTTTCAATTTAAAAAAAAAAAATTACCTACATTTTGGGTTCCTGGTGTTGAATAGAATTAAAACTTTTTTTACTATTATTGTTATCTACCACAACCCTCTGAAATCACTTGTTTGATACTGGAAAATGGATTCTAAAAATGTTCACGAGAGCAGATAACCTAGTACATATTCATCTAGCAGAAACACCATAAGCAGGATGTGACACATGGCCAATTTTTGAATGTAGTAAAGATGCTTTGAATTAACAGTTTTTCTTCTAGACTAGTTGCCTAACCAAGTCTTCTCAACTACTTATTCATAGCTGGGTGGGTGGGAGAAAAGATGGATTTCCAAGGTCATTAGCACAAAGGGAAATGCAAACAGCATCATCCAGGGTTTGAAGTTGGGTTGTTGATTCCATTTCTCAAGTAGATAACCATTACATTAAGCATGATTCTAGTCGATATTCTCGTAGAGCTTGTTTATTGAATTCCAATACCAGTAGAAAGTCTGGAAAAGCACATTGATACATTTTTAATATTTATGTATCATTATTTTTATTACAAATGTTGAACTGTGAAGATGAATTTTGATTTTGAAAATTCAATATAAAAGATTTATAATTAAAAAATAAAACAATAAGAATTTTTCAAATGATTTTCCAACTGAATAATTTGTAAATTTTACAACCAGATGATTTTTTTTTTATTTCAAACATTTCCAAACATTACCCTGTTTCTTTTATTGGATTATAGCAAACTTGCTTTGGTGCTAAATACAAATTTTGTCTTTGTAGGGAAAATCGTAACTTACCTGACTAGCATGTGAGCATGTTTTGTAGGGTTCAGTCACTTAACAAAAAAAAAGCTAAAATGGTGACACACAGTCGCTTTTGTATTTGATTATCTCATGTGAGTAATGCAGACTTTCGCCGTTCCTATGCAAATGAGACTATGCCTGGTGTATAAAAAGAGCCATGGAGGGAATGAGCGGGTGAGTTTGAAAAAGGCGTGTTGTGTAGGCAGACATGTGCAACAAGATTGTCTGAGTCAATAACGTTACTAAAATCAACTTTCAAACTAGAAGCTATTTCGGCAATATACTACCTTTCAGGGATGGAGGGCAAGGTGTTTGACTTCCAGCTGATTCCAGAGTTTAGTGGTACTGCGTCTGATATGCCCATTGTTGATATGCCCATTGTGGGTTGAAAATGTGGAACTTGTGTGTGAGCTTTGCACTATGAAGAATGTTGAATGCATCCTGCCATTGAGATTGCAAGGTGGAGCTTTAACCATATACAAGCAACTTAGTGTGGAACAGAAAGCAGATACAGAACAGATCAAGCAGGCCCTCATAACTGCATATGCTACTGATGCATTTAATGCATATGACCAGTTTGTCACTCGACAACTTCGCCCAGACGAGTTTTTTGCTGAGCTGAGATGACTGGCCCGGTTGGTTAGGGGACCATTGCCTGAACGTTGGTTAACATGAGCATTCATTTCTGGACTACCACAACATGTTAATTACATGCCTCATCTCGGATGGAAACGATGAGCACGGAAAAACTATTAACCCGAATGAGAGCTGTCATGACTTACAATGAAGACCCTGCAGAATTGGCCACTGCCTCTGCCAGATGAACACCTTCAGAATCGAAGGTGCACTATGACGTTTGAAGATTTGCCTGCTACAGGTGTGGTGGTCCCAACCACATGACGAAGGACTGGTTACAGAATCGCCAAGAGAGGCCGGATAGTCGGATGTACAAGGTTCGTCATGAGATACGTTGCTTCAGTTGCAGTGGCTTTGGACATATAGCATCGCAGTGCCAGGGAAAACGCCAAAGGGGAGGAGGCATCAGCATTAGTCTCCTCCCCGATCGACTGAATACTAAGAAACTCACCTCCATGAAAGTACATGTATATGGGCAAGAGTGCACGGCGTTGATCAATTCCGGGTGCTCACAGACGTTGTTGAGTAAAGCCGTGTGCCAGCGGAAACCAGCAGGAGTCCTAACAGCTGACAGAAGGACATTGAATAGTCGAGGATACGGCAGAATAAAAGTGGAGGTTGGCCAAGTTCCAGCTGTCGACATTGAAGCATTAGTTGTAGATAAACAGCTGTTGGGCTTTGATCTACTGTTGGGGATCAATGCAATCAAGGAACTCGGTGGTGTTTACCTGACAGAATCAGGCGAAGCATGTTTTGGAGGCCTGAACAGATGTGCTGCCATCTCTATCGACGAGCTGGACTTTAGCATGACATATGATCGCAGTAACAAAGAATGGACTGCATCATGGAAATGGGCAAACGATCACTCTCCCATCGAACTGAGTTATAGTGTGCAGGAATACGCGGTGTCAGGGATGCCTATGAGAACGAGATTGTACAGTGGCAGCAGAATGGATGGCTGTTGCGATATTCAGAAGAAGAACTTGGCCCACCCAAGGGTCTAACTCCCTTAATGGTGGTTGAGCAGAAGCAGAAGGTGCATCTGGTGCTTGACTACCGGGAATTGAATGGTTTTGTGGATGCTTTCACTGCCAATGCAAAAGTGTGCATGCAGGAAATAAGAGAATGGCGGCGACAAGGAGTCAATGTGTCGCTTCTAGATCTGTGAAATGCAAATCTTCAAATTCACACTGACAAAGCGCTATGGCCGTTTCAAACGGTAATTTTTAAGGGTCAGCGCTTCTGTCTTACGCAGTTGGGATTTGGGTTGAATGTGGTGCTACTTATCATGAAGTCTGTTATAGATGCTATCATATCTCAAGACCATATGATCAAAAGTGCCACATCAGTGTAAGTTGATGACATTTTAATTAATGAAACCCTAGTTCCTGCGTCAGGCATACAGCAATATTTTTTTGAATATGGTTTGGTTTCTAAGGATCCGGTGCGACTGAAAGACAGAGCCAGAGTTCTTGGCTTGCAAGTCTGGGAAAAAGATGGCACTCTCCAATGGAAACGAGGAAGCCAAATTCCACAAATCCCTGATGGATTAACCCATCAGCGTGTATTTTCTCTCTGTGGGAAACTTGTGGGTCACTTCCTCGTATGTGGATGGTTCAGGGTGGCAGGTGCATTTATCAAGCACCTGGCAACTGCAGTAACAAAGGGCTGGGATGATAGAATCAAAAATGCTTCTCTCTGTCACACATTGGCAGAGACTTTGACGAGAGTACAAGAAGCAGATCCCGTTGGGGGAATTGGTGTATGGACAGTAAATAAATTGCAGTCTGGGTGGATGCGAGTTCTGTAGCTACAGGAGTGGATTTGGAAATGAATGGGACGGTCATTGAGGATGCGTGTTGGCTATGTCCAACTAACGACGCTCATCACATCAATCTAGCTGAATTCAACGCGGCTCTGAAAGGAGTCAACTCGGCCCTTCAGTGGGAGGCGATAGTGTTACACTTGGTTACTGATTCGGTGTGCATGCACTGGTGGATTTCCGACACTTTATCTGGAAAAGCACATATGAACATGAGGGCAGCTGGCGAGATGCTAGTCAGGCAAAGGTGAGGAACCTTGCGATCGCTGACGAAAGATTATGGATTGACCATCGACGTGAAACTCGTGAAGTCTTGTCAGAACCGCGCAGATAGTCTCTGCTCAAGGAAGGAAAAGAGCCGGTGCTCAAGAGTTGCGCAATAGTAGGAAGATGACTGGATGAGGACCAGGTGGTTGACATCCATCATCAAAGTGGACATCCGGGTGCAAACCGGACTTTATACTTAACCAGGTTGGTTGACCCGTAAGTGTCCAAAGAAACTGCTAAATCTGTTGTGAAAGCCTGCGAAACCTGTCGATCGATAGATCCGACACCTGTTTGCTGGAAAAAAAGAAAACTTGGTGTGAAAGACAACTGGAGCAGATTAGCGATGGACATAACCCACCACAATGGTGAGAATTTTCTAACTATCATTGACTGTGGCCCCTCTAGATTTGCAATATGGTGGGCACTGTGCCGACAAGATGCACCCACTGTTATCCGACAGTTGGAGAATGTTTTCCTCGAGCAAGGCCCACCGATGGAAATACTGACCAACAACAACACCGCATTCACTAGTAAAGACTTTGGAGAATTTGCGAGGAATTGGGACTTGCATCTGCGGTTTCGATGTCCCTACTCACTGAGTGGAAATGGAATTGTCGAAAGAAGTCATAGGACCGTTAAGACTATCGTGGCCAGAAAGAATTGTTCAATATTGGAGGCGGTCTATTGGCACAATGTCACCACAAAGGATGACATTTCACCTTGCACCGCGCTGGCTGACATGCTACATAGATACCATTTCCGCATAAAAGGTGTTGAAGATAACCCGTTCCCCGAACCAGAGGTTACTAGAGGGAAGTATGAAAAAGGAGACGTAGTTTGGGTTAAAAATACACGCGGCAAGTGCACAACAAAATATAGCATTGGTTGCGTTACTGAAGTGATCAGCCCGCAGTCTGTGGAAGTTGATAGGGTGCCTCATCACGTTAAAGACCCCTGACCAGTAATACAGACGCAATTATCATTGAGTGAAGAAAGCGATTCTGAGGATAGTGATCATTTAATCTAGCTGAATTTAAATTCGCTTGACAGTGATTCTGATGCCAGTACACTCCCAACTGAAGAAGTGTCTATTGAAACTCGAACCGCAGACGAGAGTACGCATAAGGATGAAGCCTGCGTGATTCCTCTTCGAAGAAGTACCCGACAGAGACAAATGCTACCCCCTGCCCTGTTTGTGATCATGAGATCAGAGGGGAGTGTAGGGAAAATTGTAACTTACCTGTCTAGCGTGTGAGAACATTTTGTAGGGTTCAGTCGCTTAACAAAAAAAAAGCTAAAATGGTGACACACAGTCGCTTTTGTATTTGATTATCTCGCGTGAGTAATGCAGACTTTTGCCATTCTTATGCAAATGAGACTATGCCAGGTGTAGAGGGAACAGGCAGGTGAGTTCGAAAAAGGCATGTTGTGTAGGCAGACACGCGCAACAGGATTGTCTGAGTAATGTTTTTGAAATCAACTTTCAAACTAGAGTCTTTGAACTAGATAGAACTGTTTATTTTTATCATTATATGAGGTGCATACAATAAGTTTCCAGACTTTTTTCGTATGGGCACTTTTATTGATAGTACACACATGAAACTCTAGTCCCCTTCGAAGTAATCTCCTCCGGCTGCAATGCACTTGTTGTACCGTTCCAATAACCTCTAGAAGGCCCCATGGAAGTCCCCTTGTGTGAGCGTGTCAATGACCTTCATCACAGCCTTTTTCATCTTCTCAATTCTCATAACAACAGCCTCTGAGCTTAGAGAATAACCAAAAGTCACAGGGAGCAAGTTCTGAACGATAGGGAGGGTGACAAACTGTCTTGGTGCCCATCTTGGTCAAATAGTCTGTGATAAGGATGGTGTTGTGGACTGGTGCATTGTCCTTGTGGAAATGCCTCTGACCCGATCTGAAGAGTGCTGGCCTCTTCTGGTGGAATCTCATCCTGAACTCCCTTAAAACCTCAACATAGTAACCCTAACCCTAACCTTAACCCTTTGGCCAATCAACTCTGGTATATTGACTTTCTTACTCCTCCCACACCTCTCATCATCCCTCACAGACTCCGTGCCTTCCTTGAATCTCTTTTGCCACTCAAAAACTGATGCTCGATTCATGCAAGATACTCCAAAAGCAGTCTGAAGCATTCTATACATTTCTGTGGCATTTTTTCCAAGTTTAAAACACAATTTTATTGCATATCGTTCTTCTAAAGTGTCCTCACGTCCTGATTGCATTTTTGAAATTCACCAGCTGTGACAATCAGGCTTTAGTAGGGTGTATTCCAATTCCTGCTGTAGCTGTTGATTTGAACCTGGAATCATAAAAATTGGTCAGTCATCTCATAAGATGTATAGCAATAACATAGTGAATTTTCAAGAGTCTACGACAATTTTAAATGCCCATATGAAAAAAGTCTGGAAACTTATTGCATGCGCCCTGTACTTGAGGAATTTATTAAAATTCCTTTACTATAGAAACAAATTAAAAATCCCTCTATGATTTTTCTATAGAAATTCATTGTATATTATTTACTAGGGAAAAGAATTGAAAACCATTTACTATATAAATGCAAACTCTTACATCTTTGTAAAATAGACGATATACATACTTTTGGTCCAAGTTTCTTTATTCTGAAGATTTTGGTAGAACCGATTCATCTTTTGCCATTCTTTGCATTCTAACATCAGCTGTTGTTGAAGAATCTTCAGACGGGTGTTTAAAGATACAAAATCATACTTATCCTATGTGAAATACAAGAAAATGATTTTAGTTTCTGAACAAGAAAGATTCTCCAAAATATTCAAGTGATAAAATTGTTTTCAGTGTTTTAGATAAGCTTGTTATACTTGCCACATAGAAGGAAAAATGGATGTATTAAAAGGCTTTGCCTATATCCTCATCCAACTCTTATTAAAAAAATAACCTTTATAATTCTAACTATAATATTTTTTTACAAATTACAAGATGACCAATAAATTCACTGAATTCCAATTTTTTTTTGTTGCTTACCTCAGAGTCAAATTGATTTGAGTAAAGGCTTGTTGGATATATTTTTGCAACAAGCAAAAGACCTTCAAATAAATTTTTCAAATTATTAGGATCAATTATATTATAATGGAGCTGACATGAAAGGAAAACAGACTGGTGTAGAATAACTGATTCTCAAAATAAATCCTAAAGCTCTGAATGTGTTGTGTGCTAACCATTCACTGAATCTGGTTGTTGTTGACAGTGCCAAAGTTTTTCGGTATTCTCACAAAGATGTACACCATATTTTTTTCATCTAAAAAATACTCAAGTATTCGAAAGACCAATGTACAAATTGTCTGACAAATGAAAATAATAAGTCATTTGAAATTTTCAGTTAGTGAGGAAAGCCAAAGAATATGTAGGATTATTACTCTTGTCTGCAAAAGAATTCCAAAAAAGGATCACTAAATAGTATCATCCAAGCTGTGTATAAGAAAGAAGCATTCACCCAAAGAATGCATTAGAGATAACACCAGTCTTATCCTCTTGGTCAGGGACAGTTTTGTCCCCAGATAACTTCATATTGCATTAAACATGATAATACAGTATAGTATACAGTATAGTATACAGCATACAATGTCCTAAGCTTACATGCTTACATACAGACATATTTAATTCCACACAACCAACAACTAAGGAATACTTTTAAATATGTCAGTCATCTCACAAACTTTCATTTCTCTTGAAAACTTCACACACACAATAAAGAGATTTCTATAAACAGAAACTTCCATTCACTTCTTTTATATTCCTTTTATTAGATTTATTCAAGCAATGAATTTTATTTAATATAAATTAATTGTTAATTGTATATAATTCTTCTTAATATTTATTACTGAAAGGGAGCAACATCATTACTCTAACAAATATTCTGCAACATACATTGGCTGAAACATTAAGATAAAAACAAGATATCAATCTGCAGGCATTACATCCATTGCCTACCAAATAGTACATCTAATGGCCATTAGGTGGCATGACTAAAGTAGCATATCAAAAAAGAAAGGTGCACCAAAGTCACTTGTGGTTTCAACAAAGTGCACCTATCTACAAAGTGCACCTATCTACAATGAGGATTGTGCCCCCTAAAAGACCTTGAGTCATATAGCACATGATAGTATGTCAAACAATTATTCAACACTTCCTATCTATCTCATATGTATATAATTAAGGACTCAACTTATACCAAAAGACTCTTAGACAACACAATAGGACATATCTCTATCATGTACTCTTTTAGTATTTCATGCCATTTCTAGATTATTAATATTAAGTTTGCTCAGATAATAGACCACAGTAAGGACCTCTGTGTATGCTTCATATTATCAGCAGTTAAGGTTAACTCAGCAAAATAAGATAGAAAAATCTCATAAAATTGTGAACTCACTAATAACATTAAAGTACTTTACATAGTCAAGTAGACATTGAAATTTCTTTTAAATCACTAAATAATCAGTGGCAGGTATCTCAATGGTGAATCTAAATTGGAAATGGAAGAAAAGAAAAAAGAAACTCACAATTCCTTTCAGAAAAGTCATCACATCTGCATTGTCCGAATATCGGACCAGATCAGCAGAATGATAAACAACTCTGCTGTCTCCATCCAAAAGTGGAAGCAAAGCATCATATTTTTCTGATTTTGGGAAATATTCAAATGAGTGGACTGATGCTTCATCTGAGAGGGGAGACAATTCTTGACTAATAACTTTGCCTGACTCAGAGAATGGGTCGTCACCATCTAGAGATAACTCACTGATGGGTGATGAGTCTATATCACTACTACAAGTTGGAGTCTCATCATCTACACCATTTCCATCTTCCATTGATGCACTGTGGCTGGGACCAAAATCAGATCTATCAGAGTCTGCTTCTGAGCTAGGAATGATGCCAACTTTGAGCAAAGATCCAGATTCCTGAAAAGACCGGTACCTCTTCATCACTGAACTATGTCTTGATACCTCTTTCCTCATTATTTTCTCTTGTGGTGGTTCTTTTAAAATAAGACATTCTTGAACATCTGATAAACCAATGTTTTCTTCTTGCTTAACAATTGAAGTAACTGCAACACAGTCAGCATTAACATTATCAACATCAACATGAACATATTCTTTATAATCAGTCAATGAGATTTGAATTTCACAAAATTCTTCTTTTTCCAAACTGCTGTTGCTTGAGAAAAATGTTTCCCTCTCCAAGAATGGACTCTCACTGACATTATTGTCAGTCCCCTCAAACTGCTCTGGTTCTGGATGCTTTTCTGTAACTTTGCCACTGCTTGTGGTGTCTGCATCATAGAAGAATTCAGAATCTGAAACAGATTTATTGCCATCCCCTTCTGAATCTGAGACATCCTCTTTGATGTTATTGCTATGAGTAAGGCAGTTTTTTTCTTCATTTTCATGCCTTTGTTTTTTTAATTTATTTTTGAAAAATTCTCTTGGACCATCATCATGTTTTTTAACCAGTTGAAACTGGCTCTCCTCGGCTGGTTTTGGTAATGGAACAGCCACCTCTCCTTGATCAAACGACAACCCTTTTGTGTCCCTGATAATATTCTCTTCAAAATTCTGCTTTATGGTCATATCTGAAGATGTTGGAATTTCATAATTTTTTTCACTCTCTTCACACTCACAGGATTCTATGTTTCCAGTAAAAAATTCAGGTTCTGTCGACAAGAAACTTGTTCTAAATTTCATGCCAGGGGCAAAAGTTTGTTCTAAATTATCATTTCCAGTAACATAATTGTTAGATGAAGATTTTATTCCACAATCCAATTCCACAGAGTTTCTAAAAAAAATTACAAAATAAGAAAATAAAAAAAACAAATCAATTACAAAATAAGAAAATTAAAAAAAAAATCAATTTGTCCTTTTCTGTTGTCAGGGTTTTATTCATTTTTCTTTTAATTGAACTATTTCCCTCATTATGTATATACTTTTTATTTACAACATTTCAGTCATCTACCCTCTGGCCCTTTTCTGGCAGTTTTGAATTTATTCAACTAATGGCAAATGGTTTTAATATTTATAAGAATTCAAATGCAACTGTTATCATATGAAAGTGAATGATAACTAGTGTTTGTAACAATGAACACAAATTAGATGTGAATGTAATTTGTACTCATCATTGTTACAAAGAACATCTTATGTTTAACAATATTCAAATGATAAACAAATCATATTTGTATTTGAATTCTAATGGATGTTGGACACTGACCAATGAAATAAATCTAACCATAACAAGGTCAGTTGGTACATGGCCAAAACATAGTAAATAAAAAATACATGGACAAGGTAAATACTTTAATTAAAAGAAATATCAAATCAGTTTTTCAGTTATTAGGGATTCTTTTTAATTTTAATAAAATATGTTATTCATTTAAGTCAGAAGTTCCTAAACTTTTCTCAAGGTGTACTTGATATGTAAATTAAAAGATGTATTTATACATTTTAGTTGTAAAACATTATTGGTAATTACTTTTTGTATTCAGTAATTTATATAAGCAGAATGTTTGCTGCATTGCCAGGAACAAACAGCCAGAGGTACTGGCTTCTATGTGGACTGAGATAAAACAGAGTTCATGTGTTTTAGATAAGACGGTGCCATCTTCACATTAAATGGGAAGCCTTTGTAAGTAGTAGACCATTTTACATACCCTGGTAGCAATATCTCATCTACTGACAGTGATGTCAATATACACATTGGAAAGGCATGGAATACTATAGATAGGTAATTGACCATGGAAATCTAATCCCTCTGATAAAATAAAATGAAGATTCTTCCAAGTTGTAGCCATGTTAGTACGATTGTATGGCTGCACCACATGAACTTTAGCAAAGTGTTTGGCAAAAAAGCTAGATGGAAACTACACAAGGATGCTATGTGCTATTTTGAACAAATCCTGAAAAAAGCACCCCACAAAATAGCAGTTATATGGCCACTTGTCTCCCATCTCATAAACCATTCAAGTAAGATTAGCAAAAC
Organism: Sepioteuthis lessoniana; assembly: GCA_963585895.1. Taxonomy (NCBI): domain Eukaryota; kingdom Metazoa; phylum Mollusca; class Cephalopoda; order Myopsida; family Loliginidae; genus Sepioteuthis; species Sepioteuthis lessoniana. Next base: position 27,395,801 of record OY757944.1, read on the forward strand.
ATGCTGGGCACTGCTGGAGAAGAAAGGACAAACCCATAAGCAAGGTTCTTCCATGAGCGCTAATACATGGATAGAGCAGTGTTGGTTGACTAGCAAAGACTCATCAACTCTATGTAAACACTGGATGCCATCTAAAGAACTAACCAAGAGTGACGGATAGGGATGGATGGCAAGAGAGAGTTAAAAGAATCTATGCTCACAGCACAATTTGATGATGATAAGCGAGTACATTGAAAATACTGACTACTAAAATACAGACTAGTAAAAGAAGTAATTAACGTAGGGTTGCTAAAATATCAAAACTCCACCAGTCATCTAAAAGCAGGTCAAGTGTACTCTCCACACAAACAGGAGTTGGAGTTCACTGTTCTAAAAACACTCATAAAAAAAGCTTGAGATCAGCCACAAAATTCCCAACTTGGAAAAATTGGGGACTTTGTGGCTGGATTTAGTTGAGAGAGAGAGAGAGAGAGATGTAACATATTGACCCTCGACCAAGCCGTCAATCAAGAAATGTACCTGTGTAAATAAGTGGAAGAACAGCGAAACAGGTGCATCCGGTCGAAGATATCAGAATATCACTTTGACCTGTGGACGTGGTAGAATTCGGTGATGGTAGCAGATGCATACGCCCACAGGAAGCAGGGGAGCATGAGACAATTATATAACCAGGTGCCACAAACAGCTTGGGTCAGTTCGAGTTCCAGTTGCAGTTGGGGACAAGATGCCTGCGTGAGAACAGCTTGCAGACTGAGGGCTTTTGGCCCTCTGTGACCCTCGGTTGAGCAGCCCAGCCAGAATGTGAAAGAAGTGCTGCTATGGTCAGAAGAACTTGGGATCAATATGTAGCAGTCTGTCCCCGTTTCCAACTCACCTCTCACACACAAGAAACATCCCCTTTCAAGAATAAAGTGTGAGAGGTATATTTCTATAAAGAAGTGTGTTTGTTCGTTCATTGAAGTTGTCATTATTGCTGACTATGTTTCCGCTTATATTTGTATATGTATTATGTATATGAATGCGGCTATACAGCAGAGAGAGAGAGAGAGAGAAAGAGAGAGATGTAGGACTGAGACAGAAAAATATGAAATGAGTCGGTGCATCCTACAACAAAAAAAGATCTGTTTGAATGCAAAATACTTACAAATCTCTACTCCAGTAACTAGTGACTGTCACCCATTTTCTCATATTTCAATGACTTCAGTAACTGAACAAAGTTAAGAAAATAATGGAAAGTCCTACTTTTAAGGCAAGAGGTGTTTTTATGTTTAGTTTCTGTCAACAAGTCATCATCATCAATATAGGTTTACAAACTCAATCAAATTCTGTTCTACAGTTGTTAAGTACTCAACTACACTTAGTCCAGGTTAAAAGTGTGGTAAGAGTAACCCAAAGCTAAACTTTTTTAGACCTTATTTTTCCAGTGCAGGTAGCATTGGGGAATGAGAAAAGTTTTAGTAAACAGGCCAAAAGTATTCTAATTATTAAAAATTTTCTCATTCCTGCATTGGAAAAATAAGGTCTAAAAAAATTTGACGTCAGGTTAACCATACCATACTTTTAACATGAACTAAAGTGGGATCATTTTTCTTATTTTGATTTTACAAAAACTTTTTCATAGTGTTCATATCTATTACTGATGGTACACCAGAGCTGCAAAGATTGTAGCCACTGAGAAGGAAGCTTAATGTAAATTTTTCATCTTTGTTATTTTTTACACTCTTTAGAAATTGCTACTAGGCTTTTTCCTTTTATTTCTTTAATGTGAACATCATCGTCCAGTGAAATCACAGAGCTAAGTGTTAATGTCTCATTTCATAAAGGTGAAAATTTATAGAATAATAAAAACATTTAATCTCAGAACTTCAGAAAATACAGGAAGGCCAAATATAATGAATAACAAAATGAACATGATACCCTGAAAAATCTGAGGAAGAATAAAAAAATTAATTACTTGTTTTCCTTTGGGCAATTAATGATAACAAATATTTCCTGCAGGCATTTTTCACTCCATTCATAATTTGGATACATTGTTGTCAAACTGTTTTTGAATTTCTCCCAGCACAAACCTTTAAGACTGGCAATTCCTGCTCCTTGAAGAGAAAAATATATCAAATGAGAAATAAACTAGTTTTGCTCACACTACAAAAAGATAATTTAAATGAAAAAATATCCAGAGAGTTTATGCCTTTGTCAGTGCCATTGAGTTATATATTAGTTTGGTTTGGTTGGTTTGGGATTTATGGCACATCAACCTTTGTCGGTTATTTAAGGCCAAATTCATTTTTATAGAAATAAACAGTTTTATTTCAAACAAAATCAGTTTAGTCAAACAGTTCTAATTCAAACAATTCAGTATAGTGTAAAGTATGCAGTTTAAATGTAAAAACAGTTCTATTTCAAGCAATTCAGTTTAGTTCAAACAATTCAGTTTAACATAAGTACAGTTTCAATGTCAAAAACAGTTCTATTTCAAACAATTCATTTTTGCATACAAAAACAGTTCCATTTCAAAAAATTCCCTTTAAACAGTTCTATTTCAAACAATTCAGTTTAGCATAAGTACACAGTTTGATTGTCAAAAACATTTTTATTTCAAGCTATTCAGTTTAGTCAAACAGTTCTTATAATATCATGATGGAAGAGATACACAGAAAATACAGAGTTAAATTCTTTATTGGTTGAACAGTACAATCCTGAGTATATACAATATTCACAGTCTCTCGCCGTAAGAGTGTTATGCTAGATGTTGATATTCAACAACTACTGACCGCTATGTGTAAGACACCTTTTATACATCCAGTCTACTAGATGTCAGGTGGTATGAACCATGTCACAACAGTTCTTATTCAAACAATTCAGTTTAGTACAAGTATAGTTTTTGTCCACTTATAGTTCTATTTCAAACAATTCAATTTAGCGTAAGTACAGTTTCAATGTCAAAAACAATTCCATTTCAAACAATTCAGTTTAGCATAAGTACGCAGTTTAGTTCTATTTGACCCATAGATAGCACTCTATCAGGTGGTACCATTCTGGGCCAAAGTGGACCTGGGAGTGATGGCAATGAAATGGTACTCCGCATTCCCCAACCTCACCATCAAATTATTTAGGGTCATACACAGGGCACTTGTTAGGGGAGTCTTACCTCTCTGCAGAGATACAGTTAGTATATTCTATAGCCCCAGCTGACAGGGCAAGCTATATATTACTGAAATTCTCATTATATTTGTTTTGGCAGCACAATTGTTTTTTAGTTTGCAGAATGTGTATAATATAAAACTAAATACTTTTGAGAAAGTTCAGATGACACAAAAAAGACTGAATAATCACTACAAAGTTATGAAGAAATGCTCCCATGAATTAAAAAACTATTTTTTTCTTTAATCAAAGAATGCTGGAATTTTTTGTACCTACGTGTCTGTATGTGACTAATGATAGTCATCAGTTGTTTTGATTCAACAGCTAGAACTAATGCACTATTTAATGACCCAAATAACTTGGAGCAGATAAGCTATGAATCATAAAAGCATTCATTCCATATTCTATAGAAAATTGAGTATCTCAATCAACAAGGATACATATATAAGGATCTATATAAAATGTGGATCAATATAAGGATTGATCTCATTTCCAGGGATCTATGTTTTATATTTCTCTCTTCCAAGAAAGAAACAGAACCAATATCCAAATCTTCATTTTGGCTATTAGAACAAAACTTCTTAGATTAGAGTTTATCAACCAAACTATAATGTCTTTATGTTCATTTCACACTAATGTCCACAAAAAAAATCTGAATCCATTTTTCCCTGTGCTAGAACTTTAGATGACTTAATAAAAAGAGAAAAAACAAAGCAAAACTTACCCATGACAAAATCTTCATCAGGTTTTCTCTCAAATTCAGTGGTTTCCATATGATGTTGAACAATTTTCATGATTTTGAGTATTAGATGTAATTGCTTAATGGTGCCTTCACTGATTGTTTGACTGCTACAAAGTGTTTCCAAAAAGACTTCCTGTGAATCAGAATTGGTCTTTGCTTTCATTTTGGGATATTTACTGCAAATACCTTCAGGAGTTTTGTGACAATTGTGCAAGTGGCAGGAATTTTCTTCATCAACAGAAACAGACAGACTGCCATCATGATGAACTGCACTTTGCACAGTGCCATCAAATCGTTTAATTTTCAAAGAGTTGAAATATCTTTCAGGATGACGCTGGCAGCTATTTTGAATCTTTTGTTGGTCTTTATGAATTTCAAGCATCTTTGTGCCATTGCTAGAGGAGATTGGAATTTCTTCAGGGGTCAGATTAGGAGAGGAAGATGAGTAAAATCCCTGTTGCCCATTGTCTATAAAAGGATTGCATTCACAATGATACTGGGGTTGTTTTTGATGAAGGTTCACTTTTACGTCAGGTGGGTCAGTTTGATGATGGCCAGACAAATGATATAGTAAGCACCTATATTTCTCCTCAGTTGAAGGATTTGGTTCAGAGATAGAACGATTCAAAGAGCTTTTACCAGAAGTTTCAAAACATGATATTTCTTCTTGATGGCATGTGTTTTCTGGATGGCTCTTTGAGAGATTCTCATTTGGTTGAATTGGCTGTGATGTAAAGTCAAATTGTTCTTTTCTATTTCTTGGAGAACCTTCACTAGTACAATTAAACCCACTTGGTTGAGTTGTTATATCAAAATGTCTAGGCCAAGTTTCTGTTTGAGAGTAGTGATTTGGGGTTTCCTGCAGAGATGTCTCAGATGACCATTTCTTATTGTTAAAGCAATGGCATTTGAGTCGCTTGTCATCTTTAGGTTTTTTTGTTCGTCGAGAACGTAACTTGTGGACCAAATCTTGGGCTCTACGGCCATGAGATGGACATAAAGAACAACGAATACAAGAACTCCTTTTAAAGTCTGAATGATGCCGTAATGTCTGGAAATTGTTCCCTGAGATTTGTGGTTCTTCATCATCTTCCAAAGAGTCACAACAATTAGGGTCTGATTGGCAGCTGGATGTTTCTGAATGAGAAACAGAAGGGGAAGAACTTTGTAAGCAATGTGGGCAAGGGGATTCTTTAACTGGAAATCTTGAGCTTATATGTATATCTTCAGCACACTGGTCATTGCTCATTATAGAGGGATAAGGAAAAGGAACAGTCATTACTCTTTGAGTTGGCATTACCATCAAAGGAACATGAGATTTTGTTTGACTGCTGTTCAGGGAAAGATCATTCCATCCCAAAAAGCCAAGCGTAGAAAACTGACCAAAATTTGTTTGTTTTTCATGTAATTTGTTTAAAATTACTTCAGCCAATTCTTCTACCTCTTTCTTACCTAACGACTGTTCTTTTTGGGCAGTCAGACACGATGTTTCTTTATTCTGCATTGCTTGTAATGACGTCCTCTGTTTGGCAGGAGATTCTGTTTTCTCTGTAAGATATTACACTTAAATTTTAAAACTATACATAGAAAAAATCAATTTATTCATGCATGTGGTGGTGTGGGATAAATATCTAGTGATGTAGCCACACTAAAAAAGATGATAATGAACAAAACCAAGTATCACTAAATCTTACTCACTAAAAATTAAACAAAACTGTCTAAAAACAACAAAGTTTATGGTATATGTTATAAATTCCTAGTGAATTTAAAAGATAAAATGGATTTTGAGGATGAAGACAAAAATGGTGGTTTGTTTGAAATTTTGTATATCATCATGATCATTATCAAATTATTATTGCTTTAAAACAATCAATATTTGAATAGTATTAATCCTGCAGTTTTTATCTATAAGATTGAAAATGAAGTGTTGAGTCTTGCTGTACTGGAAGCAAAGAGTTAACTGCATTTAGGCCTTAGAGTAAAAAATATGTCAAAATATGAAATGAAATAAAAAAAACAACAAAAAACAATAAGATAAGGAATAAACACAGAAAGAAAGAGAATTTTAGTTTTATCACCTCATTTTCCTCATGTTAATGGAATGACTATGACAGTTACATTGTAAACTGAAACTCCTACCTAAAATTTATACATTTTAAAAAAATACTACAACTACTACTACTACTACTACTACTACTGTTATGACTTGTAGAAAATAAGATGTGCAGTAATAAAAGACAATAAGTTGAAACAACAACTGTATATTAAAATCCAATGTGTAGATTGTAATTTAGGAAATAAAGTTAGTCTTAGTTAACCCTTCAAATGTGTTGGTCATCTTTACACCCTGCAGATTACTACTACTTTAAAGGGATCAATATTTGAATAGAATAAATCCTGCAAGTTCTATCTATAAGATAACTGAATTGAGAATAAAGTGTTGAGTTTTGCTGCACAAAGAGGTTATTAAAGAATATTCCTTTTTTAAAAAGTGTAGTTTTAAAATTACTTTTATGCTTCAACAGTTCCCTTCTTTTAGTTATCTATGATCAACTTTAGAAATAAACAATAAGTTTTACTTTATAATAGTCCCAAATCAAATGGAACCAATGTTGGCAATTTCAAAATGCCAAAAGAAGCCATAATAAAGAAAGTATAAAGTGAGAGTTCTTGATTTAGTAAAAGAAAGAAAAAAATCATATGCTAATGTTGCTAAGATCTACAATAAGAACAAATTTTCAATCTATCATATGAGGTGTAATAAAAAAGTATAGAGACTAAATCGTTAAATTTGAATGAAGACATCTGAGCAATCTATATAATAAAGTGATGATGTCGAGACATCTAAACTGCTGACTGGATTTCATCAAGATGAGTCAATGCCAATTTTTAAAAAATTAGGAAACCAATCTCAATATTTTTTGAACAAAATGTTTTTGCCAAAACACAGGCTTATGCAAGTGTAGCACTCACCAGACCAGACCAGACATAGAGTCACAACCACTCAATACCAGTGGTGATATTGCAATTTCAGTAGCAAGTAGGGTTTTAATGGGTAGAACTGCAAGCCCCATAGCCCCTGGTTTTAAACTCAGATTTTTTATTCCTTATTGCCTACCTACAAAGCTAGAGAACCCAGTTTGCCAAATCATTTACCCATAGGGAGAGAAAAGATGGCTTCATGATTTCCCCAAGATTATTAGAACAAAGTGAAATGCAAACAGCCTCATACAGGATTTGAACTTGGTTATTATTGTAGAAAATCAACTCAAATGTCACCCATATCTTTATCATTATAATTATTCTATTTTGTATTGTTGTTTATCTCTTATTTTACCTAAATTATGAATTAAGCTTTATTGTATGACGTGACACAAGGTCATTTTCTTAAAACCAGTTTTACTCCATTTAAACTGGTTTTCCTTTTCCTAGACTTGTTGTCTAACCAAAGCTAAATAGTCTACCCTACTATTTACCCATAGCTGTTGGGGGAGGAAATCAGATGGACTCATACCTTTCTCAAGGGCATTAGCACAAAGTGAAATGCAAACAGCCTCATCCAAGATTTGAACTCAAGTCACCAATTCCATTTCCTACAATGATAACCATTACACTAAGTGCGCATCCTAATAAGTATATATATACCCAGAAGAAAAATATTGTATAGTCTACCATTTCAGGTTCTAGAACTGATCCTAATGGATAAGAGGGCAAAGAGACTATTGTAAAATTAATTGATACAGACCAGTTTTTCTCTCAAATATTTGAATAAAATCCCAATTTAAAAACCAACTGCTTTTCATTTAACCCAACATTTGTTTATTCTATGAAGAGGTATAAAACTCAGCAATAACAGTGGATACTGAATGATTGCACCATTAATGAAAATCTTGGAGAAAATGCAAAATGAGAATTACACAAGGATGCTGGTTGCTGTTTTGAACAAATTCTGGAAGCAGCATCCTACAAAATGGCTTTACGGCCATTTATCTCTTATCTTGTAAACTATCCAAGAATGACAAGCAAGAAATGCAAGGATGAACTCATAAGCAACATTCTCCGATGGACTCCTACACATAAACACACCATTGTTGGCCAACCAGGAAAAACTTACAATCATCAACTCTATCCAGACACTGTGTGCTGTCTAAAGGACTTACCAGGTGCAATGACTGATAGTATTGGATGGCAAGAGAGAGTCAAAGGAAACAGTGCTATTAGCATGCCTTAATAATGATGATGAGGATGATTTTTCGGACATGTAACTTGTAAAGAAAATTCCTTCAAGCAAAATGGAAAGCCTAAATATAAGGTAAATGTTGACCTATTACAAAGAAAAGGCATGGCAGCAATATCATTTTGTAAACACAAATTTAAAACAAAAAAGCTTATCATACCAGATTCTGAAAGCTTGTTGGTAGATTTCACTAAATTTCCTTTAGATGTCTGTTTTGTGTAGACCTCTTCAAGCTGCCGCAATTTTTCAACCACTCGTCGACTAGCACTGACAAATGTTTCAGTACTGTTTCCGAACCGTTTCCCAAGAGCAGGAATTGTTTTTTGTGGGGGATTTTCTGTATTATGGTTTACCTCACAATTTTCATTCTTCAGCTTCTTATGTGTTTGGTCTTTCAGAGCTTGAGCCTCTTGTATCTTACTCCAACTGTCATTTAAAACAATTGGTTTAAAATAAGTTGCAGAACTCAATGAAACCGGGATATTAGGGGAATTTTCTCCGTCTGGCACTTCAAATCTCTTGTTAACCACAGCAGTAAAGGCTGACTTTTGATTTGAAGCACCAACACAATTATCATCACTTTCTTTCAACTTTTCTTCTTTTTCATTTTCTTTTCTTTTTGCAGCAATTTTTCCTTCATTTTCATCAAATTTTTCAGTGAGATCAGTTGTATCTTCTTCACCCATTTCCTGAAATTTATTCAAACCATCCATGAATATAGATTCCTTTATACATATATATATATATATATATACATGATGCAGTATACTTCCCACATTTTCAACTGTCATCTGTGTAGTACAAGTGAACATAGGTAAGTGGCAATGAGAGTTTCATCTAACTAATGTCTTACCATTTTTTCAGACACAATCAATTATGATCATGGTTTGGACTAGTGCACACATTTTTTAAGACTCGTGAATCTATGATTACTACACAGAGAGCTTTTCATGTGCATTTCATGTTAGGTCATGTAGGAATGATGCTGTTCTGGATAGAATTTTCAACCCATAGCAGTATTGATTTTCTATCTGAAATAGCATCATTCTGACATAACATGAAATGAACCAGAAAAGTTCTCTGCATAGCAATTACAGATTCACCAGTCTTAAAAAATGTTTAAACAGCCAAAATACAGTATGCCATGATCAGAACTGATTGTATCTGATGAGAAATGCCACTTGTCAAAGTTCCCTTGAACCACACTCGTGAGAATTTAAAATGTGGAAGGTATTTTTGCTGGACTCTGTATATATATAGGTGTTGAAAGGTTGTCTAAATGAATCTACCTTTGCCACTACTCATCAAATATACATATTATTCTATATATTCAATCCAAAGTTTAGTTGACTTGGCACATCATTTCTCAAGCCCTTCAAAAAATAAAATAATTCCATTTTGGTTGTGCCAAGAACTTTTCAGCAATCAACCATATATTTTAGACATTTTTCATTAAATATGATAGACAAGGATCAGTTTTTTAAGCCTTTCCTGCCAACAAGATGCTTTGAATATATATCAAGGTTGTATAAAAGCAGTACAATGCTTTTCTAGTTGTGGTTTGATTACTTTCAGCTTTCATTGGTTGTTGTCAAGAACTTTGGACAGTTTTTAAACAGTCTTGATCCATATTTACAGCATCTTATTTGCTAGGAGGAAAAACTTAAAACTGAATGAATAAGCCTTAGATATATTTAATGAAATATAGATAAAAGAGTTTTCTACACACACACACACACACACACACACATATATATATATAAGAGGATATTTATTAAAAAAGAAAAGCAAAAAAAGCAATTCTCTTAAATTATTTTTAACTGTCATATATTGAATATTGTCATCATTTTTTGGTAGACTGATTGGTATTATTGAATTCAGCTGTAAATAAATCCCTGTTTCATTGGGCAGATCTGACTAGTCCATTTGCTGAATTTTTAATTTCAAATTTCACTACAGGTCATTTCCAGTTTATCTTTATTATACTAGATGACATGACTGATACAATGTTGGTTGGTTGTCTGTTTGGGTTTTATGGCATATCAACCTTCGTAGGTAGCCAAATCCACTTTTATGCAAATAGTCAGTTCTATTTAAAACAATTCAGTTTAGCGTGTGTACACAGTTTAATTGTCAAAAACATTTCTATTTCAAGCTATTCAGTTTATTCAAACAGTTCTAATTCAGCTAATTCAGTTTTGTATAAGTACAGATTTTGTTTACTCACAGTTAAACGTCAAAACAGTTCTATATTAAACAATTCAGTTTAGTGTAAGTAGAGTTTCAATGTCAAAAACAGTTCCATTTCAAATAATTCAGTTTAGCATGAGTACACAGTTTAAATGTAAATACAGAGTTTAATTGTCAAAAACATTTCTATTTCAAGCAATTCAGTTTAGTCAAACAGTTCTAATTCAAACAATTCAGTTCAGCATAAGTATGCAGTTAGTTCTATTCAACCCATAGATAGGGCCCTATCAGGTGCTACCACTCTGGGCCAGAGTGGACCTGGAAGCAATGGCAATGAAGAGGTACTCTGCATTCCCCAAAGCTCCAACATCACTGGAACCTCACCATCAGATTATTAAGTGTCATATCCAGGACACTCGTTTGGGTGGGGTCTTACCCCTCTGCAGAGGTGCAGTTGGTGTATTCCCAGCCAACGGGGCAATACACAGAGTTAAATGTCAAGACAGTTTTATTTCAGATAATTCAGTTTAGCATAAGTTCACAGTTTAGATGTCAAAACAGTTCTCTTTCAAGCAATTCAGTTTAGCATAAGTATGCAGTTTAAATGTCAAAACAGTTCTATTTTAAATAATTCAGTTTAGCATAAATACGCAGTTTAAATTCACAAAAAAGTAAACTCAAACTACAGTTTACTTCTATTTGACCCATAGATAGGACCCTGATCAGGTGCTACCACTCCGGGCCAGAGTGGAACTAGGAGCGATAGCAATGAAGGGTACTCAGCATTCCTCAAAGCTCCAGCATTACTGGAACCTTGCCATCAGATTGTTTAGTGTAATATCCAGGACGCTCATTAGGAGGGTCTTACCCCTCTGCAGAGAAGCAGTCAGTGTATTCTACTGCCCCAGCTGACTGGGCAATTAATACAATGCATCTGGTTACATATTAATCATTGTATCATATGGGCTATCATTATTAGAATGATTTCTTTATCTTATAAATGGTAGGACAGACAACGCCAGATCTATGTTTTTCACATGTTTGAAACTCACAAATATATATTTATCCAACATATCCATCACAGGCAGGATGTGATACATGGTCAATTTTTAAGTGGAGTAATACTGGTTTGAATTCACAGTTTTATCTTCTCTGAAACTGATAGCTTAACTAAGGCTAAAGAACTCAGTTTACCTTATTATTTATCCATGGCTGAGCAAAGAAAAGATAGATTATTTTCCTAAGGGCATTAGGGTTAAGTAAATGCAAACAGACTCATCCAGGATTTGAACTCAGGTCACCAATTCTATTTCCCATGATGATAACCATTATACTAAGCATGCCTTCTAAAATTCACTAGTAAGTAGTAAAAAAGCATTTTATTATTTTTTTACAATTGCCAGGCCATTTCAAGGCTTACATATACCATGTTATCTTAGCCAATGTATTTTAGCTTATACTAATATAAGATGTCCCATTGCTGATTGAAGGATTCACTTGAGAAGATTAGCTTGACAGAAGCTTAAGTAGTGCAAGTGAGTTGTAAGTTCTTAGTAGTCTTGTATTAAAATACAAGACTACTAAGAACCTACAACTTCCCTTGTAGAAGAATTTGTGTTGAAAAGAACTAGGACTATCCAGTATAGAATTTAGGGATCCCAAAATTACAGCAGCTTGCATTGAGGTCCATACTAGCAGAAAATAAAGTGCAATCAGGCCCAGGCTACTTTCTAAGTTCTCAGAGCAGCAAGGCCAAGGGAAGAAAGTGATAGCATTTCTTCCAGTAAGAAGAAATATGGAAGCATTGAACAGGTACAAATCATCAGGATAGTCGAAGAAAGTGAGAGAATATCATGAGGTCAGATTTTTGGCAGGCCAACTTCACTACTTGGTTCAAATTATTTATGGCACCCTACCAAGCCCAGTAAACCTTCATATATACCAAAGAAGTGAAAGACCTTCTTGCTCTCAGTACAGGAAAAGGATCCCTTTAGTATCTCCTTGGCAGCTGCTCTAAGGCTTTGAGTGACAAATACTACTGTTGGGACCCTGGTGGTTGCAGGAAATATAAAATCTATAACTCCAGGAAGAAAACCATCCACTTTTTTAAAAGCTAAGGAGAAAACTCATTTGCTGCCACAGTGAAGTGTGTATACATTCCTCAGCCTCAAAGAGTAGATCTTGGAAGACAGTTGAAATTCCCAGATTATATCATACAAATAACATTATCATCCTCATCATGTTGTGCTGCCAGCACGGATCTCCCTGACCCTCTCTCACTACTCATCCCTATTGTCCATCACTCCCGGGAGAGCTATATCCTGTATCAGCACAGAGCTGTGGTATATAGGTTCTAGCTCGTCACCCCACCTTTGCTCGTCCATGTGAAGGAGTCCACAGGAGTATATCGCTTATGAGTTCATCCTTACTTCTCCAGCAGTGTTCTGCTTGTCTGTTTTATCTAACTTTGATAGTTTTTTGATGGGTGATAGGTTGCTGTACAGTTGCTGTTTTGTGGGTTGTTGCTTCCAGGACTTGTTCAATATTGTTTGCAGCATTCTTGTGTAGTTGCCGTCAAGCTTTTTTTCTATATGTTTAGTTAGCATCCATGAAGTGCATCCATATAGCAATATTGACATGACTGCTGCTTGGAAAAAACTGTATTTTATTTTATCAGTCAGGTCTGACTTCCATATGATCAATAGCCTATTGATAGCAGTCCATGCCTTTGCTAGTCATGTGTTGATGTCATTCTCGGTTGATGAGACACAGCTTCCTAGGTAGGTGAACTTGTCCACTAGTTTCAAAGCCCACCCTTTAGTGTGGAGATGTCACCTCTTTGATTAAAGCATATGTATTCTTTTTTGTCTGCATTGACATGGAGCCCTATGCCAGCAGCTGCTCGTTCTAGACTATGTAGCAGGGTTTCAACTTGGGTGGGTGTATTTACCATAAGTGCTATGTCATTGGTGCAGTCCATATCTGTAATTGTTTGTATGGGGTATCTTTTGCTTCTTTCCTTTGCCATCTTGAGACCATTTTCTTTCATTAAATCAATAGACATTCTAAGTACATAATCTAGGCAGATGATAAACAGGTACGGGGCCAGTCTATCTCCTTGTAGCACGCCTGCTACAATGTCGAAGTAGTTTGTGTCTCCATCCAGAAAGTGGACTTTTACTTTCATGTTTTTATATAGCATCATTATGGGTGTGAAATTTTCTATGGGTAGGCTGTATGCAAAAAGTACTTGCTCCATCTTCCCTCTGTGTATGGTGTCAAAGGCCTTGGAGAAGTCGACAAATAATATTGTTGCCTCAAGGTTTTTTGCATGTACACCTTCTAGAATTAACTAGATGGTCAAAGTTTGTGATGTCATGTCAATTTCCTTGAAAGCCATTTTTGTTCTTCCTAAGTATCTTCTCAATTTTAAGTTCTATGTGGTTGCGTAGTAGAACATTGTAGATCTTGGCCTCTATGGATGTAAGGGTTATACCTCAGGAGTTCTTGGCTATTCTGAGGTCACTCTTCTTAGGGAAGGCGAGGATGCATCCTTTTGTCCATCTGTCTGTTGTGTTTTGGTTATATACAGCATTACAGTGTCAGAGCAGTATGTTCTCAAATTCCCTGGTCTTCCATACTTCTGGGGTATTTCATCAAGCCCTGTTGCTTTCAAATTTTTTGATTTTTCTTAGTACTGAGTTGAGTTCTTCTTGTGTAAACTGTCCTAGTTTGATGTCTAGTTAATTACAAATAATTTTCGTGATTGGTTCATGTATAACTTTCGAAGGTTTTCCGAGTAAATTCTGAAAATGTTGTTTCCACAGGTGTATTTGTTCTTGGCTGGTAGTTTTCAGTTTAGCGTTTGTAGTGCCCTTCCTTCTGGTAACTTCGTTTACTGTCTGCCATGCTATCCTAGATTGTCTATCTTAAACCGACTCTCTAATCTTATTGTTTTGATTTTGTATGCATTCTGTTTGTTCTTTTAAGTATATGTTAGTTTATTCATTTTGTGCCTTCTTAAGTTTCTGGGCATTGATATTGGTTGGGTTCCTCCTATTGCATTTGGAAGCGGTTTTCTCATCTGCATGCTTTTTTCTAACCGCTAATGTCTCCCATGGGACTCTCTGTTTAGTTGGTATGCATTTTACTGCCGCTTCTAAGTTGGCATTGACAAAGTTCTCATATTCATCATTCAGAGTAAGTGTTTCTAATATCTCATGTAATGCATTGAATTTGTTTCTTAGTGTTAATGTATATTTCTCTAATATCCTGGTTGTTAAGCAGGGATCAGTCATAGTGTACAGTTGTTGTTTGGGCCGCATTCCTTCATAGACTTAGTCATATCTTTGCCGTGACAATTCGGTGATCAGGGGACACACCCTTGAAAGAGGAATATGCTTCACAACTCAATGCGCTATTATTCCATTTCTTATTTATAAAGATATAGTCGATCTGTGCTTTAGCATTATTTGCATAGGTGTAGGTCCATAGTTTTCCCTTTCTTTTCTGAAATTTAGTATTGAGGCATGTTAATCTATTTTCTAGTATAAAGTCTGTTAGATGTTCCCTATTTCTGTTTGACGAGTTGTGTAAGCTGAATTTGTGGTTTCTCTGTGCTGTAATAGTTAAAGCACTGGACTGTGGAATCAAAATACATGAGTTTGAACTCCAGTAACATTCACTTTCAGACAAATACCCTTGGGAAAGGTACGAATCCCCTTATCCTCCCATCTATGGGTTTAGATAGTACCACTACTGTTCTGCTGTATATTATTTGTGCTTTAAATACCCTTCCCCCAAACATGGTCAATTTTATCTGATGTAACCAATCAGATGATAATGTGAGAATTAACAGTACCCTGAAAGATATATCTGGTGGAAACTCATGAGAGGAAGCTCACCAAGAGCTGGTGGAGTACTGCAGGGTCCAGGAGTGGCAGCCTTATGTAAGCTAATAGAAGCAGAATTTGTAAGGCATGCACTCTACAGGGCCTTGGTTAGAATTGGTATAATAGGAGCTGCTAAAAGGTGAGGATGATAAAAACCATCACAGAGTCTATGGAAAAAAAACCATTAGGTGGCTTTAAGAGGTTGAGCCTATGGATAGTCACTGCTGAAAAAGGATAAACCCTAGTTTGATCATTTGGCTGAAGGGATCTGATGTTTAAAGATCCTAAACCACAGAGGATCCCAGGAACATCACTGACAATATATCCCAGCTCAGTCCTAGAGATGTATCTGAATTATTAATGATCTTATGCAGCAAGTGACCAGTTTTGTAAATATGGTCTGAAGAAACAGCAGAGAAGTGTATCACGATCATCTTATGACAGATGACATTATGTAAATGAAGATGTTTATACTGAAAATTTAAAAACTGAAAATCAGAATGTCCTGTTATTTTATATATAAGTATCCTTGGATTGTACTGATGATGACACCATAATCCGTCTTTTGCTTTACATGGAAGGGCAAACTTTAGCCTTGGTTAGACAACTAGTCTAAGACACAGAAAACACTGAGCTCAAACTATTTGTACTCCACTTAAAAATTGACCAAGTGTTACATCCTGTGGTGGAGAGGTTGGGTAATTACATACATGAAATCTCAAAAGAAATTTCTTTTAAATGCCTTTCAGCTTCCACAGAACCTACCAAGAATATATTAAAATTATTTCATGAAAACATTTTCTATCTTACCTCAAAGCAATGCAAGAATAACTCTGCTAACATAATTCTTACTTACCATTAAATTTTGCACACATTCTTCATATAAACTTTGGCAAATATTCTGGGAAGAGTACAAAGCATTTTTCTCATGAGCTTCACACAACTGAAATCGGAAAAAAATAAGAATTACAACAAAATGATTAAAAAAACTTGCATTTTTTATTATCAATTTTTTTCTTTAATTATTAAACAAAGCAATTCAATAAAAAAATTCCCAATTGCTTATAATCTGTATATAACATTTGATTTTCTTCTTTCCCAAAGAAAATTCAATATTTTGATCTTGTAAATTTTTGACTATCTAAGGTTTTTCAGTTAAGTGTTTGCATAAGTTTCTAGTTTTTCTTTATTTAAAATATGCTTATCTATATATTTGGTTTTTAAATTTCATAAAAAAGCTTTTCTATGTTTTTGGTTTTTACACAGAGAACTTTTGTGCCACCTTAACAAATAAACAAAAATTTAAGAAAAAGACTGATTAAAATATCAAGAACTAATTCTTTACAAGAATGTTTATTGATATACACAATAAAATCTTTATCATATGTATATAAATATTTATTTACATATAAATATTTATATATGAATAGAGATAAATATGAATATATATATTAAATAAATATAAATATCTATTTATAAATATGTGGAAAAAGTTAAATGGATGAAAGATATATATTTGGTGTAGTTGATGATATAGTTGATATTCAATCATAAATATATTATCAACTATACCAAATATGCTTTGTCCATTTACATTTTTCCACATTTAATCTGTCCAATTCATTTCATTCCCTCTCACATATATAAATGTATTTACATGTGAATAATTATTTACATATACAAGAAAATGTTTATTTATACATACAATAAAATTTGCATGATATGATTATAGACAAATTGTCTGTTTATTCAAATGCTCAAAGGAGCAGTACTGTATAGTAAGTTGACCTTTGTTGAGGGTGACCCGAAGGCTCCCTTTTCAATAGCTACTACATCAACATGTAGGGAAGGGTGCTACTCCTTTCCTGGATTGCTCTACTTTACTCTTGATCCCCACCTCATAATGCTGAATGTTAAGCCAGGTGGCATCAAGTACCATTTTTTGAGTCTTTGGTCTGACTCAACCTGGGATTGAACCCCGGTCTCCCGGACCATTCGCGAACACTCTACTCATTAGGCCAATGGCCCGGTTCACAGTTTAAAAGTATTTGTACAAACAGTCAATTAGCTTATAACAACATTCTGCAAATTTTAATTCAATTAACCAAAAGCATCTATTTTAGTCATACTTTAAGAAGAGTTGTCATTTATTAAACTTGACTTAATTTGGCACAAACCCAGAAGTATATTCTCATTGACTATCCTGTCAGTGAGAATCAAATTCATTAATGGTCTGCTAATGTACCTCCCTAACCATTACACAATGCAGATTATCTATACTAATTCAAAGAGTTGCTGAATTAGTTTGTATTTATCCAAACTCCATACAACAGGCAGGATGTAACACAAGGTCAATTTTCAAGTAGAAAACAACTGTTTTGAATTCAGTGATTTCCTTCTCCTAGACCAGTTACCATATAAAGACTTAAAAAAAAAAACAGTTTGCTCTGCTATTTTTCAACTATCAGCTTCTGTGATTTTTGTCAACAATCACTTATAAATGATTAACCCTAATCTCAAGCCAACAAAAGAGTAGCAGCCCCTACCACCAATCAGTCATTGGTGATCATGGAACATCAGTTTTGCATTTGCCCAGATATGACTTCAAAACAGTCCTTGCCTCTGAGCTTGGGATGTGATGAATTTCTTTTACTGGTACTCATTTTACAATAGAAAAATTTCTTTAGTAAAAAAAGTATCTTCTAAATGAACAAGACCAAACAAATAGAGGTAGGTAATAATGATTATTGATTTTACGCGGGATGAATTTGCCCTCTGAAAAACTTCAGTATCTGAGGTATATGATTTCCATATAAACACAGACCTATTTACAAATATACATAAGTACGAGTGGAGACTGATAATTTTCTGTTCCAACAAAATTCATGTACAATTCAACTCTTTCAATGATTAGACAGATAAATTGAAAAAATTCATGACTCATTTCTTTCTATTTCAGGAAAATAAAATTTTAATGCCAGCATTTGTTAAGAAAATAAACTATATGACCCATCATCCATTTTTTAAAACTAGATTGTAGTTCTATGTAAAGTACAAGTCTATATGCATACATAAATACTAATGAGTCAAATGTTGTGCAATATTTTGATATTTGCCAGTTAGCAGAACATATATTATATGACCAAAGCAATTTAGACTATGGAAGATACTTGATGGTGTTAATAGTATTGGAGTAGTTGGTACACTGTCACATTGTGCATTGCTTCACTCTGTATTTGATTTGAAAGCCACATAGATGAATGTGTAACATAGACTAATTCAGGAATTTATGCTTTATGAATTCAAACTGGGCCATAACACCACAGAAACAATCCAAAAACATTTGTGATGTGAGAGGTGAAGGTACAGTTGATCACAGTACAGTAATCAAATGGTTCAAGAAATCTTGAGTTCCAAAAACTTTGATGATCAGGTAAGGTTAAATAGACCTAAAACCATGATTCCAAGATGGTCTTAGCCAAAAGTCATAAAGGCAAACTTGGAGAATATCAAGCAAACTCAGCATCTCACAGTCCAATGTGGTTCCCCACCGTGTGGAAAAAGCATCCAAAGTAACTGAATTGTTCTTCACATTACCAAAATATTGCAAAATACTCTAGTACATTATTATACATCTGAAAAAGATTAAACTATTACCTCATATATAGAATTAGTGGTCGGTCTATGGTTTGCTTCTGAAGAAGTCATGTCCACCAGAAGGTCCTTCATAATGTCTGACATTCCTAGATTAGAAACTGAAAGTGATTTCTGACAACCTGCTGCCATATAAAAAACCATACCAAGTCCATAGATACCAGACTACAAGAAAAATATAATTATAATTACAAGCATCAAATGATATCTGCACAAAGAAAAAAATAGTCCAATTAATAAATTGCATTTTCTTGGTGTGTCTATGTATCTGCAACATAAGAACTATAAAAATTACTAGGACATGGTAATAAATGTTGATATTTATAGAATCTCACTGTATTATACCATCTTTAACTGCATTGATATTCTATCTGGTTATAGAAATTTGATGTATGCCTGTTTTATTTTTTAGATATAATTAAATTTTATAGTATTAATTAAAAGATAAAGTTACAATGTCTATTCTTCAGCAATATTTCAGAGGAAGTGAGAGAACATGGTGGAAAGCAATTGATTGGGAGATGTGTTGCAATGAAGTTGTCAAAGAGCAAGCTGGTGTACAAGGAATTGATTTCATAACCTAATTTACCTTTTGACCAGTGTAGTGTTTGTCTTTTAACAAACTTATTCCTGCAAGTTTTTCATTAGTTGAAACAACTCTGACACTCTTTTGATATAATGGGAAGCTGCACCATGATATTTCTTTTAATGTTCTCCATGTTCTCAAATGTTATCCTTGAGATCTGATGAGGATGGAGACTACTGCACTTGCAAAATCCTATATTTGACTAAAAACTACAGTCAAAAAGTTATTTGAAAAAAATGTCATTTGTTAGTAGTCTGAGGCCAATCATGTATTATATATCTGCTACAGATCCCAAGCACAAGCACAACACACAGACCATTGGCAAAAGTATTGATCCATACATTTTTATGGGCATCATATGGTAACAATATGAATGCCTTATTACAAAGAACAGAAAGTATTGTTACATCTTTACAATATATACTTATATGAAATAAAAATGTATACATGGATTTTTTATATATTTGATAAAGCTAAGTTTAGAACAAGTCAATATTATGAAACAGCTAAGGAAGCTGATTACCCCTTAATAATAACATCTATAGTATTTTTCTATTTCTAATACCTAAAGATAATTTTGAGAATAGACATCCATCTCCAATCATCAATGGATTTCAAGAATGAACAAATTTTGACTTTGTATATAAAAATTTAGATGTCGTAGATTTATTGTAAAGTCTAAAAAAACTGCAAACCTTTTCTGTGATTTTTTCTTTTCTTTGTATTTCTGGAGCAACAAAAGTCGTGTCAATAAGTTTTTGAGTAGGTGGATCAATAAAGATCAAGTGTCCATCTGGCTGGATAGCCAAAGCATCAAGAGAAAGATATGAAGCTGAAGGCAGAAAATATATGGAAATATTTCAGAATGCAGTCTGTTGTGTTGATTAGTGTAGGGCCTTATTTCAATATTCAAAAATTACAATGGAACGTTTTATTAATAGAAGAAATAATTAGAATAAGACTTTTAGTAAAAAAATATGTAACAATTGTTTCTACTCCAGATTTGGAGAAGAAACTTTTACCATTCTCTCAATATCTACTTTCTCAGTCTCTTTCCCAAATTGATATCTCATACATTGGGGTATTTTTGATAAAATAGAAAATACATCAGGTGATAATTGAAAATACCAAAAATCAATCCCTCAATTTCACATCCCCCGACCAAAACAAATCATCAGACATCAACTAAGTCTATGGAATTTGTATAGATTTAGAAACTTTATTTCATTCTATCATTTTTCTTTTTTTAAAAAAATCTATTTTTAAAATAATTTTTCACTAAAATTAATTGACGTAAATCAGTTCTTCTTTTGAATAATTTAATAATATCACAATGAAAAAGTTTATCCTTCAAATAAGACAAAGGTCATCAAACTTTTTAAACATTCCTTAATGGAATCCGTGATACATCATTAACCCCTATGCATGTACAATGCTTATATAACAAAAAATAAAATTACAATGATGATCCATTTGGTATCTGTCCAGTACCAGGCAACATTGCTAGCCCTAAGATGATACTAAACTTTTGCTAACTGTGTCTAGTTTATCATTTTAAGGAAAAAAATCCAAAAACTTACGTGTGCCTTTTGCTTTGTTTAATGCAAGCAGAGCTTCTCTGCACAAGGCCCATAACTCTGTCTCATCAAAATACAGCCCAGTTACATCAATTATGTCCTGCAAGGTAGTGGCCTAAAACAAAAGAAATTGTATCAAAATTATCAGATTTAAAATCTTTGTTTACCTTAGAACACAAACAATTGTGTTACTACAAAAATAATTGCAGTTTTTAATTATCAACTTTAACTGTATCTCAGAATAAAATTTATCAATCAAAATAAAAACCATTAGAATCTACATATTGTTATCAACAACAAAAAAGTCCATTTATTCTTCTGGTAGCAAAAAATTTTGGAGTCCTGGAACCAATAAATTCTTCAAAATGATATTGAGAGCTGCTACTTGCAGAAAGTTGTCAAGAGAGAGAGAGAGAGAGAGAGAGAGAGAGAGAGAGAGAGAGAGAGAGAGAGAGTTTTGTTGTCGAGTTTGTTCAATTTCTACATTTGTGAGATATGTGGTTGGTATTGTCATGGAGAAGATTAAATCAATTTCAGTTGATCCATGGTCAATGTAAACATTGTAGTTCTTGATGCATTTTGTTGATTTTTTTTGGAACACATCTAACCAACAATGGTTTTGTCAGGATTCAAGATGTTGTTATGGAGGAATCTACTTGCTGACCACCAAACAGTGACCATAACCTTCTTTTGATGCAGCTTTCATTTTGAAAAAAGTGTTTCGATGCTTTAGTACAGCCACTGTGCCATTTGCTATACAGTTAATTAGTTTTGTCATGTGTCACAGTGCAATGAAAAATTGGATTGTTTTAGTTATGCAAAAGAACTACAGAGTAAATTTCTAATTATTTTTCATTCATCATATGCAACACCAAGGCTTCTTTTTTATTTTCAGTTTTAGTGCAAATATTGAACTTTTTAATAGTTAATGCTTAGTTTTTCTGCAAACAAACAATTTGTTTTGCATAGGCTCACTTTTGTTGTTACTAACCCTCTTCATCTTCACAGGTCTTTCCGCTATCACAAAATTTTGTGTAAGCTGTATGAGTATTGACAATCACTAAACCAAATACTTAGTTTTGAAATACAATAAAATTGCTCAAATTTTTTAATTAATAAGAATAAGGAAAACAAAATCATGAGAATAAATCAGTAGAGAAAATCTACTCTTTGACTTAATGAAAATGTACTGTTTTTGGATCTCAAGAGTATCATTGTTTCTCTTTAGATATGCTACTGAATCAAAATTAGTGTTAGTCATCAAATTTATACTGAAAAATATTCAAAAGGACAATGAAAAATATATTTGATAACAAGACATTTGAACTTCATTTATAGCAATAGATGAAGATATTAGTCTAAAGAAAATATTTACCTTCACTTCTTTTATTCTTTTAAATCTTTGTTTAAAACTTTCACCCAGGAGTGATTTGGATTTTCTGATCTCACCCAACAAAGAAGAGTTATCATCATCATCATCATCATCACCATCATAATCATTATTATTAAATTCAGAATTTGGGTCTTTTGGTTCCTCTTTAGATGTAATAACTTTTGCTTTCTTGAAAACCTTCTGCTCTTTCTTATTCAGCAGCTGTTTTTTCTCATTCTCTGAAAAAACTGGCACCATTTCATTTTTATGAACTTTGATACATTCTTCGCTTTTGGAACCTAGAATGAGATCAACAAGATTCCCATTTTGGTCATTTGGTGCTGGACTCTCACTACCAAAATTCCACAAGACACTTCTGTTTGCATGACTTAAAGGGACAAGCTCAACAGAGGATCGTTCTGAGGAAATCTCTCTGTCTTCCTCTTCTAAAGATGGACTTCCATTTGCAGAATTAAGTCTTTCATTCACATCAACCATTTCTGAATCTGAAACTTTACTGATGTTGGTAATTCTCTGGTTATCTGTCCACCCTACACTACATTCTCTTTGAAATTTTTTATTTTCTGAGACTTGCCATTTGTTAGTACCTGAGTTTTTGGATCGAACATCCATGTCTGGATTCCCTGTACAGCTGTGTGAACATTTAGTATCTTTGGAAAATTTCTCATGCAGATTTGTATCACAGCCTGTTATAGGGTTTTTTTCACATCTAATTATTTTTGAATTATCTTTTTTACAACATGATTTTAAATTCTCACAGCTCTGAGAATTATATTGATGACTGTTTTGGCATTTAGAATAAGAATTTCCTGCCACTAGAGAATTACCAAAAATCTCCTCCTCAGAGCCAGAATTCTGTACAAGATATTCATTGATATCAGATTTATGAAAATTTGATCGAGAGCCATCTTGAAAGTCTTCAGGAATACATGTTTCTGATTTAGTATTTCTGACTGTGGGATGCAATGTCTGCTGAACTATTTTTGCATTCCTTATTTCAGGGCTGTTATCTCCAAATGCAGGAATTTCACAAGACTTTGTGCTTTGCTCACTTACATCAACCTTATATGAGTTTTCAAGATTTCCATTTTGGTAAATGTTTCTTTCATTGTCTCCATCATTCTCATCTGAAGAATGGTAAGTAATGTTTAAGTTAATTAGGCTGTTTGCTTCCGAAAAAGATACCGACCCTTTTTTTTTACTTGCAGACTTTATACCATTCTTACTTTTCAGGCAAGGTTTTGTGACTAAAATAGGTTTTACTGCAACTTGCTTTGATGCTTCTTTTTCTGTCTCTTCATCAGGGAAATTGGAATTAACATTTTTTTCTCTTTTAATTTCTGGTTCTTTCTCTTCATTTTTGAGAATTTGATTTTTCTGGACAAAGTTTTCTGAAAAAAAAAAAAAAACTCAATAAAAACATATATATTCTAAGAACTTTGAAAAAGGACTACAAATATTAGAAGCTATCTTTATAAAGACAAAACGATTATATTCAAAAGAATATCTTTCACTCGGAGAGTGGAGGTTTTAAAATACATCTTGGTAAAGTCACAATCACATGACCTTTAATGGTTGTATTTCAACTTAGCACTAAAGTTTAAACCACAATCTCACCTGCACATGATAAAAACATTTATTTAAAAATTCACAATGTTTCTGGATAACACTGCCATTTTGGGGATTTCAAGTTTTAAATGGACTTTTTGTTCTTAAAACTGAAATCCATCCTGAAATGTCATTAACTTCGGATACTAGAAGAGATAGAAGAAAATGTGCTCCAAGACTATCTTAAAATAACTCCCGGAATACATTCCAGAACTGAAACACTATGAATGTTGTATCAATGATGGACATCACAGTTTTAAAGAGAGTCATATGAGATCTCATAACAGCAAACAATTGCAGACAGGTTTTACACATGTTCTTCTGTAGCAACCTACAGCTAATTCATGACAATTCTGTGGCAAAGTAAGTGGGTCCACACCAAAGAGAGTTCTTTTGTCTGCTAATTATGTGGCCAAGCTTACAAGGATGAATTTTTTTCTAAGGAGTCACACACACACACACACACACACACACATATAATATTCAGTTGGCATCTGAAGATTATGGATTATTCGTGTAGAGAGTATATGAGGGAGTTCATATAAATCTAAAGGAAAGGGAGTAAAACAAAAATTTTCAAAAGTATTAAGAACCCAGAAAAAAGAGTGTTCTAGTAGTTCACCTATCTCAAGGTGAACATATGTTGGACTTAGGATTTTATACATATTATTTTATACATATATTGTACAAGAGTAACTAATTTTGATAGTGTTTCTATTAAAAATTTTACTTAATAGGTTGTCCTTATTAAAGTGCCTATCCAGAAGGTTTAGGAAGTATTTTCCTATCTATGCTCTTCTTTCTGCATGAGGCTAAGAACTTTTATGTATAAAATCCTAAATAACCACAATAGGAGGTTATTAGATGAATTTTATAGGAATAATGAGGGGACAGATAGAGTACCTTGTAACTGTAGAAGAAAAATGAATGCCCCTTGGACAGATAATGTAACTTGGAGAACATGGTATACCAAGTGTGCATTTTTCCCCTGGAGAGAATATACATAGGGATTTTGGCAGAGAATAGGAAACAAAGACTGTATAGTCACAGACATTCTTTCTCCAATATGTGGCTTAGGAGCCCAACAGCCCTATAAAAATATTTTTGGAACCTTAAGGATCTGGGACTAACCTCCTAGATAAAGTGGGAAATAGACAATCTTCGACCGCAAAAAGCTTCAAAAGCAGATGTAACTTGTGTATTGAAGAAAAAAATTAGTATAATTAATTTTAATGACCTCAAACAACTGCTCAATACATGTAACAAGCTGATTTTTAAATGTAGACATAAAGGTAAATTCAAAATATCTTGATTGAGGGTTATCGAGGGTCCTACTTAAGATAAAAACCATGATGTCGAATTACACAGGTAAATTGTTTATAGTGGTGAAGGCCCATCAAAGACCAGCCATACTTTCTGGATCAGCTGATAAGAGAAAAATGGTGCACCAATGTGTCACAGATTCTCTCAAACAACAATCCTCAGATTGTAAATTTTTCTTCTCTTTGGTTGTCCAATCAAGATGAGAGAGCCCAGTCTGCGTTAATATTTTACTCTACCTGGAGGGAGAAAAAATGGATTCATGCCTTCTCCATGTTGATTAGCACAAAGTAAAATGCAAGCAGCCTCATCCAGGATCTAAACAGGGTTTGTCAAGTCCATTTCTTTCTGGAACACTACTAGTTATAATGACAATTAAGTTAATTCTTTAGAAATGAACACTCATCAGACACTCTCAGGAAGTTCTGAAAATTTTTTGTATCATCTTATGTTGTTAATATTGTTCTAATTTTACAGAGAAATATTTCAAAATGTAAGTGAGCAACACTTAATAGACTTTTTGTCCAAGTAATAATACAATGTAATTATTTTACATTGCCAGATTGTTAGGCTTAATTAAGTAATAATACTATGTAATATACTATGTTTTATTTCATATCTCCAACTTAAAGAACTACCTATATATCTAATTAGTAATGTTTAGCTAAATGTGAATGATTATTTTAGTAAAATAATTTAATTTTTTTGTTTTGAGATTTGTAAATTCTGTATGATTTGTTATGTTTAGCAGCAATATTGTTTCACAACAAATTAATGCCTACTTTTAGAAAAATCTTCTCAATGAGATTCCATTATATATATATATATATATATATTGATAAAAATTGATATATTGATAAGAAAATTTCATTGGTTTACCAAAAATTAGTATTCAAAGGGTTAAAAAAAAAGAGAGATTTGTAAAGGTGAAAATATTGTTTAGATTTTTTTAAAAGAAGTCAACATTAGAAGAGAAAATGAGGGAGTGGGTGGCAAGAAAAAATTAATTAATTAAAAACGACCGCACTGACCACTTATTTGTACAGGCCAAAACCCTTATCAAATGAAAATACTAAATCTTAATTATCTGGTCTGACGACTTTAAGATGATGTCTTTAAAGATTTAAGGCTTGTCATCAACATATAGATCATGACATGTTGAAACCTGTAAAGCTCTCAATCCCATCCCCCTACACTTTTGACTATACACACCCACAAGTGCAATATACATATATATGTATACATATAATCTTCTGATACATGACAGCTTTGGAATCATTTTAGACATTTGATCTCTAAGTGAAGTGATCAATAATTTCTAGGCTTAAAGTATAAGGACATAAGTTCCAACCAAATTCACAGCAATTCTTAAATCATTACTCTGAAAATTTTAAGTTCATAACTTTTTTCTTTTTTAGAAATTTTAAGTGTGAAAGTTAGCAACTGTTGACGCTAAAATTGTATTATTGAATGTTTTGAATTAAAAGGATACCTTTTTAATACTTTTCTTTATAAATGAACTCTTCCTCTAACATTGTGTACATGAGCTGAATTTTTTGTCTCACTCTTTCATAATGGTCACTTTAGGAACTCTCTCCTTGTTCAAAATTGTTGTTTGCTCTCTTAATCTTTAACACAGCA
Source organism: Sepioteuthis lessoniana (assembly GCA_963585895.1). Classification (NCBI taxonomy): domain Eukaryota; kingdom Metazoa; phylum Mollusca; class Cephalopoda; order Myopsida; family Loliginidae; genus Sepioteuthis; species Sepioteuthis lessoniana. The sequence goes on from OY757944.1 coordinate 27,422,782, forward strand.
TAGTTATAGCATAGACAATAGTTCCGAATGTATTCAACCTCATTTCATGGGACATACAAATAATGAGACAAAAGAAGCAAAATTACAGATATTAATAAGTGAATCAAAAGATGGCACAGTATTGGATACAATGATTGTCCAACCCAAATTTTATGCTAATCAGTGATTGGAGACCAATCTGGTATTTCTTAGTGATTTCTTACTTCTACTGTTACCTTCAGAGACAGTTACATCCAAATCAACCTTGATATAATTCAGTCTTGTGCACATAGACAACAACATGTTTATATATACTCAGTTATATATTTACTCGGTAATAGTATTACTAAGATGCTTTCAACTTGAGGGACAATAAGAACTTTTCATCATTAAAACATTTAATTCTTCCATGTGGGATTGGGAATTTAATATCACGATAGATGTTCTTAAGTAAAATATTCCCCTTTTCTAATTCCATGAAGAAAGCAGAAATAGTGTAGATTTTTGATAATGTTACTGTCTAGATGGGTAAAAAAAGTCAAACAATTTGAAAACTTCTTCCAGCCATTACATTGTTCCATTATCCAAAGAAAAAACTGAGAATTACAAGCTATTACTGCATGGATATTCTCGAGGTGTAATAGGACATGGATACAGCAACATGAGTTCAAATCCTGAACAATACTGTTTGCATTTCACATAAGGTTAATACTCTTGGGAAAGGTACGTATCCAACTATTCTCCCATCAACTATGGATAAATAGTAAGACAGACTGGGTTCTTAAACCATGGTATGGCAACTGGTCAAGGAGGAGGAAAACTTAGAATTTAAACCTTTTAAACTTTGCTTGACTTTGGGTAAATAGATACAAGAAACAACTATGATGTCTACTAGTGCCGATGTAAAGAATAAGGTTGTGTAGAAATAACATGAATAATGTGGAGATTTACCTGCTGAAAAACTTTTAAGTTTATTGAAAAGTGTTGAAAAGAATTAAAATGAATAATTTTGAGCTAGAAAAAAATTATCATGAGATGTTTGTACAAAGTATAAAAATTCAGACATTGTTGTATTGTAAGTATCTCTTTGGCAACAAAATCTAATGAAGCAGTCTCAATAGAATTAAAAGTATTTTATAGTTATTGTTGATCTTAATTTTGCTCCAAAATATTTTCAAACAGAGGTTGTGAATTTAACAACACCATGATGAATCAGTTGGGTAAGGCATTTAATATAAATATAATGACCAAGGCAGCTGGAAGTCCTTGGAATAATGGTATTTGCAAATGACTCAATGCTCTGATTGGTTACACAGAATTGTTACAAATATGAATTTATTTCCCCTTTTTTCTTAATCTGGTGAGAAGTGCTATGTTGGGGGAAGTGGGACAGCAGTATCAGTGATTCCTGCCTTCTAAAAGAAAGGGGGTTGTGCACTGGAAACATAATAAAGTGCACATTTTAGAAGACAGTCCAAAGGAATAGGTTGTTAAGGAGAGACAGAAGTGACAGATTTCTAAAAAAAAATTTTTTAACTCTAAGACCTGAGTAAGTTTCCCCTTTTTATGATGTATTGCTGAACTTAGTTTGGGTTTTGTTCTGCACATTTTTCTTACAACATTTTCTTTAGGACTCTTTACCTGCATGTCTACATTATTCCTGCATTTGATTTTTTTTTAGATTCATACAGCCATGAGCTTTTGAATTATCAGACAGAGGTTACCTACTTATTTAATTAAGACAGGAATGTTTCTTTCCTGCCAGTTATTAATGCTTAATTCATCTGATCTTGATGTGATTGTTATTGTAAGTCATTGTTCTTAAATTTTCCTATCTGATTTTTAGTTATGAATTTCATCCACTGGTTTAAAAATTTTGTAAACAATGTAACTTAAGATATGGTTTGTAACAGTATAATACTTGCTGATATTTTATGTGATATTGATGTTGGACTTTTTAAGGCTTTATCTGCTTGTAATGCTTTGTCAAATCTTTCTGGAATTTCACACAACCACTTAGTTTTTTAAGGTTCCAGTGAGATAATGTGAATTCAGTGAGATAATATAAAAGTAAAGTTGACGACCTTAGTCAAAGGTCACCTGAAGGCTCCCTTTTCAATAGCTACTACACCAAGGTGTAGGGGAGGGTGCCACTCTATTCCCTGGATTGCTCCACTTTACCTTTGATCCTTACCTTATAGTGCAAGGTGGCATCAAGTACCATTTTTTTCAACCTTTGGTATGACATGACCTGGGATTGAACCCCGGTCTCCCAGACCATTGGCAAATGCTCTACTCATTAGGCTAATGGCCAGTATAGTGTGCATTAAAAGGTAATATTCAAAGTACTCCTGTTGAAACTGACAAATGGTGATGAGGTATAAAAGAAATGATAGTATGGAAAATGAGTCTCAGTTCACTATGAATATATCTACATCCAAGTTCATACTTGTTGCTTGCATGTCACTCATAATTCTTGTACTAAATCTGACTCAAGGAGCACATTCAATTGCAATGAACATCAAATTATTCCCAAGAACATTACACTGGTTTACAAAGAAATTGAGGCAAGCACAAAAATACCTGTTTTTATCTAATTTGAGGGTGCTGAATTCAAATTTGAAATCCGTTTTTACTCATCACCTATATTTTTTTTTAGATATGCATAGTGTACATTTTGTGCATATATGATACATAAAGGCGTATATGAATTCAGGGTTAATTCTAATATTGTGAGACTTATGGCTTATTTTTTAGTTATTATGCACTAAATGTAAGTGATAGCATTACATTATATATATATATATATATATATAGTTATATATCAAGACGGATTTTGACAGTTAAGGCAGCAGGTCTCAATCCACACTCTGGCAGTCATTGGAAGAGGTTGTCTCGCAGGTGGCACAGGAGGTTGGTGTTACACATCGTGTTACACATCTGTTGGGTTACTAAATATTAGTATTACATTTTCAAATGCACATTTAGTTTTACTTTGTTATATTTTCAGATTCTCCAATGGCTTCAAGCACGTCAAAATGTCGAGGATGCCTCAACAAGGCCAATTCTTTCTGCTACGTGTGTGGGGACTTCACAACAGTTGCACAGCATCGAACCATCACTTCCCTCCTCAAAACCGCCTACTTTCACTATTTTGACTGTAAAATTGGTGATCAGGACAAGTCTTGGGCTCCACACATCTGTTGTAAACCCTGCTACAATGGACTAACTGTATGGTTTAATGGCAAGAAAGCAGCTTTCAACTTTGCAGTCCCGATGGTTTGGAGAGAGCCGCGAAACTACACAGATGATTGTTATTTTTGTTTAACTAATATAACTGGTTTCAATGCATTTTCTAGGAAAAAGATCAAATATCCCAACCTCCGATCTGCTATGAAACCCGTTCCCCATTCAGATGATCTTCCTGTACCCACACCTCCAGTAAATAAGGATCTTCTTTCCTCATCAGATGAAGAAATGCCTTCATGGGAGGATTCTGCCGAGTCAATATCTTTGGAAGATATTGAGTCTACATATTCAGGAACAAGTGGCAATGAGCCACACTGGATCATGCAAGAAGACCTGAATGATCTTGCTCGTGATTTGTATCTGTCAAAACAGCAGTCAGAGCTCTTGGCTTCTCGGCTTAAACAGTGGAACCTAGTCCAGGAAGATGTAAGGATCACCAGTTTCAGGAATCGAAACAAATAAGGTCATTGGTCTTCTTCTGGGCATGCAAGCGGGCTTCACAAAATACTGTTGTTTTCTCTGTCTCTGGGATAGTCGAGCTGTATCCCAGCATTACAAGCAGAAAGACTGGGGGTCTAGAAGCACTTTTGTTCCTGGCAAACACAGCCTCAGGGAGAATCCTCTGATGGACATGAATAAGGTGCTTCTTCCTCCTCTTCACATCAAGCTTGGTTTGATGAAGAATTTCGTGAAGGCGTTGCACAAAAATGGTGCTGTCTTCCAACACTTGTCTACTGTGTTCCCAGGTCTTAGTGCTGCTAAGCTCAAAGAGGGCATCTTTGTCGGACCTCAGATCCGAGAAGTGCTGATTTTGAAGAGCTTCTTAACTTAAAGGAACTGAGAGCATGGGAAGCATTCAAGTCAGTCTGTAGGGTCTTCCTTGGTAACACACACATACCAGATTACCAAGCCTGTATTGAGAAGTTGCTAAAGTCTTACGAGGAAATGGGGTGCCGAATGTCACTCAAGATTCATTTTCTCCATTCCCACCTCAACTTCTTCCCACCAAACCTTGGAGCAGTGAGTAATGAGCATGGAGAAAGATTCCACCAAGACATTATGAAGATGGAGAGCAACTATCAAGGCAAATGGAACCCTGGCATGATGGGAGACTTCTGCTGGATGCTCTTGTGTGACATCAGATCTTCTAAGAAAACACACTTTTGACTGTCTGTGGTACTATGAATTGTGTAATTATGTCATCCAAGTATATTGATTCAATCAGTGTTCTTTATCTATCCTGTTTTATAAGCTGCTGCAACTCTTGGAATATGCACATATATTCTCTGTTTATACTAAAATCAGACTATTTAAAAGCCAGAAAATTAGAGGTGATAGAGCAAAACTATTTATAAATTTGAATTCAGCACACCCAAATTAACAAAAAACACATACCCCCATTCTTGCCTCAGACCAAAAATTTATTTTTGTAAACGAGTGTTATTAATCCCAGATGGTGGTGATAACAATGATAATACAGTCCATGTTGCCAGGGTGGAAGGCAACTGAAAACCACTGGAGAAAAATAAGATCACAGTCAGACAATTACTTCAAGAAATATCTCTTGATACCAGTGAATATATTGAGTAAAGCTGGAAAAGCAGCTAAAAATGTAAGCAAGAAAAATTTACACAAAATATGAATTTCAGAGATATATCAAGAAGGTAGAAAAATTATAAATATAGCCTCTCTTACAGAAAAAAAAACAACTATTGATGAGTTTTGGTCTAAACATTAAATTTTACAATTTTATCTTTTATCTAAAAATTGAGCAAATTTGGTCACTCTGTATATTATTCATTGAAAATTCACAAGAAAGCCATTATTAGTGGTCAGCAAGAATTACTGACAGAATTGATTGATTATACAGTTAAAAGTTGCAGATCATCCACCACAAGTATTCTCACCTTTATTAGTGTTTTCTTCAACTCTGTCAAACAATTCTTGACATATTTTTTCTGAAGATTCATTCTGAAGAGCTGAGTTACAAATATTGATGACTTCTTGGAGGGTTGGACGTTGTTCTGGGGATTGGGCAGTCAAGCAGCAAATGAGTTTTGACAGTCCATCACTTTCTTCATCAAATTGTCCTCCATTGGCTTCAATAAGTGTCCAACCCAATGAATACAAATGAGACTGAAATTGATAAATTTTATCAAAAGTTAACAATTTTTTACTTATTACAATTATATAGTCAATATATATAGAATCAGTGCTGTAGAGTAGGATTTATAAAACATATCAAAAGTGTAATTTTCTCTAATTGTAATATATATAATGGCACAGCAATTACATATATATATATATATATATATATATATATATATATTAAATACTCATAAATGGTTTTTGTAATTGCTGTGCCATTATATATATTACAATTAGAGAATATATATATATATATATATATATATATATATATATTAAATACTGTGTGTGCATATATATATATATACATATATATCCACACACATACTGGTTACTTATATAACTTGTGATATCAGAAAGAGAATTTATTAAACAAATGTCAAAGGGACAGTCTCTCTAATTCTAACATATACTAGACAATCTGCAAACCTTAAAAGAGCTGTTTAGGAAAGAGTGAAGAATTTTTATTAACATTTTATAGCTATCATTGTCATATCTAGAATATCAATGATTAAAAAATGATATTCTGTATATATACAGTGACTATAAAATTACCATTCAGTTGCAAATTGGACTGAAAATTGTTTTATTCTCTAAGTTAAAACATTTTAACTGTATTAGTCAAATAAATTTTTGTGATTGGATATTCTGGTATGGTAGAAAGTGTTAGACACTATATGGAATATCTACAAAAGAAATAGTTCTTAAAATTTCTTTAAAAAAAAACAAAAAAATCTCATTTGTTTTAAAAGTAGGCTATTTCCCAATTCATTTTTTATTTATGATGTTTCAACCATTTATCCTCCAGCCTTCTTCTAGATTAATTCAACTGGTAATAGTAGAATGCAATTATGATTATTTTTATTTTTTGAAATTATTAAGCTGAATGTTAGCCAATTTTCATAACAATAATGAACTCAAATCATGTTTACATGGAATCATTTACACAAATAGAATTCTTTTAATAATGGTTCCCAAATGTGGTGTATATCGATGCTTTGTTTGCTGATAAAGACAATGGAAATGATTAAAACAATTAAATGATTAAAACAATTAAAAAAAAGATATTTGTATTTGAATTCTTATAAACCATAGCTGCAACCGGTTGAATGAATTCAAACAACCACATGAATGTTGGTGGGTACATGACCAAAATGTCATTAAAAAAACATAGACAAAAGAAATAGTCCAATTAAAAGAAAAAATATCAATAAATTAATAAATATTAAAAAATCTAACAAAATAACTAAAATCAATATATTGATACTCATTATAAAGTTTTGAATATAAACACTTGAAGTTTATTATTAAGGATTTTGGCAGCACCATGTGTTCCACTACCAATCAGTGTCAAAAACTATATCTGTTAAGAAGGTACTTTATATGTTTCACTTAAGCAAAATGAATCCTGTTACTGTTGTCACAGGACCAGTATATGCGAATGCATTGATCCAGTGAATAGGTTGTTGGTGTTGTTTATTGTGGTTATTGATTGATAGAGGACTGGACAAATGACAAAGGCAAGGGGATTTGAATTTAAATTCAGGTTTTATTGAGTGAATTTTACACAAAAGGTGTATAGGTGTAGAAATTGCGGTTATTGTATCATGTCAGTGTAGTCTATGTTGGACATTGAAAGTCTGTGTTGTAGAAAGTCTTAGACTCAGCTGTCTATTAATTTGTGGTGACAGTGCATCTAGAAGGTGCAGATGACCTTTGTGTTTGGTGCAGATATTAGGTGTTGCTATATGGTCAGGTTGTAGATGTTGTTGGTGGAGGCAGTCAATGATATGAATGTGTGTTGATGTGGGCTCAAGTGTTGATGCTAGTCCAAACAGAGAGTCACTTGTGGACTAGATGCTGCAAATGCTGTAGCTTGGTTGTGCAGGAATAGCTGCTGAGTTAAGCTGGAGCTAGTCTGCAGTTGGTGCTGGTAGCTGGAAGTTGCAATAACTGCTGTGGTTGAAGCTGGAGCTGGGAAGGTGTAGTGAGAAGACCAAAAGTGGTCTTAGAAGACTTTCTGAGGTTAGCTCTTAGAAGGGCTGTTTGATAGTAAGACTTTCTGAGGTTAGCTCTTAAAAAAGCTGTTTAAATGAGAAAAGACGCGGTGGTTGGTTCGGCTGGCTGTGCTGAGTCCATGGCTGGTTTCTGCATCATCTGCTGGCTGGAGTCAAGACATCAGCTGTTGGGTAGGCCTGAAACTGTATGTCTCTGGCAGCTGCTGCTGATAAGGCCTTGGTTGGATTGTTCTGATCACCTCCTCTGGTCAGAACACTCCAACTAAGGCCTTATTAGCAGCAGAAGTTCACTCATGACGTATGTATGCTGTTTTGTTGTCTGACATCAAGGGTGGCTCAGTGTTTTTTTTAAACTGGATATTTTGGATATCATAGATGGGATGGCTATGATACTGTCATGCAACTGAATTTTATGATTGTTGATTAATTTTAACTGCATGTCAATCTCTCTAGGCTTATTTCATACCTCAAGGTTAGGAAATCACATTCATTGTATGTTCATATTCATATTTTTTGTTTAGTTGTTTAAGAGGTTTTTTATTTGACCCATAAATGGATCCCTAACAGGTACTACCACCCTGGGTCTGAGTGGACCTGGGAGTAATGGCCATGGAGAAGTACTCTACACTCTCCAGAGCTCCAGAATTAGAGCCTCACCATCAGATGTAGTTTAGTGTCATACCTAGGACACACTTTGGGGGATCTTACCCCTCTGCAGGGGACACAGACATCAGTATATTCTAAGCCCTATAGACAAGGCAGAACTGCATTTTAGAATACATTTCAGGAAATCACCACTGATTAGATAATCCAACTACAATTGGTACAAAAAAGTTTAAACAAAGGTAAAAGTCCTAGAACATCATCAGTATACAAAAATCAATTGGAGCATATTTGTGCTCGTCACAAGCCCATAAGAATTCACAATGAAGGAAGATCAGGAGAGTTACAAACTCCACACTAGACTGTTTGGAAAATCATGGAGAACCAGTTACAGAAATTATTTATCTATAAAATACATTATTTTACCAGATTTTTCAACCCAAAAATTAGAGGTGCATATTATATACAAGAACTATATAATTAACTTTTTACTATATTTGAGACAGGATAACCAAAAGTAAGTTATATCTATGCTTCAAACTAATGTGCTTTATGTCATTACAGAGAAATAACCATTGGAATGTGTGTTTATAATTTTGTTTCTCTTAATGTGAATGTATTTTCAGTGTAAGCTTGTTGCATTTTTGTATGAACATGTCTGTGTGTTTGCTCTAAATAAAATGTAAATTTTGTGTTTTAAGACATAACATAAACTATATAAATTCTTAATTTTTAGTCAGTATATACTGATAAAATGTTAACAAATGCTAAATTTAGGTTAAATTTAGCTGTTACAAATTCTAAAAAGTAGGTATTATACATGAGAAATATTTTCTAGAATTTTGCAGTCCAAAGCTAGGGTGTGTGTGTTATACAGAAATAATAGCAGTAAAAATATTTCTTTACAAATAGCAGTTATCGCAAAGTCTAAGTAATAAGAACAAAATCATGTAATTTGGTTTGGTTTGGTTTGGTAGCTTTCTTTAATGGCATAGCAACCTTCATGGGTTATTCAATGTCAAAGCCAACTTTTTAGAACATTAGTGGCATAATTTAACCCATTGCTAGGAAAGATAAGGGGATTCATACCTTTCTATTGTGGCTGAAAGTGAACTTAATAATGCAACTAGAATTCAAACTCACTTACTTTTATGTTACAGTCCAACATATTAGCCACTATGCCACAAAGACTTCCTCAAACACATACTTTCTTTACAGTAATGCTGAAGCATTAGGAAGACAAAGATGAATTTATGGAGCATCTAATATTCCTGAATGAGTCCATGATAACTTGATATAATAAACTTCACTTGTTTCTCTTGAAAATTATATTGTGAGTGCCAATTTCTTAAATAGTTTGTTTTTTTAATAGACATCTAAAACTATTTTTCAGACAAACCCTGAATATTTATGTGTGTGCTAAATGTCTAGAGACAGCAACAAATAAAATGGCATGTATTCAAATGATTGAAGCAAAATATAAGTCAACTGTAACAGATTCTATTGTGTAAGAAAGTTAAACACTGATTATATGATCAACTGGAAACTTATATCTGAAGGCTAAGTACCAGTGTCATGTTGAATATTTATTTTACCTATCAATTAAGAAACGCCAAACATGAAGGGTGTGAAAGTGAGTAAGCTGATTTAACAGTGTTCTCAAATCCTTTCCTTGTTAAATTCTGCCATATTGTTTTTGCTGAGAAAAAAACCTACATGATGTTAAAATTTGTACTAGAAAAAGATGTCAGGGAATTTAACAAAGAAAAGATTTGAGAACATGTTTAATTTGAAATATTAAGATAAGTTCAAGGGGATCCTTAAGGAGACCTGTCAATTGTTTGTCAATCTGCTTTCACTGGAGGAGAGTCTTTTCTGTAATAACAGTAACATGCAAAAGTTTGTCACTGGAATTAGATAAGAAATTGAATCTTTTTAAAAAAGAAATTTTTACCTTTTACCCTCGAGTGAGCTTAAGTTTATTATTTAAGAATACTTAAGTAAGTATAATGTTAATTTATCTTATTTGAATTTGCAATACTTTATTTTTATTTTAAAACAAATGTCTTCATGGTGAAATTCAGAAATATTGTCATTAAGAAATTTATCATATAAAGTTAATTTAAATTTGATGCTGTGGTGCTGCATAAGTCATATTAACCATAAAATTACATTTTTAGGAATAATATATTTTTCTTTTAAAGAACAAATGTATTTTTTAAAAGTATGTTGGATTTTTTCATCCTTATTAAAAAATAAATAGAAGAGAAGATATTAACATGAAAATAATGAAAAATAACAATTATTAAAAAAAATCATCACACAAAGTTAATGTTATGAATAAATTCTGTAAATATAATTCAATATTTTATAACTTCTTTAAAGTATACTGCAAAATTTTAAAAATGAATTGACAATATCATATTGTTTTTCTTTTTCTTTTAAATTTTTGGAATTATTTCAAACAGCAAAAATTACCAAAAAATGTCATTGTTCAGAATTTTGTCAAAGTTAATTTATTTTTTTATACTATTGTTCTTCATAATAACAAATATCTTTATTATAAAAATGACTTTTTAATGACTAATTTAGATATTAACAATTTTTCACACTTTTTTCTGTTAAAAGAAATTAAAAAATAATTAAAGTTATTATTTCAGGTTAAATTTTAGTCTTATTTGGAAGATAATAACATCATAATCATCAATATTAAAAACAAAATAACACCATGTATCTAATTAATTTTCAATTCATTTTAAAGATCTAAATTTACTAAAAGAGGTTGACCTGACCCAACTCAAGTTTACATAATCAAAAAGTGTTATTTAGATTCTAAAATATTTTTAAAAGTTTTTGAATGAAATTAGCAGGAAAAAACCAATTTATGTAAAAATGTTATTTCCACATTGATAACTATGTCACTTAATATCATCTTTAGATCCAACAGTGGGTAAAAATTAATGAAAGACATTTTGTTTGTCGCTTACAACACAGGTATTCAGGTGTGCTTTAGTTTGCCAGTAAAAATTCTGAGTTATGGAAGGCTAGAACAGCCAACCACACACACACACACACACACACACAAAACCTTAACATTTTTAAGTATAGAAAATCATATCAGCAATAGTTTATTTTCATATTTAATATTGAAAAAGGAAAATAAGCAAATTACTGTAGTTTTTGAATGTAAAATTAAGAAAACTCAATGAAATGATTATTTTTTAGTTTATTAATTCATTATTATAGTCAAATAATAATACTCTTTAATGTTTATTGTTTTACCTGGTGATAATCTACAAATCTTTCATTCTTTTTACCTTTTTTTAGATTTATTTTTTTTATAAAATTTTGCTTTTTTTCCTTGCATTTTTATTTAGATAGTCAACCTGAATGAATATAAAGGACAAAACTTGAAATTGTTTAATAAATGAATATTGCAGAAGTTTTCCATACTTTTTTAATCTCACATTTTTGTATCTTAAAAAAGATAGAAATATTATAAAAAACAACTCCCAGTTTCTTGCATTAAAATTTATATTTTTCAATTAGTAAAAATATTCTTAATTTGATGACATTTAGATTTAGTCTGTGACAGAAGAAAAGTAAGTCAAAACCTAATGAAAACTTCAAGTCTCTTTTTTAAGCTGAACAAATATCAATACAAAATTATTTCTTGAATAACGTAAAAGAAAATTATATTTTCCATAAAATCATAATATTGAAAAATCAAAGCATTAAAATTTTTTTAATTTAATATTCACATTCCAAAAACTTCCAATTTAAATTTTTTTTCTTTATTCTATTTACACCTACAGACTTTTGTCTTTTTATCATATATAAGAATTATATACAATATCATATACCTTACTGATTGTATAATGCCCCAAATAAGTAAGAGGGGGGTAAAGTTAAGTAACCTGAAAAAATAGTTTTTTTACATAAAATAACTGATGCATTATAAAATTCATTAATTAATGTGAATTTGATTAAAATTGGATAATTCTCTGATTTTGGTAATTTTTTCAATCAGGGTAGAGATTTGTTACAGTATATAAGTTGCTAGTACCTAGAATAATTTCTGTTTTCATTATAAAAAGTATTTTAAAACAATATGTTGATACCATCCTTTGTAAGAAATCAACAAATGAATGTAACTTTTTGAAATGCTAGATTAATGTCTAATTAATAAGAATTTTATTTCAAAATAAAGTCATAATCAAATTCCATAAATTTGATTTAATATTTTAAAAATTGATCTTAAAAATATACAGCAAAAATTTAAAAGAGAAGACAATGTACATGGACACAGTATTTCAAAAATGTATTTTAAATTTTACTAGTGTTGTTAAAAATATAATATAAAAGTATTTATTAAACTGGTTAATTTCGTTTAGATAACTGAATTTGACAAGGAAAGGGCTCAATGATCCTCTGCATAAATACAATTATGAGCAATAATCCTATTTTGGGATAATAACTTATCATTCAAAAATTTTTAAGAAGCAGGAATCAGTTAACTGGGTAACTTCAACATAAAATGTACCCGGAAACAATCTGAAAATACTTTAGAACCACATAATTGTAATTCCTAAAAAATAACAGAAAATAACCCCATTTTTTATTCCAATGGCAGTGGATCTTACATAGCAAACTGAACCTCATCCAAAAATTTTAGCTAAAATAAGAAAAAAAGTGGTGGAATACCCCGTGAAATAGTGGATAACATGCTAGACTCTAACATCATAGTGATTTCAAACTTTAGCCAACCTATTACATTCACTTTCAGACTAATACCCTTGGGAAAGGTATAAACCCCCTTATCCCCCCACCAGCTATGGGTTAATAGTACCACTACAGTTCATCTACAAGGATCATTTTGGCATTAAACAACCCACAAAGATTAATATGCCATAATAGAAAGAAATCAAACCCAAACCAAACCAAAAAAGAAGTAATGGATGATGATAAACTGAAAAATTTTTTCAAAAAGTTAAAACAAAATATTTATGGAGGGCAGATCCAAAGCTCCACCACAGAAGACAAAATATGTCAATTTTTTCTATTGCTAAATTAATGAAAAATGCCATTTATTAAGAATTTTGTCCGATAAAATAATTATAAGAAGATTATTTTACTGCCATTCTTAAAATCCAATCATAAAGATCAGGTCCATTGATCATGCTGCCTGGCATCATACTATCATACTATCTGTAGGCACATTGTGTAGACTGGCAGGAGGAGGGTTAACTTGCAGCAAAAGCAAGAGATCAGAGAAATGGTGCTGTCTGTAGCAATCCTTGCAACCTGGACCTCTTGCTCCATCTGTACTAATTGCAACAGAGACTACTGCAGGGACATCTTTATTATAATCATAGCATTTGAATATTTTGTAACATTTCAGTCATTATATTACAGACTTCAGGATGATTTTAAGTAACATCTTAGTTGAGGGTGACCTGAAGGCTCCCTTTTCGATAGCTACTACACCAACGTGTAGGGGAGGACGCTACTCCTTTCTCTGGATTGCTCCACTTTATCCTTGATCCCTACCTTATATTGCTGAGTATTAAGCAAGGAGGCATCAAGTACCATTTTTTTAGTCTTTGGTATGACTCGACCTGGGATTGAACTCAGGCTTCCCGGGCCATTGGAAAACACTGTAATCATCATGCCAATGTCCAGTGCTTTACTTATGTAACACAATGTGAGAATATTATCAGCTTTGAGATCAAAAGTCTCCAAATTATATGATTTTAATTTTCTTGGGGATATACTTTGTAAAATTTCTGAAAATCAGAAAAAATGTTTTCTTTTAGTTGATGAAATATATGTAAAATCTGAAATTTAAATGGTTTTTCTGAAAATTCTGAAGGATCAGCAAAATCAATATTGGGAATCACGGTAAAATGTTTAAATGGTGAACCAAATTCTTACTCAAAATGATCCTAATTGCTAAATTAGAGGCAATTTTTTATATAAAAAGTTTCATATGTTGTTGATGTAATCAAAAAATTAAATGGTCAAGTAATTTCAATTATATGTGACAACAAAAGGACCAATTAATTTTTTTTCAAAATATTTGACATTGTTTATGATAAGCCTTGGCAAACTAAAACTGACTTGAACTTACTTTCTGATTATGTCCACCTTTTTAAAAAAATTTTGAATAATTGCATTACTGAAGCTTTATCTGAAATACTATTTTATTCTAAAGATAAAAAAATGATAGCAAAATGGGAAATTGTAAAAAGAAAAAAATCAATTTGTAAAACTATCAAAACTAACTAATGTAGCAGTTTGCCCCAAACTTGTTGAGTGACAAAAAGTTTCCAATTGTTTAAATGTTTTTTTATGATTAAACTGCAATGGTAATTAAAACACATCCATTATCAAATGAGGGAGATACTGCAGAAACAGTTAATTTCATTGAAAAAGTTTTAAAATTTTGAAAAATTGTTAGTATTGTTACAAGACGAGATCTTGCCTTGATTTGAAAAAACAAAAAGAAAGAAAAGAAGAAAAAAAAAAAACGGAAGTTAACACTTCGAGTTCTCAACTCAAAATGAAAAGTTAGTCGCTCACGCATGGGCTCCGCGCAGAACTTCCGTTTGCGATGAATTAACAAAAAAAAATACATTAATAAATATCCAATCGGAACGCTTCCCGCGGGGCACAAAAATTGCCGTTTGTGAGCCTACAAAAAATATATAAATAGACGGACCAAATAATCATCAGCCAGACTTGTTCTTTCACACGACCCGTGTTAAAGATTCTTCGCCACCGTCCGGCGACTGTCATCCGATACATCAAACGATCACCGCCGCTACCAACGCTGTCCTAATTCCGAGAAAACCATCCCTTCACCACGAGACAAGTACAGTACATGAACTTTGTAACTACTACCACTGAATTCATTCTTTAACTGTGAACATATTTCTCCATTCTACTCTCTGTACTTAATCTATTTATAAAAAAATTTCTATAGCATCATTACTGTGTTGTTGTGAGTATCTATACGTTCTTTGTTTTGCAACCATACGCATTTCTCGCCCACAACATTCATATCAACAACTCAGAATATAACACTGGTGTCAAGCGTGCAGCAAAACAAGTATGGAATACTCCGGCCTTTCTCGATCAGAAATCTTGGAACTTATAAAACAGCAAAAAGCAGCGATTCTCCAAACGAAAATTGACATGGAGCCGACAGATAACCCGCAAGCACAATTAATCATTAGTGAACTGAAAACAGACCTCCACGAACTTTTAACTGCTCTGCAAACTACCGCACACGATCGATCGCACACATTGCAACAACACACCACAAACTATGAGCTTCTATTGCGACAGCAGTCACTTCGGGACGCCACAAAATCCATCCGGACCTTCGAACCGGGCACCGATGTAAACCGCTTCATTACTGACCTTAATAAGGCTTACACCATACATGTTAAGCCAGAATTAAGGGAATATCCTGCAATGGAGAAGGAGTTTGTCAAGCTGGCAAAGCAACTACTGAACGAAGGCATCTTCCAGCAGATGGAGGACTCAAGACAGCCTACGTCCACGTTCGAGGAACTAAAGGCTTACCTTATATCCACCCACGGGAGCCAAATGACAAACTTCCAGTACCTAAGCCGAGCATGGGACCTTCAGCGACATGAGGGAGAGAAACTCACTGATTTTGCAGGCCGACTTGAAAACACAATCCGAGAGGCCACAGTCCACATCACGGCAAAATTCAAGTCGGACAGACAAAATGCTGAGATGACGGCCGAAACTGCGTTTTCCCTAATGGGGGCCATGCTCATGAGTGAAAAGATCAAGGCATGGATACCTAACATCTATCCACACCTCGTCAAAACTATGGACAGACACTACTCAGCGGGTGGTATAGCCAGCGATGCGCAACGCTACCTTGATCGTGGTATCAAAACGGACATCACCACCGCCGCTGAAACCACTGCGCTGATGGCGAACCAACCTACACACTCTGACAAATCTCGTAGCCTTGAAAGGGACAAGATACTAGCCGACGTACAGCTACAGTTGCTGGATCTTAACAAGCAACTGCGGCAAACCCACAGGCGGAACCCATCCATTGTTGACTGGAAAAGTCGAACCGCCCCCACCTACAACATGAAGCACAACCGGGCACAAAGAAGCGCTGGCCAACCCAGCCAACAAGCAATGTGCAAAAACTTTTTACGAGGCCATGCATGCTTTAAGGGCAACAGGTGCCCACATATTTCACCCCCCCCCTCATGCTCAAGCACACATAGCGACCACTGACACCGGTTTACCTGGAATAGATAGCGATCAGCACAACCATGAACACGCGACGCGCTTCGACGAACTGGATTTTCGGTTGGGACCGAACGAGATGTGATGACTCGTTCCCAGGTCCATGTATCCACTCAGCATCATAACACATTTAACGTTCAAATCCGACCTGATCTCCGATCGCCCCTTGTTCAGATCAACCTCCGCAACAACGGCATCACATTCTCCGGTGTAGGCATGTTGGATTCCGGATGCACGACTTGCATCATTCCCATTTCTCGATTACCCGAAGATGCAAGAAGACACATGTCCAAATCCAACATCCGAGTCAAGGGAATCGGAGGGAACATCTCTATTCTGGGCAAGCTCACCTGCGACATTACCTTGGATAACGATACTTCCCCCGCTTTCTGCAACGTCGACACACTGATCACGACATCAGACATTCCCATCTTGATCGGTCAGAACATACTCGGCCACCACACACTGTTATCCTATACTATCGATAACCAGAAAGCCACTGTAGAACTTGCGCGCACACTCCCATCTGGCAAGCTAAAACATACTGTTCCGCTCTCTACAACCTTCCATCCAAGGATAAAACCGACCCACAACCTTTCACACGGCGCCCTAACTGTTTCCAATGAGGAACCACGAGCCACAGCTAGATCATCGCCGAACGGGTTGACTCTCAACCAAAAACTCCATTGGCTTAAGCAAACCGTAGGCCTATCGCTTCCAGACCATCATAGCCGTAGTGAATTAGAAGCTACCGCCGATTTACTCATCAGATATGCGGGCATTCTCGGCACCGACGACAATAGAAGGGGCACTTTCATCAAGCCCATACGCATACCAACCAACGGCTAGTCCAGGAGCCAAAAACAGCACCCTATAGCCCAAGCACTGGAGGGTGACGTTGACGCGGAAATTGCCCGCATGGCAAGTGAGGGTGTTATCGAACCTTGCAACGACCCTAAAGGATTTAACAGTCCCGTTTTTGCCGTCCGCAAGAAAAACGGAAAGATTCGAGTGGTCGCAAATTTCAAAAGAACCCTCAACAAGGTGTTAGTCGATCTCGACCCATACCCAATACCTACCATTGACTCGACATTCAACAAGATTGGCGAAGGTAACAAGTACTTCTCAACACTCGACCTCCGCAATGGCTATTGGCAAATCGTTATTGATGAACGTGACCGCCATAAAACGACCTTTACTTGGAAAGGACGCTGTTTCCAATACACCTGTCTGGCCTTCGGTCTAACATCTGCTGGACAAATCTTCTCTCGATGCATAGCTGAGGCTCTCGACACAGTGGCCTCACGCGCGAACATATCATCATATATCGACGATAATCTTGTCCACGCCAAAACCTTCGAGGAATATGTGACAGCGCTGGAGCAATTATTTATTGCTCTACGCAAGTTCGGATTAAAACTAAACCCAGAAAAATGCATTTTTCTTGCGTCCGAAGCTAAATTTCTCGGTCGCATAGTGAATAGCGACGGGTTCAAAGCCGACCCCGAATATGTCCGCGCCATTATCGACATGAAACCCCCGATAACGAGAAAAGAACTACAAAGTCTCATCGGACGTCTCGTATGGATTCGGCAATTCATCGAGACACGCCTTAACGAGAGCATCAGAACCGACATGTTCTCCAATCTAATGGCCCCCATAAACGAACTAAACAAGCCCGGACGGACATTCGTCTGGACCGAAGGGGCCAACAAGGCTTTCAATAAAATTAAGAAGCGCCTCGCTTCCCCACCAATCATTTCATTCCCCGATTTCACCGGACTCTTTACCCTCACCACCGACGCCAGCGATATCGCATGTGGGGCCATTCTCATGCAAGAGAATAAACACGGCCAAAAGAAAATAATAGCAGTGGCCTCACACACCTTTAACGCGACGGAGCGCAACTGGTCAACAACTGAACGCGAGGCATATGCGATAAAATGGGCCATCACCAAATTCGATTACTTCTTGCGTAGTCGTCCCTTCGTCGTCCTCACAGATCATCGATCTCTCACATACTTGGATCAACGTGAATTCAACAATGCGAAGATACGACGATGGCAGGAGGAAATATCGTGCTACAAATTCGTCTTGGAATATGTAGAAGGTGAATCGAATGTCTGGGCAGACATGCTCAGTCGGAGATATGGCCACAGCAAGGACAAGCTTACGGCAGACCCCACACCTGCAGGGAAGCGCTTCAAACTCCAAGGCTCCAGTCTAAACATCTACGTTCCATCCTGGTGCATGGACGAAATCAAGAGCTCCCAGCTGCTCCCTGGGACTCACACAACACGGAACATTCAGCATCATCTGCAGGCCATCGACGCATTCCTCGCGTTTCATGCCACATCGACCATCCCTGTTGAAGAGATAGCTGACCACATGGGTATTGCAGCGGAACAAGCCTCTGATGACACACTTTCAAAAATCATCAGAGCTCTTCAGTTGGCAACCCCAAGACCGGACGCTACCCTACTCGACCCCAAAGATCATCGTACCGGGCTATATAACAAGCACATGCACCAATTCTACTTGGAACCTGGTACATCTGTATTGATGATCAGGGATACTACAAACACACCAAAACTGGTAGTACCCTACAAGCTCCGGACAAAATATCTCCACCAAGCCCATGACTGTGTCAACCACTCAGGGATCCCCCGCATGCAGGAACACCTATCCAGCTACTGGTGGGAGTTCAAAAATCGCGATATCAGGGCGTATGTTCAGTTATGCCAAACCTGCGCTAAACGCAAGGGAAATTACGGCATGCGCCGAAACTGGTCCACGGGCCATTGCAAGAGAGGCGGAAAACCATTCGAGGTTGTCTACATAGATTTTGTCTCGATGCCCCTCTCAAAGGGCAAGCGGTACATCCTTACTATTCTAGACAGCTTCAGCCGCCACCTCATGGCCATACCATGTGCCAGAGACCGCGCAATCGACGCAGCCCGCGGACCCTACCAGTTCTTTCTTCGTCACCGCGAGATTCCCCGTATTGTCTCCTCCGACCGAGGAACCCACTTCACTGGTGAGGTCTTCAAGGAATTTTGTGACCTAACCTCGATCACCCGGGAACTTCACTGCCCGTGGCGACCACAAAGCTCGGGGAACATTGAGAGGCAACACCGGACCTTAAAAAACGCCCTTTACATGATCTGCGAAGACAGAAACTGTGAATGGACGGACGTTCTCGAATCGGCAGTTTCCTCAATGAATGCCACAGCCAACACCGCCACTGGTGCATCCCCGCACTACATTATCACCGGGCGCCAACCATACATTGGTCTACGAAGATCCCCTGCCAAGACATCGTTAACAACAACCCAGGTGCTTACGGTATGCAGATAAACGCTTTTCTCCGACAGGTGCATCAAAGAGTCGCCTTGGCGAACAACGAGGCTGACCACAAAATGGAAGCCAAACTGAACCGCAGCATCTTCAAAGACCCGATACAAGTCGGTGACAAGGTGCTACTCCACCGACCGCAATCCGCAACAGCCCACTTGTCTCACCTGCCTTGGATAGGTGACTTTGAGGTCACCAAAACGAACGGTTTGGTGGTCCAAGTGAAAAACGAAAACTGTGAAACGCATTGGGTTCACCGCGGACACGTCCGTCGACTCGTACCGCGACCAAATAACCTGCAGCACATGCATCGACCACCCCCACCCCCAACTCTATCCCCACCTCACCAAATTCCCAATCACCCGTCGACACGACCACTCCTACCTCCTTGTCCACCCCGGCAACCTACCCATCACCCGTTGTCACGACTCCCTACACTTTCGTCAGGGGAGCATCTTGTCGCAAATGACTGCAGTTCCGGAGACAATACCCAAAACCCAACGAAACGAACAACACGAGGGCAACTCCCAGCACGCTTTAAAGACTTCGTTATGTGCCAAAAAACAAAATAAATAATACACACACCATCAAACAAAACAAAAACACGCACGCAAGCAAGCACTAACAACATAGCAACCTCAAATCATGGTAAGATCTAGGGGAGCTGTTACAAGACGAGATCTTGCCTTGATTTGAAAAAACAAAAAGAAAGAAAAGAAGAAAAAAAAAAAACGGAAGTTAACACTTCGAGTTCTCAACTCAAAATGAAAAGTTAGTCGCTCACGCATGGGCTCCGCGCAGAACTTCCGTTTGCGATGAATTAACAAAAAAAAATACATTAATAAATATCCAATCGGAACGCTTCCCGCGGGGCACAAAAATTGCCGTTTGTGAGCCTACAAAAAATATATAAATAGACGGACCAAATAATCATCAGCCAGACTTGTTCTTTCACACGACCCGTGTTAAAGATTCTTCGCCACCGTCCGGCGACTGTCATCCGATACATCAAACGATCACCGCCGCTACCAACGCTGTCCTAATTCCGAGAAAACCATCCCTTCACCACGAGACAAGTACAGTACATGAACTTTGTAACTACTACCACTGAATTCATTCTTTAACTGTGAACATATTTCTCCATTCTACTCTCTGTACTTAATCTATTTATAAAAAAATTTCTATAGCATCATTACTGTGTTGTTGTGAGTATCTATACGTTCTTTGTTTTGCAACCATACGCATTTCTCGCCCACAACATTCATATCAACAACTCAGAATATAACACTGGTGTCAAAGAAATATATGGGGACATTAAGAAAAATGATACACTGATTTAAATGATGAAGATCTGATATTTCTTTTAAATTTTGGAAAAATGACAAAAAGAATAGTAGGAAAGCAAAGAAAAAGAATGAAATCATAAATGAGGGATACTAATTTAGCCATTGAATGTACTTGAAATGGTCTAATTGATGTTTGTAGATATTTTCTTAGTAATTATGCTTGGTGAATTTACCACATATTATTTAGAAAGTGAATTTGGAAAATTAAGACAAAGTCCTGGTGGTACATATTTTATAATAGTTCAAAATTTTATTGAAAATTTCACATTGTAAAAACTAAACTACTTCTTAAAATAATGTTGATGTCAAAGAATACAACTTTGTCAGGCTATGATGTCTCAAAATGATGATATTTGCTGGATGAAATGGTATGCCAGACATTTGATAACTTACCAGACTTTGAAACTAAGATTGTTAGATATATTAAAATGTCTTTTATATATAATAGGCTATGTCACAATAAATTATTTTCCCACAGAAGAGGAAATATTCAATAATACTAGCTTTTATTTTCAAGAATATAGACATTTTTTTAAAGAAATAGATTCCGGTAATTTAAAGATTTCACAGTTGAGTGGGTGTTTTTTGTCTGTATGATGTTTATTGTTGTTAAATTGAAGGTTTGAAGAAATTCTTTGAACAAAATCTTTACATCAGTTTCTAATATGCATCATTTCAATATGAAAAGAGAATATGGTATTATATTGTCAAATACATTTGTTTGATTCATCATAGGCAACTCAAGAACCAGCCCTAATTATTTTGAAATTATCTTAAAATTTTATACATAAAATGAAATAAAAATGTTTATACAGTTCTCAAAACTACATAATCAGTATTGATAATTCATGTTTACAAGTAGTAAATGTATGAAGCAGGTTATTTTTGTTTTTCTTTTTACATTTGATTTTATGTAAATAAGTTAATAATGATAAGCTGCTTCCTAATATGAGAATTAATTTTTATTTATTTATGTATTCTTTGACATCGACATTATTTTTATTGATTCCAATTAAAGACAACTGCTTCCTAATAATTCATATAGTTGCTAATAAACTAATTACTAGACATTCCTAACAAATTCCTTGCTAGAAATTTTCTCTGTAATTGTTATTCAAAAGTAATGTAGGTCTTCACATGTGTGTACCAGCAGGAGGCCTGTTATAAGGATTGCTATGGATAAGCTGCATTTGTTCCTGAAAAAGTAGAACAATTGATATGATGGATAGATTATAGCTTTTCTAACCTGTCTTTGTTTTTACAGACTGCACATCTGAGAAAAGCTGTATAATGATTCAGCTGAAATGGCATGTTGACAATATTAAAAACAAGAAAAGGATTCAACAGTCCTCCATAAAAATGAATAAAATAAAATTTCAACATAAATGACATTTCTGAAAAAGGCAATTAGGAAAATGTGTTTGGAAATCTAATTTTACAGGTTGAAATATATTTTCTATTAATAAAATTAAACTTTAAAAAAAGAATCTTATAATTTTAATTTCAGTTATCTTATTGAGTCTTCTTTTTCTTTATGGAGAAAGTGAGTATTTTGGTAAAAGTAATTCAATACTGGAATTTTGGTGAGTTGGAATATTTTGAGAGAGTTGTAGGCAAGAGATTTTTTAAGGGTAGCTGGGAAATTTTCAAGAGTCATTGATGGAATTTTCTTAGTTGGAGGGAAATTTTGTTTTTGTTTGGTTTCTTTGTTTAATGATATCTCAACCTTCCTGAGTTATTTAATGCCAAAGCCATTCTTGTAGAAGGGCTAGTAGCTGGGAGATAGGGAGTTCATACATTTCCCAAGGGTATTAGTTTTGAAAGTGAATGTAATAGCACAACTGGAGTTTGAACTCATTCACTATGATGTTACAGTCCAGCATGTTAGACACTATGCCATGGGGCCACTCACCAAAATTTGGGGGAATGGAGGTGGTGAATGAACATTATTTGTTAGAGGAATATATCTTAGGTGGATATTTAAAAAGGAAATAATCAAGATTTTCTCTTCAACCACTAGACAACTCCAATAATACATATCATCTTTTATGCTGTAAACTTTCTTTACCTTCTCACTATTTCCATGTTTTTCATACTCAGGTGGCACATATTTTGCATCAGGATCTGAAATTTAAAAAAAAAAAGAATGATATAGCAAAAAAAGAAAATACAATGAAACATGATATTTCAAATTAGGAAAAGTATACTTTGCACAAATGCATTTTACAGATGCACACTCAGTAGATAAAGTGTTGAGATGCTATAGTCAAAAACAAATGAAATAATATAGAGAGAAAATATTTATTCCAGACAAATGAAAAATACTATGCAGTTGAATAAGTAACTTCACTGTTATCAAATACTAGATGTTATTTTCATAGCCAATGTTTAAGCACTCCCTTACAATAGTAAGAAAATCAGAAGAAATTGGTTGTGCTATTCTCTAAATGTAGATAAGGCATTCAGTCTTAATTACAAACCATTTTACTATTTTAAAGCACGTCTTCTCTGACTGGCAAAACAAAATTCTATGGTAATTAATATACAGGCATTTATTTAATGTGAAAATAGCACAAATAAATAAAAGATTTGATTTGAATCAAAACAAAAACCTTTATTTATGATCAAAAATAGGCTCTATGAATCAAGAAATAGTGAAACATTGCACAAATATTACTTTGTGTGCTTAGAAAAGATTTTCAAAATATTTCTAGGACAAAATATTCAAAACAAAACTTACATGTAAGTCAATTTTCAATTTTAGAGTGTGTTCAAGTTTGTGGTGAAGTAAAATGTTTAAATAAATGATGAGAATTCTTAGAATGGTTTAAGAGTTCAATTAATGATGGGTTAGTCTGCAGAGAGTCCAACAGAAGCAGTGGAAAGGTGTATTGAAATAGTGAGGTTCATCAAAGTAAGTTGAAAGGATGAGTCAAAATATGTGCAGCAGACAAGTCAAATTGTAGCAAATTGAAAAAAAGAAGAAATTATATTTCTTTTCATTGATCTCAGAGTTGGATTTTTTGAGAAAATTAAATTTCTCTCATTTTTTAAAATTGTGTATATGTAAGTTAGATATTAAAGAATATCAAATAAAGTTGGTAATTAGTGAAAGACTGGGAACAGATTTCTCCTCATCAAATTAGGTGTTTTGGTTGTCTGCTTCCCAGCCTGATTTTTAACCTTCCAATTCTGCCTGTCTGGCTTTGTCTACTTTTGATTTTTGCAGGCCTTTTTATCTATCACTGATAGGATCAAGTGGACTTCCTTTTCCTTTCAAAAATTATTTGAGAAAACAGTTTCCTGGTTAGTTAGAAAATAATTTTTGAGGACAGAAATGGGTCTGCATTTACTTTTATCTATCAAAAGGTAAAGAAAAGATATAAAGTAAATTTAGCATAAAGCAAACTTTAATGTTTGTAATACTTCATCTTTTAACCTTTTAACCTTGTGTGGTGTGTATGTAATAGAAATGAAATATGGTTCATCTGTCTATATGCCAATAATACAAAAGGCCAGGCTCCTGAATGGTGCATCTTCAGATGGCAGAAGTTGATGTCTTTACTTTACTACATATTGAAAGAAAAAGAACTATATTTTTGTATTTTGTTCTTGTCACTATGATAACCACTTGTGTTGCATCCTTGTGTTTGTTCAAAAAATTTATCATGCAAGCAGTCATCAGGATGTAATTGTTACTCTTACTAAAAAATCTTAAAGTAAAAATGTGTAAAGAGCTTGATTTTTTTACAATCAGTCAAAACAAGAAAAATATGAAAGCTCTTCTAAAAAAGGCGTTGTGCCGCAATTCAGTTTTTTGTAAAGGCAGACAAAGACAACGACAGGTCAATGGCACGTCTAACCAGGTGCTGGGCGGATGAATCCCACGGGACAATGGCCAGGATTAAATAGTTCGATTGGGGAACTACTGTTGTTCATCTTTTAGGGTGGCTTCTACGGATGAGAATAAAACAAAACTATCGAAAGATTACCATGACTTATACTCAAACCACATGTCCAAACTGCATCGCCCTTCAGGGAAGTAAAAAAGAGGCACGTCCTGCAGAGGTTGGAACTCTGGCCCCAGTGTTCTTCCTTATCCGTAGCATTCCCAAAGACAACATTCTAATCATCGGTGGAGATATGAATAGGTAAAGACAAAAACAACAAATTCTGCTTACCCAACTCATCAAACAGAAATGGAGAATATCTAATAGATATTCTCAATTGAAAATGGATAAATGAACCTTAATCCTAAATTCCAGAAAAGGGAGGGAAAATTATGGACCTACACCAATGCAAATAATGATAAAGAACAGAGAGATTATATCCTACTGAATAAGAAATGGATTAATAGTATTGTGAATTGTGAGGCATATTCCAATCACAGAATTGTCACAGCATAGATACATCTGCGCCTACACAGGAATACAACACAAACAACCAAAATCACACACTATGACTAGTCCTGGCTTAACAATAAGGATATAAGCAATAAATATACAATAATACTAAGAAACTAATTTGAGATATCCAAAACACTCACTCTGAATGATGAATACAAGAACTTTATCAATGCCCACATGAAAGCAACAACAGAATGCATACCAATAAAACTAAGAGTTCCATGGGAGACATTAACAGTTAGGAAAAAATTACCCATGCCTGTGCTCAGAAACTTAAGAAGGCACAAAGAGAACTAATTAATGCATACCAAAAAGAATAAATAGAATACATTCAAGGTCAGATAAATAAAATCAGAAACTCAGTAGAAGATAGACAATCTTGAATAGTATGGCAGACAGTAAATAGAGTGAGTAAAAGGAAGAGCACCTCCAAAGCTAAACTAAAAGCTGCCTGCCAAGAAGAATGAATACAGACCTGAAAAGAACATTTCAAGAATCTGCTTGGAAACTCCCTTATTAATAACTAACTAGATATCCAACAAGGACAGTTTACTCAAGAAAAACTCAACATAGTATGAACAAAAATTAAAAACAGGAAAGTACTAAGAAGGTGAAAGAGCAGATTGGACAAAATATTTTTCTTCAAATTTCATGAAAATCAAATATTCTAACTTTTTTTTCATTAGTTAGTAATATCTCATCAACTGAAAGTGAGGTCAGCATATGAATAGATAAGGCATGGAGTACTGTTGACAGGTTATCAACCATTTGGAAATCTGATCTCTCTGATGAAATAAAATGAGAATTCTTCCAAGCTGTTGTCATACCAGTACTACTCTATGGTTAATAAGATAATATTACCACTTCTTTAATGATGGCTCTAGACTGGCAGCTTAACTGTGATGAAAAGCAAATAAAATAATGATGAATGAAACAAAAATGAATAATAGTTGACAATGCATCAATTGATAAAATTCATGATAATATTAATATTGATATAATACTCATAGTACATAGAAAAAGAATAGTATCTAATATGATGCCAAGTAATCGGGAAAAAATAAAGAATGATTATAAATAACTAGATTTAATCTTCTGTGACTGCAAAATTCTTGTATTTCAAGCAGTAAACCAGTTCTTACACAATTGGCTGAGAGCATATTTTTTGTTTCCAGTCAGTCCTTTTGCAGACAGATGAACTAAGTGATTATGATGAAAAATACTAAAATTCAACAAAAAGAAATCTTAGTCAAATTAATAATGACTAGCAATAAAAAAATCATAATATCACCACTAGTAGAAAGTAAGTAAAGTTGGCGACCTTAGTCGAGAGTGACCAGAAAGCTTCCTTTTCAATAGCTACTACACTGAGGTGTAGGGGAGGGTGCTACTCCTTTCCCAGGATTGCTCCACTTTACCCTTGATATGTACCTTATATTGCTGAGTGTTAAGCAAGGAGGTATCAAGTACCACTTTTAAAGTCTTTGGTATGACATGATCTGGGATTGAACCCAGGTCTCCCGGACCATTGGCGAACCACTAGTAGAACCACACATGAATTTCTGTATATATCCATAATTCAATCTCTTTGTTAAAGATGAGTGTATGGTTGCAAGAGATAATGGATAAGAGGAATGGATTTCATTTCATTTATTTTTAAATAAATAAAACAGAGGAGATACAGGCTCTCTTCTAACTGATAAGAGTCAGAAGGTGAGTGGATGTAATTTATTCTTAGGTGACTGGTTTATTTGCTTGTGACACAGTGGTGTGGTGTGAGTCGGTAAGTTATGAGCAGTCTTGATCTTGTGGTGGAAATACCAGGGACTTAGTTGTCTGGTGTGTTGATTGTGATGTGGGTTGGTAGAGCATTTGTGGTCTTGGATCTTATCCAAAATGTGATGTATGATGGTCCTCTCTGCTCACAGACCCTAGAGTTAACAGTATTTGTCTTATGCCATACATATACGCGAGTATGGCACAAGACATTTTTTTAATGTGGGTACCAGGTGCAAGGCCGTTGCCAAGACACTCCTGGTGGCTTCAAAAATTTCTTGGGCCCCATCAGCATGCTCCTAAAAAGGAGCGCCTCAGGCACCAGGCAATAAACTTAGCCCCTCCCAAGAGGGTTAGAGCTTGGAGTTTAAAATGTATTTGTAAATCAGAAGAAATTTCTCTGAATAGATATGTATCCCTATAATAGTGATGTGTATCTGAACTTGAAAAATATCTAATATTTATATTGATCAGTTAAAATGTTATGGACCAGCTTTTTGATAAAGGGTTTGTTTGAAACAGTTCTTAATCAAAAGCTCTAAAGTTTTCCTTCAAGATCTGGTGCTTGGATGTTAACAGAAGATCCTTGAACTACTGCAAGACTAGTCACCAAATAAGGCTGGAAAGGCTAGTCTGCTCTACTATTTTATCCACAGCTAGGTGGAAAAAATGGTTTCATACCTTTTCCATTTAAAGGGGCTCCATTTCTGATTTGGAATTCAAAGAAGAGCATCTTCCTTGGATATGGCATTGGTGTTAAAGGGTATAGACTTTTTGATATAGATACATCGAAAGTCTTCCATAGCAGAGATGTCATATTTAATGAAACAGCATCTATAAGTCAACAGGAGACAGAAGAAGTTAAAAATCAACCTTTCAAATGTGAAAACATCAGCAGTTATGATGATGAGAATTCACGAGAGGCCACAGAACCCTGAAGATCACCAAGGATTAGAAAAGCTCCAGATCAGTATGGTGAATGGGTATACATTGCTCACTCACAGGTTGGATGACCCATTAACAGTAAAAGAAGCACTTTCCAGTCCTGAGAAAAGGGAATGGATGAAAGCAATGGAAAGTGAAATAAATTCACTAAATACTAATAAAGTATGGAATCTTGCTGAATTACCCTGTAGAGAAAAAGCTATTGGAAGTTCAAAAGAAAATATGAAACAGCACAAAGCTCGACTTGTAGCTCAAGGTTTTCTTCAAAAACATGGAGTTGACTACGATGAGACCTTTTGTCCAGTTGTAAGGTTCAAATCAGTTCAAACTGTTATAGCATTGGCAGCTAAACATGATCTCAAACTACACCAGTTGGACATAACCACGGCATTTTTGAATGGTGAGTTAAATGAAGACATCTATATGAAGCAGCCAGAAGGATTTGAAGTCAAAAGCAAAGAGCATCTTGTCTATAAACTGAATCGAAGCCTATATGGTTTGAAACAGTAGCCAAGATGTTGGAATGAAGCCCTTAACAGTCAGCTGAAGAAGATGCATTTCAAACAGTTAGAAAATGATCCTTGTATCTACACACTACCTTCAGGAGGAGAGATCTTCATAGCAGCTGTTTATGTTGAGGATATTATTCTGGCGAGCAAGTCTTCGACACGTATTGAAGAATTCATTAAAAGCATCTCAGAAAGTTTTGACATCAAGGATATGGAAAAACTCCATTATCCAGGGTCAGGAAAGATCTGGATCGGACAACCAGCATATACAGCAGAAGTCTTGAAAAGATTTTAAATGGACAATTCCAAACCTACAGCAACACCAATTGATACTGGTGCAAAGCTAACCAAAGCCACTGAGGATAGCAAGTTATTCAATCAAGAATTGTATCAGTCAGCAATTGGAAGTCTATTATATGTTTCAACAAGAACAAGACCTGATATTGCCTATGCTGTCAGTAATGTAGCCAGATTTTGTTCCAAGCCTACTATGGAACATTGGAAGTCCATTAAACATTAAATGCGTTATCTAAATGGTACACGGAACTATGGGTTGCTGTATGACAAGGAGAAAGTGACGGATTTCATTGGATATTCTGATGCAGACTGGGTTGGTGATTTGGATGACCGCAGGTTAACTTCAGGCTACCAATTTAAATTGAGTGGAACTGCTGTCAATTGGAGAAGTAAAAAACAATTTTGTGTGGCATTATCTACAGCTGAAGCAGAATACATGGCATTGGCAAGTGCAGCACAAGAAGCTGTATGGATGCAACGTCTTCAAAATGATCTCAATGAAGCCTCAGTTAAATCAACACTCATATATGAGGATAACCAATCTACTATATGCATGGTGAAAAATCCACAATATCATGAACGAGCAAAACATATTGACATTAAGTTCCATTATATCCGTGAACAAGTTGAAAAGAAAGCTATACAACTTGAATATTGTGAAAGCAAGAACATTGTTGCTGATATATTGACAAAAGCACTTCTGAGCCCACAATTTGTGAAGCTCAGAGAAATGTTAGGTGTTAGAGAAATTATTGAACAAGTCTGACTGCAAGTGAGGAGGAGTGTTGAAATTCAAATCTAACGAAGAACATCGTAGACAAATACACGAGGTTTTCGAAAGAATACACAATTTTGGGTTCAGAATTAAAGAAACGAAATGTGAATTCTTCATGAATGAGATAAGGTGTTATATATTGACCCTCGACTGAGCCGTCAGTCAAGAGATGCACCAGTGTAAATAAGCAGAAGTAGGTGGGCTTGAGACAATTATGTAACCAGGTGCCACAGACGGCTTGAGGCAGTTCCAGTTGCAGTTGGAGTCAGTTGGGGACAAGATGCCGAATTTAGAGCCAGCGGCAGACAGAGGGCTTTGGGCCCTCAGTGACCCACGGTTGAGCAATCCAGCCAAAATGAGGAAGAAGTGGTGCTATGGTCAGAAGAACTTTGGGTCAATATGTAGCAGTCTGTCACCGTCTCCAACTCACCTCTCACACACAACCAACATCAACCCTTTTGAGAATAAAGTGTGAGAGGTATATTTTTTATAAAGAAGTGTGTTCGTTCGTTCATTGAAGTTCATCATTATGTTTGATTATGTTCCGCATATATTTGTATTATGTATATGTATACTCGTAGTATACAACAAAGGTTCCTGTTGAAATTCACTTTAGTCAGTAATAACAGTGGGGCCAAAGGTTATTTGCCCGAAACCATTTTTGTAGGGGTGAGTTACCTGCCCTTAGACTTTTGTTTTTTAGTTGTTGTTGTTATAAAATAAAATGAAACACCTCGTGGGTTGATAGCTATCCTGATATGTTGCTTCGTTATTTGACTGGAAGTTATCTCATGTCTAAATGACTAACTGCGCTTGCCAGAAAGAAAATGGTATGTCTCCTTTTTTTAAGGGTTTAAGTCAACAAATTCCCAACAGTACCTTGGACATATAATTGAAAAAATGGAAGACGTCCAGATCCAGAGAGGGGAGAAGCTATAAAAAAACATGCCTCCCCCCAAAAATGTCACCAAATTCCAAAGCTTTCTGGGATTAGTTAATTTTTATCAGGTGTTCATCAAAAATATGCACGAATTGCGCGCGCCCTTAAACGACTTATTGAAGAAGGATAAAAAGTGGAAATGGACACCTGAGTGCCAGACAGCATTTACGAAGATAAAAACCACTTTAACTTCCGAACTATTCTTGACTCATTTTGACTATAAATTAAATATTACATAGCACATGCGTCTAGAGCTTTACTTCCAGCTGAAAAAGCATACAGCCAGATCAAAAAAGAAGCTCTCAGCATAATCTTTGCAGTAACAAAATTTCACAGGTACTTGCATGGAAGGTTTTTCAACCTACAGACTGACCATTAGCCCTTACTAACGATATTTGGCTAAAACAAAAGACTTCCAGTTTATACGGCTAATAGACTTTTGAGATGGGGTACTATCCTCTTCAATTACAACTTCAAACTGGAATATTTACCAACCAACAAAATTGGCCATGCCGATGGTCTCTATAGATTAATCCCTAATCAATGCCAACCACTTGAAGACTCAGTCATAACAGTCATTCGGTCGGATTGTGAAATCAAATCCATCATTGAAAATACTGTTCGGGATCTACTGGTAACGCTCTCGGAGGTAAAGAGCGAAGCGATCGAAGATGATTTTATCAACGAAATAAAACAAAAAATCGCAGCAATGAACAACAGCGTTTCAGAGGTGTACTCACTGTGTGACAACATCTTATTGTACAGCGACAGAGTTGTAATTCCTAAGAAGTTACAAAAACGAATTTTGAAGGATTTCCATGCAGGACACCCCGGAAAAGATCGCATGAAAAGTCTTATGCGGAGTTATGTCTACTGGCCGGCTATGAACCTTGAAACCCCTCAACACACTTCCGAACAACGAAGATCGAAGAGGAAGAGGAAATGCACAGAACCCCTATCCATCGATCCAAAACGGAAGAAGTACTAATGGGGA
Organism: Sepioteuthis lessoniana; assembly: GCA_963585895.1. NCBI lineage: Eukaryota > Metazoa > Mollusca > Cephalopoda > Myopsida > Loliginidae > Sepioteuthis > Sepioteuthis lessoniana. Next base: position 27,454,425 of record OY757944.1, read on the forward strand.
ATAAACCCTTTCGAAAGCAAAAGGTTTGGGAGGGGGGTCTTGGGGTTCCCCCATAAGCGACATGATTGACGCATGTAGAGGGTGTGCTTTGGCGGCCAAAGCACCAGTTACCATTTTCAAACCCTGACCAAAAACAGATCAGCCATGGTCACGCATTCATAATGACTTTGCTGGCCCACTGGAGGATCACTACTACCTTATTTTGGTAGTCAGCTACTCCAAATGGCTAGAGGTTTTAAAATGCAAGAGGCCGACAACAGCCGTAACGATTGGTTTCCGGCATGGACTGTTCGCAAGATTCAGTGTGCCAGACTTTGTCGTCAGTGACAATTACACATTATTTACATCAGCTGAATTCAAAGATTTTGGTAACACATTCCAGGTGAAACATGTAACAACGCCACAATACCACCCAAGATCGAATGGTCAGGTGGAGAGGTTCGTCAACACACTAAAAAGAACTCTCAAGAAAGCACAAGGAACACCAACCAACAGAGCCTTGCAACAATTCTTACAGGTGTATCGTATAACATCAAACCCGAATACACCTTCAACCGGCTCACCGGCAGAAATCATGTTTGCCAGGAAAATAAGGTCTGTATTTGACAAATTAATCCCGAAACTATCTAAGATAAATACGATTGAACATGTTACAAGAAAGCGATTTCTCCCAGATCAGAAGATTTTAAAAAAAATTTTTCAAAAGAATATGCCGTACAGGAAAGAGGGAACGATCCTTAGCAGGATTGGCAAAATGGTATATATAATTTAAGGGCAAAAACATACCCATAAGAGGCATTTAAGCCAATTGAAAAAACGGCATGAAATGGATTCTAACAACACGCAAGACGAAGCAGAACAACCAATCGAGGTTATCTATGACACATTTAACCTTGAAACTCCTCAACACACTTCCGAACAACGAAGATCGAAGAGGAAGAGGAAATGCACAGAACCCCTATCCATCGATCCAAAACGGAAGAAGTACTAATGGAGAATAAACACTTTTGAAAGCAAAAGGCTTGGGGTGGGGTTGGGGTTCCCCCCATAGATAGACTCGTCCTCATGTGACATATACCAACTGAGCTCTCTACTGCACAGTTGGAGTCTCAGACCCAGTCTGGAACTCAGTCTCAGTTCTGTCTTAGTGAGTCGTTACTAAGAGTGGTAATATTCCTGATTGTTAAGCTGAGGAGGGGTTTCTCCCAGCTATCGTTTGTGTATGTATTATTTGCCTTCAATATGTTTCTTATTACTTATTTCTGTGTTGTGTAATCATTTGAACCTCCCCTTGACCACAACAATATATATATAATTATGGAAGAGAAATAAGATCTAAAAATCAATTTTGAGAAGTGTTTGTATATTTATGACATTTTGTTTTGGAGATAATGATTTTGAAAAAGTTTTTAATTTTTGGGAAAGTATTGAAAATTCTTACAACTGTCAATGAAGTTGTCATGGCAACATGATGAGGAACACCAATGAAACTTTAAAAAATAGGAGCAGGTTAAAGGTATAGGTAGATATGAATAGACAATTGGATTGGTAGATATGAACAGACAATTGGATTGGTAGATATGAATAGACAATTCACTGCACATACATTCATGCAATCACTGCATTTGAACAAACATACTTAGAAAAAACCAAAATGGCTTCCAAAGAAATAGATCCACGACCTCACAAATATTAACCATCCGCAGAATCCTTGAAGGTGTACGGGCAAAGAACCTACAAGCGACATTAATATTTGTCGACTTTACCAAGGCTTTCGACTCCATTCACAGAGGAAAGATGGAACAAATCCTACTAGCATACGGCCTACCTAAAGAAACCGTAGCGGCAATAACAATTCTCTATAGAAACACTAAAGTAAAAGTACAATCACCGGATGGAGACACAGAATACTTTGACATTGTAGCAGGAGTACTACAAGGGGACACGCTGGCCCCGTACCTCTTTATCATTTGTCTAGACTACGTACTTAGAACATCGATTGACAAAATCAAAGAGAATGGCTTCGAACTGACGAAGAAAAGAAGCAGAAGATACCCCGCAACAACAATTACCGATGCCGACTACGCCAATGACATAGCGATACTGGCAAATACACCTGACCAAGCCGAAACACTACTGCATAGTTTGGAACGAGCAGCAGCAAGCATAGGCCTCTATGTTAATGCACACAAAACGGAATATATGTGCTATAACCAAACGGGGGACATCTCCACTCTAGAAGGAACCCCACTTAAACTAGTAGACAAATTCATGTACCTAGGAAGCAGCGTCAAATCAACCGAAAAGGACATCGAAACGAGGTTAACGAAAGCATGGACAACTATCAATAGGCTATCGATTATATGGAAATCAGACCTAACCGATAAAATGAAACGCAGTTTCTTCTAGGCAGCGGTCACATCGATACTGCTATATGGATGCACTACATGGACGCTAACAAAACGACTGGAGAAGAAGCTAGATGGCAATTACACAAGAATGCTGCGTGCAATCCTGAACAAGTCCTGGCAGCAACACCCCACAAGACACCAACTGTACGGCCACCTGCCCCCATCACGAAAACTATTCAAGTTAGACGAACCAGACATGCAGGACACTGCTGGAGAAGCAGAGATGAACTCATAAGAGATGTACTCTTATGGATCCCCACACATGGCCGCGCAAAAGCAGGACGACCAGCTCGAACGTACATTCAGCAGCTATGTGAGGATACAGGATGTTGTCCTGAAGACCTACCTAGGGCGATGAACGATAGGGAGGAGTGGCGAGAGAGGGTCAGGGATATCCGTGCTACCAGCGCGATATGATGATGATGAATATCCTCATAACAAGAAATTTTCAGGTCCAAAAGTCTATGACACTATAAGCTCTTCTATCAAGCTGAAATAATGCATTTAGATACAAATGTATCTTCAGAATGAGGCATAGAACTGACCAGCAACCAAGTTTTGTCCAACAGTCAATATCACTATACTTAGGGTCAGCTCAACTTAGGTTGAAAAGCTAAGTGTTACATGTACCATCCTTCAAGGATTATTTTGAAAAGAAATCCTCATAAATAAAGGTAATAATATGATTGTATTCTAGAATTCATTTTGTTTTTTTTTTTCGTTTGTGATCTTGACCTGTGGTTTCTACAGTTTCAAACAGAATTAGCAGCTAACTTCTTTTTTGAAAAAACAAACATGTGAGGAGAGATTGGTCGGCAGATGAGACTGGATGGGCTGTTATTTGGTATTGCCAGATGTTTGTTTGACAAAATAAATATTCATCCCTTAATTTTCCATATCTCATCTAATTAATATTCATTGTGCATAAAACAACGCCCATTAATGTAAGTGCTCTTATTCTGTGAATCAGAAAATTTTTGGATAATCTTCAGATATACCCAACTTTAGACTAGTCTGACAGCTAGATAGTACAAACTATCAACTTCATCTCACATTCTCTTTTAACATTTAAACATTCATGAGAAAATTTAAGTCAATTGGTTGGTTACTTTTTGATCTAGGGCTGCCCAAAGTTGGCACAATCTATAATTTTTTACCATTTTGAGTGTGGCCCTCAATAAGCAACTTTTTGGGGTATGATTTCTAACCTAGACAATGACTTGATTTCATCTCTTGATAATTAAGTTTCACAAGTGGAGGAATGACCTACAGACTACAAGTTTTCATCATTTAAAATTTTTATTTGTGAAAAAATGCGGAATTTTAACTGCAATTTTCTCACCTAAGCCACAATCTTAATTGATGATCAAAAAGATAATTGATTATCATAAAATGATGTATCATTTCTACTTTTTTTTTAAATATGTTGTCCCAATTTGGTCCAAATTATGGATAATGATGATACATCACTCTACACTTCCAACTTTATATATATATATATATATATATAGAGAGAGAGAGAGAGAGAATATAACACATGATGAGTCCCCAGTGAAAAAAAAATTGTCTTGTCCTTGTGACTAGTATCCCATCTTATCTATGAAAAATATCATAGTGCAACATCCCACCTGAGAAAAGAATGTGGTTTTGGAAGAGATACTACACTGACCCATACATAAATATTTTTATGGGTACTATGCTCATGTATATATATATATATAAGATCTTGATGTAGTAATAAGAAAAATTAAAAACAAGAAAGCAGCTGGACTAGATGAAATACCACCAGAAGTATGGAAGACAAGGTAATTCAATGACCTACTGTGCTGATACTGCGACACCATATATAACCAGAACATGATAGAGATGGATGAAAAATTGCATCCTCCCTTTCCCCAAGAAAGATGTCCTTGGTAATTTACTAAGCTTCTTGCTTAGATGTAGCACAAGGCCGCATAAATTGGGCACCTAATGAGAATCGAACTCACTCGTGTAGGTTTGCTAGTCTACCTTGCTATGTCCTTGGAATTGCCAAGAATTACTGGCGTATAAACCTTTACTTCCATAGCAGCTAAGATTTATAATGCTCTGCTACTCAACTGCATTGAACCAGAACTTGAGAAAACTCTTAAGAAGAATCAAAATGGTTTTTGGAGAAACCAATCCACAACATCACAGATTCTGACAATCTGTCGAATCTTAGAAAGAATTTGTGACACAATCTTATTTGTAAATTTCTCCCAGGCATTTGACTCCATATACAGAAGAAAGATGGAACAAATGATTCTAGTGTACAGTCTCCCCAAAGAAACTGTTGCAGCCATCATGACGCTCTATCAAAACATGAAAGTAAAAGTTTGCTCACTGGATGGAGACACAGACTTCTTTGACATTATTGCTGATGTTCTGAAAGGGGATACATTAGCCCCATATCTGTTCATAATCTCCCAGGACTATGTACTTTGAACATTGATAGATCTAATGAAAGAAAATGGTTTTACACTAAAAAAGGCAAAAGCAGACACTACCCCGCAGAAACTATAACAGACTCAGACTATGCAGATGACATAGCGCTTCTGGCAAATACACCCGCCCAAGCCAAATCCCTACTGCATAGTCTGGATCAGGCAACAGGTGGCAATAGCCTCCATGTGTATGCAGACAAAACAGAGTACATGTGTTTTAATCAAAAAAAGGAGACATCTTCACATCAAATGGTGGCTCTCTGAAACTAGTGGACAAGTTCATCTATCTGGGAAGCAGTGTCTCATCTACTAAAAATGATATCAATGTGCGAAGGCATGGACTGCTATTGATCGGCTGTTGATCATATGCAAATCAAACCTATCTGATAAAATAAAATGCAATTTTTTCTAGGCAGTGGTCATGTTGATTTTACTATATGGATGCACCACATAGATGCTGACTAAGCATATAGAGAAAAAGCTAGACAGGAATTGCACAAAAATGCTGCAGCACAACATGATGATGATGATGATATATACATTTCGCTCAAAATGTAGATATCAAAAATTTATATATATATATATATATAATTGCATAAAATAATTCCTGGCAAGAAAAGTGATTGTATCAAAAAAAAATATGTATCTAACAGTTATATGTTGTGCTGTTAAGGGAAATATTATACTAAACATAGAAAATAGGAAGTGAGCCATTTAGATATTAACAAAACAGAGGCTGAAAACTAGAGAAAACAATACATCAGTTCTATGTGCAAATGAAAACAATTGAAAACTGGTTAATATCCTCCACCTCTCTTTAATTTTCCAAGCTTTTCAGTTAGCAGTTTTCTTCCTACTGCTTCTGCTTATGGAAAAACGAGAACTGCTGACACACACACACACACACACACACACACACACACACACACACACACACACACACTGATTACTTGTTTGAATCAAACAGATACAATTGATTTTCCATTTTGCAAACAGGTTTTCTATAATCAATAATCCTGAGAAACAACTCCCCCACTATCTTGGTTATGATTAGTCTCTGCCTTTTTGAGGTTAGAATCAGAGATGTTTATCCATCTTATTTATCAATGTATACTTTACAATTTGGAGGTATTTATAAATACACAGCAAGTGGAAAATTACTTAAATATTACTGCCTGTTTTGGGTGGGGGTTATGACACATTCTATCCTTGTAGAAGAACAGTGGTGATACTATTTAACCCATAGTTGGTAGGGGTGTGTAAAGGGGCTTCATATCTTTTGCAAGAGTATTAGTAAAAAAGTGAACATAATACAAGCTCAACTGTAGGAGATTCCAAGAATGTGTTGACAAGGAAGATGAAGTTGTGGGGACTGTTTGAAATTATATCATAAAGGTACAAACTATTAGGATATTACCATTTTTTTAAACCACGATGTTTAATACTAAAAACCTGTGAACATTTTGGGTAACCCTTATAACAATGGTCCATGATAATATTGATGCTTCTATTTTGGAAATAATGAAGGAATCTAATTAGAATTTCATAGTTATATGAAATTCTAATTAGATTCCTTTATTCTTGTTATAAGGGTTACCCGAAATGTTTACAGGTTTTTCAATTACATAAAGATATTGGGTAATTAATAAATAATGTTTAGTATATATGCAGGCCCAATAAGATTATTATTCAGTTGTAAACTACTTTATTCTCCAAGTTAGGGTACTTTTAGTGTATTGCTTCAATACTTGTTTTTGCAACAATATGCCTCTTTTGCTAAGTTACAATAACATAGAAACACACACACACACACACACACACACACACACACACACACACACACACACACACACACACACACACACACACACACACAAATTTATATATTACACAAATTATTGTGCAAAAAATAAAAATTTTAGTAATATACAGATTATCTCATCATCATCATCATCATCAAGTTGTGCTCCTAGCACAGATTTCACATACATTCTCTCTCTTTCTCTCTCTCTCTCTCTCTCTCTCTCTCTCTCTCCATTCATCCCTATCATCCATTGCTCTTGGCAGGTCTTCCAGACTACATCCTGTGTCCACATAGAACTGTTGTAGGTAAGTTCTTGTTGGTTAGCCAACACTGCCACATTCATGTGAAGGGGTTCATGTATGAGTTTGTCCTTGTTTCTCCAGCAGTGTCCCACATGTCTTGTTCATCTTATTTGGTTGGTTTTAGAGATAGGAGGTAAGTAGCCATACAGCTGTTGTTCCATGGGATCTTGCTACCAGGATTTGTTCAATATAGCTCATGGCATTTTTGTACTGTTCCCGTCTAGCTTTTCCTCTACAAGTTTAATCAGCATCCATGTGGTGCATCCATACATTAGTATTAACACAACCGCTGTATGAAAGACATCCCATTTTATTTTATCAGACAAATTAGACTCCCACATGATTGACAGCCTATCAATAGCAGTCCACAAAAGAATATATATATATATATATATATATATATATGCATATATATATATATATATATATATATATATATATATATATATATATATAAACAAGGTGCATACGATAAGTTTCCAGACTTTTTACGCATGGGCATTTAAAATTAGTGTAGACTCTTGAAAATTCACTATGTTATTGCTATACATCTTATGAGATGACTGACCAATTTTTATGATTTCAGCTTCAAATGAACAGCTACAGCAGCAATTGGAATACACCCTACTAAATCCTGATTGTCACAGCTGGTGAATTTCAAAAATGCAATCTGACATTTTAGAAGAACAATATGCTATAAAATTCTGTTTTAAACTTGGAAAAGATGCCACAGAAATGTATGGAATGCTTCAGACTGCTTTTCAACCATCTTGCATGAATTGAGCATCAGTTTTTGAGTGGCATAAGAGATTCAAGGAAGCCAGGGAGTCTGTGAGGGATGATGAGAGGTGTGCGAGGAGTAAGGAAGTCAATACACCAGCATTGATTGGCCAAATGGTTAGGGTTAGGGTTAGGGTTACTATGTTGAGGTTTTAAGGGAGTTCAGGAAGAGATTCTGTTGGAAGAGGCCAGCACTCAAATCGGGTCAGTGGCATTTCCACCAGGACAATGCACCAGTCCACAACTCCATCCTTGTCACAGACAATTTGATCAAGATGGGCATCAAGACAGTTCCTCAGCCTCTCTATAGTCCAGATCTTGGTCCCTGTGACTTTTGGTTATTCCCTAAGCTTAAGGAAAAATTTAGAGGCTGTTGTTATGAGACAATTGAGGAGATGAAAGAGGCTGTGATGAAGGTCATTGACATGCTCCCACAGGAGAACTTCTATGGGGCCTTCCAGAAGTTGTTAGAATGGTACAAGTGCATTAAGTCTTAAAAGTCTTAAAAAAGACAGGAATCCATTTATTCTCCCCCTCCCCACCAGCTATTGGTAAATAGTAGGACAGACTGTTCTTTAACCTTGGTTAGACAAACAGTCTAGAGAAAGAAAACTGTGAATTTAAGCCAACTTTACTCAGCTGAAAAATTGATCTTAAGTCACATCTTGCCCATAGTAGAGGGGTTGGGTAGATACATATACAATTCTTGATTATAAAAGTATTGAGAAAAACTTTAAATAGTTTTATTTTTCTCATAAAAATGAAGATGTATGCACAGCTGAGAGATTGATAAAATAAAGAGATAATTCCTAGCTCAACTCCTAACCATAGTTTAGAGAGTACTTAGTAAGTATATATATATATATATATATATATATATATATACATATATATATACACACACACACACCTATATATATAATTTATATAATTAGCTAAACCTAAAAAATAACAGCAATATTTGAGTAATTTACATTGTACTAAATATGAAAAAAACTTAGTTGCTCTATATTTTCTTATTCATATTCAGTACTTTCTGAATATGAAAGCAAAAAGATAACAATTAATCCAATGTCTTGTCTTTTTTCTATAAATAAAAAACAAAGAAAATCTTTATATATTTGCATATATCCTACTTTAAAAGTTTATCATTAGAGCCAAATGAAAGTTAAGTTATCTTTTAATAAATTATTTATAGCATGGGTACCTTCTAGAGGATAGAGTGTTCACCAATAATCCAGGTCGAGTCATGCCAAAGACTTAAAAAATTGTACTTGATACCTCCTTGTTTTACACTTAGCATTATAAGGTATGTATCAAGGGTAAAGTGGATCAATTCAGGGAAAGGAGTAGCGCCCTCCCCTACACCTTGGTGTAGTAGCTACAGAAAAAGGAGCCTTTGGGTCGCCTTCGACTACAGACGCCAACAACTTCAGATGGTGTGATAGTGAGCTAGGCCGGCAGATCATGAGGGAGTTCCATTTTCACTAACTTTGTGTCAAACTAAACTAAGCTTAGTAAATGCATATAAGCATATATTTTTGCATACACATGTATCAGTCAGTTTCTAAGATAAAAAAAATTCTGTCCAAATTCCTTAATTATTCAATTCACAATTGAATAATTATGGAATTTTATTTATCAAGTTTAACAACATTTTGTTTCTACTATGTCATCAGAATGTATAACAATTTCTGTGTGATGTTGAAGAGTATTACATGAGCAACATATATAACATTGTATTTTTCATAAGTTGGAAGTTAGACTAGTATTACATAACCAATAAATAGTTCCATTGTATTTTATATATAAGTAGAATACATACATACACACGCATACACACCAAAATATATATATACACAAACATATATACACAAAAATATATACTCCCCTACAACTAGCTCCTCGTGGCTGAAGGGTTAGAAACTTTGGATTGGCATTTGAGTCAACTGGGTTTCAATCCCAGCTACGGGAAGCTAATATGTCTAGCCACACTGATGAGTTCTGATAGAATGAAACAGATCTGTCTGTGGATGACTATAGAGATATATACTCCCCTACCCCCGTAGGGTTGAGTTCTCCGGCGAATGAAGTAATCATATTGCCATTAGCGTTTATTGCAAGCCTCTTCTTATATGAATTGAGGTCTTGGTAGCTGTTAAATGGATGTATGTAAACAATAGTAATTGTGATTCATAACTGTTTAAAATTTACTTCGATGCTACTAGCTCCTTGTGGCTGAAGGGTTAGAAGCTTGGATTGGCGTTTGAGTCAATCGGGTTTCAATCCCAGCTACAGGAAGCTGCACTGATGAGTTCTGACAGAATGAAACAGATCTGTCTGTGGATGACTATAGAGATGTATAAACATACATACATATATACACACACACATGCATGTGTGTGTGTATATATATATATATATATACACACACATATATATAGTTTTTTACTAAACTTAGTTTAGATGAAAGCCATATCTCCACCCTCATCATTGTTTGTAATGGCTTCTGTTTCATTTTGATATCCATGACCAATGAGATGACTTGAGATTAACATTCAAATTCACAGTTGTCAGGTATATGACAGATGAACTGTCAATTTAACGGGTCAGATTCAATTTGAATTTTCTATAGTGTTCTTGTGAACCACCATATGCCTCTTCAGACCAGATACTGATTTGCAGACCTTGCTGCAGAAGAAACAGCAGAATGTAGAAATTTATTAGCGCTGTTACTTTGCTTTAAAATGGTTCGCATAACCTGCTTTTGACAACATTTTCACACACACACACACATACACACACACACACACACACACACACACACACACACCACTCTTCCAAGATCGCATATTAATTAGTTAGTCTAGGTGAGTACCCATAAAAAGAGTACATTTGATTTGAGCATGTTTGTGATGTTCAACTTCAAAGGTTGAGCATCTTTCTCTAATAGAGTGCCTTCATTCTGCATGGTTCCGAGTTAGCCCTTTCCAGCTTTGAAATATCCATGTGTAATGCCTTCAAGTTTTCATTCAAGTTATCCTTAAAATTTTTCTAATTTTGTGTTGTGGATGCTTTACTGTCTTCAGTTTCTCAGAAAAAATTATTTAGGAAGTTTGTTATCCTCCATTTTCACAAAATGTCCAGCTTAATGGTTCTGGTTAAGAATTATCAGTTTCATTGCTCTTACATTCAGATCTTTGGAGGACAACAAGATCAGGAGCCAGTGATTGACAATTGATGTTAAAGAAGCATCTTTAGAACTTTTTGGTGGAATCTCATGTCAACTGAAAAACTGCAAAATTACCATAAGTTATTATAGCTAAGATAGAGTAATGACAACTTCAAAAATAAAAACAGAAAAATTGCAACTGGCAATTTTATGTTTTCATAATACCCAGCAAATTTGGTTTGAATCTTTTTTGCTGTTATTTTCCCTGTATATATATATATATAGAGAGAGAGAGAGAGAGGGAGTGAGGGAGAGAAAGAGAGAGAGCCTTCTGTAGGTTTAAGATGGTGCATCAGTCATGTGGTAAGTTGAAAGCAGAATCATCAATCAATTGAAATCTTTTCAAATTATTAAGATAAACAGAAGAAAGAAAAAAGAAAGCAAAGAAAGAATATTTTGGAAGGAAAGAGAAATTGAAAAAGAAAGAAAGAAAGAAAGAAAGAAAGGACATGAAGTGAAGCAGAGAAAAGAAGACTAAAGAACAAAAAGTCATAGTGTGAGTAGAAAAAAGAAACAAAAGAGCAAGAGAGAGATAGTGATAGAGAGAGATATTAAGTAGTGTAGTTGAACTAGTTACCAGTGGAAAAGAAATAATGGATATATCTAAATTTCTTAAAATGACTTTTGTCTTGATATTTCTCATTAGTGAAACTAGGTTATGTGACCTATAAACATATATATAATAAAAGATATAAGCTATGAGAATCTTTGATGCATAAGCGCATAAAATCTATATGATAGAGAGAATTGGATTTTATCAAATATTTACAAGAAGTATTTTCAATGAATATTGAGTAAAATCAGATAACTTTTAAATCCTTAATCACTGTTACATATTTATCAATAATATTATGTCTCACCAGAAGTAAATATTAAAATGCATCAAAGGTATCTTAATTTTTCTAGATCTTTACTGCAAATTTTATTTCATGTACATATTTAAGGATTATGATACCACTATTATTATATATATGATAGTGTATCAAAATATTCATTTATCTATTTACAGCTCATTTTATGGACTATGAATCATATTATTATATGAAAAATAATTTCTTTTTTCCATATCTTTACTCTAAAATTCATTTTGTGTATACATATTAATACTCCTAGAGACTGTACTATAATATTGATAAATATATCTTTATCAATACTATTCATCTGTACCTTATGTTATAAATATTATAATGGCAAATACAAGTATTGAGGTTCTGACTGTTAACATTCTCTCTTGGCTTACGGGACGAGCAATTATCTCCCCTGATACTCTCGAGAAGAGAAGGCATTATGGGATGACAGGAAGTAAACAAACGGCCACATTGGTTTATGTGCGAGTGTAAGAAGAGGCGTGTTATAAAGGCGTCTCCGTATGCAGAGTGTTAAAGTCTGAGTTCTTTATGTTTAACAATGGTAGCAGAGCTAAAAGACACTATGGCTTCTAAGTATTTTCCTCCACCCACATTGCTTAAAGATAAATACAGTACATGGCGGAAGGAAATGTTAATATGGGAACGAGCCAGTTCACTGGATAAAACGAAAAGAGCCCTCATGGTGTTTTTGTCATTGGAAGGAACAGCAAGAGAGGCTGTTTTGGAATTAGACATTGCGATTCTTAATTCTGAGGATGGAATGAAAAAGTTATATGAAAAATTGGATACATTTTTTCTGGAAGATATAAACCAGTCTGCCTTTTGAGCATATGAAACATTTGAAAATTATCAGAGACTGCCTGGGAAGTCATTAGAAGATTTTTTGATTGAATTTGGCCGACTTGTTGCCAAATTAAAAGACTTTAACATTCTTTTACCAGAACCTGTACTCGCATTCAGAGCACTAAAGAGTGCCAATATTACCCCGGACAACGAAAAATTGGTCAAAGCTACAGTCAGCGAATTAACGCTATCTTCCATGTCGAAACAGTTACGGAAGATTATGCATGGACATTCTTCTAGCGATTCATCACCCAATACTTCACCTGTCGTAAAAAAAACCGAAATGGATATTGTGAACTATACAGAAGATAACCAAATGGACCCTACTGCAGTAAATTATGGCCGCTCCTCATATTGACGTGATTCGCGTTTAAATAATTTGCGAGAAAAGATAAACCGCGCTAGAAGACGACAAGGATATAAGAATAAAACACACTCCACGAACAAAAAGAAGTTAAATCCGCGAGACCGAACAGGTAACATTACAGTATGTTTTAATTGTGGCTGCAGGTTTCACTGGTCTTATGATTGGCCTTATGGTCATAGTAGCAGGAAGAAAGATGGTGTCGAAATAGAGGAAGATTTATCCGTGTCGCACGTGGTCTTATTGAGTCAGCAAAAACGTAAGAATGGCGGAGATTTTTTGGGGGGTGAGACACTTGGCTCTGCGGTTCTAGATAGTGGTGCATCCAGCACCGTTTGTGGAACAAAATGGTATAAATGTTTTCTAGAAACATTAACGGATGTACAAAAGAAAAAAATAGTAAAAATAAAAGGAGTGAGAACCTTTAAATTCGGCGATGGAAATAAACTGAACTCACTCTACAAGGTGATTCTACCATGTGTTATCGCTGATATTGAAGTCAGTATTATCACTGATGTGGTGAACTCTGACATACCACTCCTCCTGAGTAAAGACGCCATGAAAAAGGCTGGAACTTGCCTCAATTTTGAAGATGACACTGTTATGATGTTAAAAAAGAAAATTCCATTAAGCTGCACATCGTCTGGACATTACTACATTCCTATTGCCAGACCTCTACCAGACAAACGTAAGTTCAAACACGTACCTTTTATTAAGGAAATCTCTTCTAAAACTACGGCCAAAAAAATTAAAATTGCAACAAAGTTACATAGACAATTTAGTCATCCTAGTAGTAAGAAATTGTGTGACTCAGTTAAAAATGCAGGAGTGACAGATCCTGAATTTATAAAAATTTTGCAGACACTCCCAAATTCATGGGAACTATGCATTTGTTACAAAAAGACTGAACCCAAACCTATTGTTGGAAATTTTAATATGGCTTCGGAAACCAGTGGTTCAAATTCTGGGATTTCTAAAAAGTCTTTGTATAAGCCAGCACCCAAGGAAAGAAACAAGGCCAAGTGTACAAACAGAAAGCCATTAGCGCAGAGTCAGCTTGTTGATCTCAATAATCCTACATCAGCCAAAATCCACAAGAATGGGATGAAATCATTACCTACTCTAGAATGTAACTTTTTATCTCCTGATGTTAATAGAAGAGAAACAATTTGTACTCCAGGAAAAGGATCTATTTCTTGTGGACAATATTATGCTGAAGTTGATGACAAAATGAGTGAAACTATGAATGAGAAAGAGAATTGGAATAAAGAGGATTCGGTTGCAAAAGTTATTTGCCATACACAACGTTCTGCAAAGAAGAAATTGCAGAGATATCATGGATACCCACTGACAAACAAATTGCGGATAGCTTAACAAAAAAGGGAGTCCCCTCCTTCAAAATTCTCCAATTCATATCTGAACCCAAGGAACCATCTGTCTAATTTTCAAGTATGCAGTCTTAAATCTTTGTTCAACTGCCTTTTTCTTTTTCCCTGCAGACAGCCATTTGATGTTGCCTCCTAAAATGGCCCACTTCAGTACCAGAAAGAAAAGCGGGGAAGTGTTAACATTCTATCTTGGCTTATGGGACGAGCAATTATCTCCCCTAATACTCTCAAGAAGAGAAGGCATTATGGGATGACAGGAAGTAAACAAACGGCCATATTGGTTTATGTGCAAGTGTAAGAAGAGGCGTGTAATAAAGGCGTCTCCGTATGCAGAGTGTTAAAGTCTGAGTTCTTTATGTTTAACACTGACAATTTTAATACATTATTTTAACCTGAGCCTCCAAGTTGCTGAATCTGCTCACTAACTTTAGCAAGGGGAAAGAAATGAAACAAGACTCCCCCAAACTAGGTTAAACATTTTAAAGGTGGTATTTTGTCTCTTAAAATAAAGCATACGAGTGAACAACAACTACCAGTTATGATACTTTGAAATGCAAGATAGAGAAAATTCAATCACCAACACTTGAAAACTTGAATACCAAAGATCATCAAAAGATGCCAGAGGTAAAAATTATATAAGAGAAACTCTCAAGAAGCTTCTGATCTACTCTTCATTGATACACTCACATATTTATTTTACAATTACAGGAATGCTTCTGATACACTTATATACTACTGTTCTCATCGAGGTTGTTATAATCTCAACATTTTGACCATTACATTTTCAGGTAGCTGTCAATAATTTCACATCAAAGATTTTATTCAATCCATGGGGGGTAGATTGTTCTACCCATACTTTGAGGTTATTTTATATCAGTTTATTCTTCCAAGTTCTTCCACTGAAGTAAGGATATGATTTTTTGCACTACTTAACACAGGGATTGAACTCACAGAAGCTAAGTAACTAGATACACTTTTAACCAATGCTTTGATCCGTCATCCAGTGATGAAAATTTAGAGTCTTAAGCCTAATATTATTTGTTCAACTGAACAAGAGTATATGTTTTTACAAGAAGACAGTTAAAGAGGTGAACTAATTAAAAAGAATTAACTGACATGCAGTATCCTCTTATAATGGACAGTGGAATAAGGACAAACCCAGTGGGTTGCCTTTACAAGGCTAAACAGTTACAACTAGCATAGCTGGTTCAAAATTAACATCAAATTACTAATAATGACATTCAATTGAAGAAGGATAGAAGGTACAGTGGTTGAAATGTGATTATAACACCTAAAATGATGACTCTATAATCTAAGTACATCTGTGAATCAGTGAATATACTCATAATTCCTCATCTAATAAATTCATATAAGAATTAATAGTTAGTAGAAGAAATATAAATTTTTAAATACAGCATTACATTTATAGATTCCTTATTAGTTACAAAGAGATTTTTCACAATATTCTACATGTCACTCACTCTCTCTCTCTCTCTCTCTCTCTCTCTCTCTCTCTCTCTCTCTCTCTCAGTACACTGTATCCCCTTTAATGAGATAAGATTCTCCTCTTCAAAGTGTGTGTTGGGTATGATACAAAACTGCATCAGATAGTGAGGCTCCAATTGTAGTGATCTGGGGAGTGTGGATTAACCCTTCATTGTTCCACTTTGACCTGGAGTGATACCACCTGTTAGGATCCCATCTATGGGTCAAATAGATCTATTTAGAAATCATTCATATTCAATGGAACTATGTACAAAAAAAATCTTTAAAGAAACAACAACACAAAAAATATAAATATCACCATACCATGAACAGGTATGAAATAGCTCTAGATTAAAATCAATCAATCAATTTAATATAGCGTCAGTGATTTTCTTAATTTTTTTTCAAATCTACCTCTGACCATTAAACTCCAAAATGTTTAAATTTAAATTCATCACTCAATATTTGTGTACACTACAATTCTAAGATTTGATCCATATGAATGAGATATGACATACACTTAAAGAAAGCTGAAATTATTATGACATAATAAAAACCAAGATGAGGACACTATTCCAAATATGCCAGTATAACATAATGATAATTCCTCATGTAAGAAATTCATACAAACACAGGAATATTTCCCTAGCTGTGGACATTGATGTCCCATAACCAATTGGGTCATTGAATTGTCATTTTCTTTTCATGGCATGTCTCAGAATAATGGAGGTTACTTTGTAACATTACCAGTTCCTAATCAAAAGTTGTAATGCTACCTGACCATGATGAAAAGAATTCAAACAACACAACATGACTCCTGTTGGCTTGCATGATACAAAATTTATTGCTTGACAAAAATGTCTAGCAGTCGGCGAAAAGAGAGATAGATAGAAGAGATACGTCAGCCAAGTTAGATAGGCAGATAGATAAACAGGGGTGAGATGAAAGTGTAAGATAAAGACTTGTCACTTCTCTGCTGACTGGCCACCCTCTTTTAGAGTCTCCTCCAGGGCTCCTTCATTGAGACTTCTTGTCTGTCATCTTCAACTCAGTCTGGTCTTGTCTCCAAATCCATTCCTTATATCTACATCCTAAACTTAATCCTTACACATTAATTATGCAATCACACATCATCAGTGAATCCTTTTTAGTAACACATCATTGCTAAAATATCAGCTGATTCTACACAAACAACTGCCCTTCTTTGAATTTGTTTATTATAATATGATTGGCATGTCCATGAAAACAAAATCCACTTGAGCCTTGACCTTTACAAATGAAACCCTGCAACTTCAAACTCCAAGTTTAACTAGAAAAAGAATTTACGAATAAAACAATTAACTAAAGTCTTCAATTATTCTACAACAAGGCAATATCCATTTCCTCTCTAACATACAACAAATTATACTGGGTTACATGATATCAGTAGCAAGGAATGATCTTTGACTTGATCTATCTTTGAAAACCCGAAATGGATTGCCTTT
Source organism: Sepioteuthis lessoniana (assembly GCA_963585895.1). Lineage (NCBI taxonomy): Eukaryota > Metazoa > Mollusca > Cephalopoda > Myopsida > Loliginidae > Sepioteuthis > Sepioteuthis lessoniana. Next base: position 27,471,852 of record OY757944.1, read on the forward strand.
TAAAAAGCTAAAGAATTCTAATTGCTCTGCTATTTCTTCAAAGAAGGGGGGATGAATTCATGCCTTTCCCAAAGGTATTGTGAACACAAACTATCTCCTGTAAGGTTTAAACTTAGTTTATTTATTCTAAAGGAATTTTAAAACATAATTATAAAAATATGCCAAATATGTAATTCCTTCTTGGTAAATATGTATATAGATATGCTATAATCAATAATAGAAAAATCAATACATTCACAATCTTTCTTGGACAATAAATGTAAATGATGTCAATGAAAGGTGTGACTGATTTCAAAGTAAATAGGCAGGCAGAACCTCATGGATTTTACATGTACATGTAGGTATGAAGGTAAGAAGATCAATGGAAACGAGAGAAGAGACAGGTGTGAAAAAGTTAAGTCTTCACAGGTGTCTACTACAGAAACTTGTATATTTGTCGATTCTATATTTATATATCACTTTTATATATATATATATATATATATATATATATTGTATTCTGTCTTGTCTGCATTGACATGGAGGCCTATGTTCCAGACTATGAAGCAGGGATTCAGCTTGTGTGGGTATATTTGCTAGAAGCACTATGTCATCCGCATAGTCTGTGTCTGTAATAGTTTGTGTGGGGTATCTTCTGCTTCTTTCCTTTGCCAGCTTGAAACCATTTTCTTTCATTAAATCGATAGACATTCTAAGCATGTAGCCTTGGCAGATAATAAATAGGTATGGGTCTAATCTGTCTCCTTGCAGCACACCTGCTACAGTGTCGAAGTAGTCTGTGTCTCTATCCAGTGAGTGGACTTTTACTTTCATGGTGACATAGGCCTCCATATCAATGCAGACAAGACGGAATACATGCACTTTAACCAAAGAGGTGACATCTCCACACTAAATGGTAGTTCTCTTAAACTAGTGAACAAGTTCACCTACTTCGAAAGCAGCATTTCATCAACTGAGAATGACATCATCACGTGACTAGCAAAGGCATGGACAACTATCAATAGACTATACATCATACAGAAGTCAGACCTGACCAATAAGATAAAACACAGTTTTTTCCAAGCAGCAGTCATGTCGATACTGCTATATGGATGCACCACATGGACACTAACTAAACATATGGAGAAAAAGCTTGACGGCAATTACACAAGAATGCTGTGAGCTGTATTGAACAAGTCCTGGAGGCAACACCCTACAAAACAGCAGCTGTATTGCCACTTACCACCCATCACGAAAACTATCCAAGCTAGACAAACCAGACATGCAGAACACTGCTGGAGAAGTAAGGATGAACTCATAAGCAATATACTCATGTGGACCCCTTCACATGTACAACGGTAGGATGACCAGCCAGAACCTATATACAACAGCTCTGTGCCGATACAGGATGTAGCCTGGAAGACCTCCTGGGAACAATGGATGATAGAGATGGGTGGCAAGAGAGGATCAGGGAGATCTGTGCTAGCAGTGCCAGATGATGATGATATATATATATATATATTCAAAAAGTACAGAGACTTAAACTGTATTCATACAACATAAATGAAGAATGAATGAATTTAGTTTCTTCTAAAATAGTCCCCTTAACATCTAACATATTTATTCTAGGAAGTTTTTCATTGGTTGAAGCACTTCTGAAACATTTGATCTGATTTATCAGATTTCTTTTAATGCCCCTAAACTTATGCTTGACTTGAATTTTCAGTTTAAGAAACAAGAAAAACTCATATAGACCTGGTTCTAGTCAGTATTTTGGAAATGTTCTAATCTAATAGATATTTACAAAGCTTAATTTGTAGCAGTCACAGATCTATTTTCTCTCATGAATCAATGTCCTTGCCAAGTGATTCGGCCACACACTGACCAATCAGCAGGCAGAGCGCATTGATTCCATTTTCCTCTAAATAGCTATTTTTTCTAGCCCTTTTTGGAAGTCTGCTACAGACAGAGAGCACACAGCCAACAGAGAAGAAAAACCTCTCTCCTGTAGCCTGCCACGGAACACTCCAACATAGACAATCTTCAAAGAAGATACCCTGCGCCGACCTGCTACACACTAAAGAACTAATGCTGCAACCTGCAACACTGTTGCTACCTGACACCCCAAAAGAACCTTTCTCACTCTGACACAAGTCTATTTTCTGTCATAAAAATAAACCATTCATTGAACTTCTTCAAAGAAGTTTTGTTATTTTGTTCAGCGTTATATAAACTACAAATTAACTTATAGTGTATATGAACCAAACATATACTAAAAATTTAACCTAGTAAAAATCATTATAAGAAACAAACTCACTATACTAGTAATGATCTACAGGAAACAAAGTCACTAACCCCACAACAAAAAGCTCTTTAATGCTTATTTCAGAGACCATTTAACAGTTGCTCCCCCAAGAGTGGTTATTTGAACATTATCCTCATTAAGATTCTTTTCAAGTGAACATCCTCCCTACTAAAGCAATCTAAGGGGAAGAGATAATATCCTGAGTGAATTTCAATAAAGAGCAACTAAAATAAAAAAAAGATGAAAGAAAATGTGAGTCAAAATTAATCATAGTAATTATTGACAATGCTTTATCTAAAAAATTAAATAAAATCAAATATAACATTGTTATGCAAAATACAATAAACATGGCACAGACAAATCAAGAAACAAATTAAGGGATAGGTTTATAAGTGTGATTTAGTCTACTGCAATGCCAATAGCTCTTGCAGATAAAACAGCTAGTATGGATAATCAAAGTTCCTTAAGGCAAAAGGGGATATAAGCTTAAGTCACACCAATAGCTTTTATCCTTTATCATTGTCTGTAGTGTTTTTTGATGTCATAGAAATAGTAACCCAAGTGAGTTTCAGTAAAGGGCCATCAAAATTAAAATCTAAAAGAAAATACAAGTCAAAATTAGTGAAGGGAAATAATGTTTATTTCTTTAACGAATGTTAAGAAAACTAGAAAAAACAATTTATTTTATTGAAAAATCAAAAGATAATATTGTGCACATATACGAATATGAATTATTAAATACATTATTGTAAAATCTGTAAACCCATTAATTATTGTAGATATTCCTTTGAAAAGGATGCTATAACCATCAAATAGTTGGCTACAGGTCCTCCACAAGAACAACAGCTTGGAACATAGGTTTATTATTGATTTTAAATTGATTATGAGCAAAAAGTTTAAAAACTGAAGCTTTAATTTTTTTAATTTTAAAATTGAAAATTCAAATGAAGACTGCACAACTGAGCAACCTTATTCTATAAAGTGATGATGTCTAGACAAAGTTGAAATAAGTTAAGTGCCAATTATTCATACTTTTTAATCATCAGTCTCAAAAATTTTTAATAAGTAGTTTTTGCTGAAGCAGAATTGTACAGCACTTTCCATACTACTTGAAAATTTATATGTCATGTAAGATTCCAGGATATAGGAGACATTAAAAGAAATAGAATAACACAGAATAACACAATATCAAAGAGAAGTTTCAGAGATGTTTTAATCAATGTTTTACTCACTGGAATAGATAATAAATGTGTTGAATATCAAGTGAACTATTATGAAGAAAATTAAAATTTCTTTCACTATTCATTTCTGTCTTGGTAAATACAGCTTCAACTCAATACTCACTTAGAGATTTCATTGAAACAACAGTATTTTTGTTGAAAATATCTTTATTAAAATTAAAGTAAAAAAAAACTTGAATTGTGAAGATTCTGAAATGAAGAATTTTACACCTTCTAAAAGTTTTCATTCACAAATATATATATCAATCATACAATCTGAAATGAAATTCTCTTATGATAATATGAAACATTACTCATTTCACAGTAATTATATGTAAATATGTTACTGAGCTTCTTTTTTTTCAACCTCATAGAGATTTAAATAAATCCATGGTTTAAATAGACTACATTACTTAATCTCTTTTTTCTCTTTCCCTATAACTTTCTTAATTCTTTCAGTTACTACTACTACTACTACTACTACTACTACAAAAGCCAAAATCTGCTATGAAAATAACACAGGGATAAACAGAATCTATTCTGGAAAATGAAGCATACAAAATTCCTAGGAATTTTGATATAAAAATGGATTCACCTAATCCCAGCCAGAAGACATAACTTTATTTCAGTTAACAACAAAAGAATGTTCTTAAGAGAATTGGTATATTTATTTAATACTTTGTGGACTGTCACATGACAGGCTCAGAAACCCATTCTCAAACCTCTTTTACCAGTTCTTTGAACAGGAGAGATGGGATCTTCAGTCCTTGCCATTGAACAGTAATGACATATCTTAATTTCCATCATTATCAAGTAAACCTTTTTACATTCTTGTACTCCTTCTACAAACTGCTTGTGCATATTTCTGGTTATCAAGACAAATTTGTGTATTCTTTCAATATTATTTGTATGTATATTATATCTGTAAAAATGTTTCTGGATGTGTAAATGAGCTTATCTTGTCCCTCCTTCTGTTTATTCAGTGTTAGTATATCACAGATATATTAGTGCTTATATTGGTCCTTGGTGAATAGGGACTCAAATATCTTCCCTACTTACAATCAACCAAATAAGAACTTGTCAGCTATAGGACTTCAGTATTCCTGCAGATCAAAATGAAAGTAATTGAAAATAATTTAATAAATACAAGAAACTTGGCAGAGAATTTAAAAAGCTATGGAATTGGAAGGTGACAGTATTGTAACCTGTCCACTAATGTACACATCGGGTTACTCGCTCGTCCTAGTAAAACAACATCAGGTTATGAACGGAAGTGACGAATCCCCTTTTTACGACCTTAACCTCTCGTCTCAGATAAAGAAGAGATAAAATTTGAAATTAACTATATTAACAGAACACTTCTGTCACAAACAACACTATAAAAATGGAATAAATAATCTTCGATAGCCGACGCTACGCTAAAGAAGTGATTTATCTTTACGCCCATTTTTATAACTGTCTATTTACACAAACTCCACAGCGTGGCGTTGCCCTACTTTCATATAACGAGGGCTCCTGCGATGGCAAAAACCGGAGGTCCTCGGACGCTCTCAAAGACCTTGGTGTCTAGTTCAAGCCATAACCCGGCATACGTGCCCGGACCCACATTTGTGTTCGTGAAACTGCTTGCCTCATCAGACTCACATTGCACCAAGTGAGCTGATGAGCAGCACAGACCAGCAGGGTTCGAGTCTCGACTCGTTCCTGACCTCCCCTCCCCCTTATCCCCACTTTAATCGGCCTTCGGGCTTTTGACCTTGTGTCAAGTCCTGTCTGGTGGGAGGCAGCGACAAATAGTGTCCTCGGACGCTCTCAGAAACCTTTGAATGGCACTAGACCTTGGTGTCTAGTGCAAGCCATAACCCGGCATACGTGCCCGGACCCACATTTGGGTTCGTGAAACTGCTTGCCTCATCAGACTCACATTGCACCAAGTGAGCCGATGAGCAGCACAGACCAGCATGGTTCGAGTCTCGACTTGTTCCCGACCTTCCCTTTCCCCTTATCCCCACTTTAATCGGCCTTCAGGCTTTTGACCTTGTGTCAAGTCCTGTCTGGTGGGAGGCAGCGACAAATAGTTCTCAGGAGCTGCTCTTAGCGGTCTCCAAAAGGCTCGAATCCTACATCATGTGGTGCATTCGCCTTTGACATCACATATTTATGTGCAAACGGTCCTTTTAAGGGCCACAAGAGGTCTCTGTCTGTGGGTCAGAGCATCTCTGGCAGCCTTAATTGGCTCGCCGAAATAGACGGCCCGGAGGCAAACACGAAGACGGATTCTAAGACCAGCCGGTCTTAATCCTCGCTCGGTTCCGATTGTCCGATAAGCTGCGCAGAGCTAATGGCACGGCTCAGCCTTTAGCTACCGCTTCACTATCTGCGCAGTGCTAAGATAACGCCCATCTTAGCCTCGGCCTCCTGGCCTCTCCGCTCATTTGTGCAGAGCTTCGGCGCAGCTCAGCCTTAGCTCCCGTCCAACATGTCCGTACAGCTTTGACACGGCAAAGCCTTCGCTCCCGTCCAATACGTCCGCACGGCCTTTGGCGCGACCCAGCCATAGCCATTGTCCGCACAGCCTTTGGCGCGACCCAGCCATAGCCATCGTCTGCAAAGCTTTGACACGGCAAAGTCTCCGCCTTCATCACGTTATGCCCGCACGGCTAGGGGGCACGACAAAGCCCTAGCTTCTCTCAACTCGTTCGCTCGATCTCGTCTGTACTAAGGCCTGGCAAACCTTAACCACAGTCTCCGACCTTTCACTTGGTCCGTAACACTAAGATACGGCCCAGTCTTAGTCACTAGCTCGCCTGACACTACACGACCAAGCTGCCATAACCGAACTCGACCTCGACGCTCTTGCAAGGTATCACGCAGTCCACGTAACGACTCGCTGTTACAGACTGTCCTACCACTGCAACACCTGGCCCACGTACAACCCACAGTACGAGCCAGCAACCGGATCGACACACCCTCGGTTAACTCAACATACCGTCATAACCGCGAATATCAATCTACCAACTACGGCCAACACCAGCTTCCTACGATGATCATCCAGCTGCATTCTTCGACTCGTCCGACCTCAGCTTTCAGCTTCGATCCTCCTGCTGCATTCTACGACTCGTCCGACCTCAGCCTTCGACTTCGATCATCCAGCTGCATCCTACGACTCGTCCGACCTCAGCCTTTGACTACGACCATCCAGCTGCATTCTACGACTCATCCGACCTCAGCCTTTCGACTTCGACCATCCAGCTGCATTCTACAACTCAACCTACGCCAGCTACTCGCGACTAACATCAAGCTGCGCTCATCTATGTCTCAACTATACCAGCTATCATCATTACCATTCTAGCTGAAGACCATATTCGACCATTATGGACTTAACACACGTTTGTAGATCTGACAATAAATTGTCATTTGTTATATTTGTTACCTCGCCTTTGTTCCTTCATTGTCTTTGGCTGTCACTTACTCACACGCATTAAACTTAATTCATTTGCGGGGTCGACATGCTTATCGGCTCCGCAACAACAGTGATAACAATCATAATTGGAACCCTTGGAATAATACCAAAGAACCTAGAGAGTAGACTGAAGGTACAGGTGATGTGGGAAAGGATTGAAACCATCCAGACCACAGCACTGTTGATATCAGCAAAAATACTGAGAGGAGTCCTGGAGAACTAAGGAGATTTATTATCACATGAGCTCAAGTAAAGGCCATCAGCTAGTATTTGGTGTAAAAACTTACAAAGAGTAAAATAAGAATAAATCCTAGGAAATCCATCTGTCTGAAATAGCAAATATTTTGCTCATGAGCACTGCTTAGAAAAACACAAAATTTGATATGCTCAATCACTTAAAAAATTCTTTTTGAAAATGATTGTATGAAACATAAAAATCACGAAAATTGAATAAAACCACATTTCAGTTCACAATAAATAATAAAAGTCTATAATAGATAATAATGAATATCTTACACATTTTTTAAAAGTTCATTCAATAATCTGAATGAAATGTGCACAAAAACTACTTCATTTTGTTCAAAATACTAAGCTACGTTCACAATCTGACAGAGGAACAAAATTTCTTTGTATTCTTTAAAAAATGTTTATTCCCCCTACTTCATACTTTGACTTGCTTTTTAAATACCACACACACACACATCCACATCCACATCGAAGATAGTGAATAAAATTCAAAATAAATTTAATAAAGCAATAATCACTTTTGATAAATATTTTGTTTCTTATTTCTTAGTAGTTTTTCTTTTTTTTTTTCTTTTTCTTTTTCAATTAAACAGTGAAGGAATACTAATCAAAAAATAAAAATAAATAACTAGTTGATCAGAAAATGATTTTATTAAACCTTTACTTTTTCCAAAAAAATTTACTGAAAATTTTATCAGTGAATTACATTTTTACTTAAAATAACTTTTTTTTTCTTTCAATGATATTTGTTAAATAAAATTCAATTGACATTTGCCGTGGAGAGGGACTACAATTTGTTTTCATTTTTTCAGAAATTCTAAAATACTTCGCATGAGTTTCGATTCCTGATACAACATACCACCCACTCGTTTAAAATAATTTATGACACTAACAGAATTATTATTAATCCTCCTTCGTTCTTTTTAATGAAGAATGTTTATTACGTGAATAAAAATATAATTTCTTGAATGAAAGTGATTCTAATTACTTTTTTCTTTTATATCGTTAAAACTTGAGTTGAGTAAAGAAGGTAAAAAAGTTAGAGGTAATATATATTGTTAAAATGAGTGCAGTCAATATCTTTTAAAAAGGCCATCAAACAACATTAATAATGTACCCGATAGAAACATTTGAGTTTGATCAAACAGAAGAAAATGGTCCTTCGTATCGTATTGTCTTCCTTATAGCAATCTTAATGAGTAGTGTCAAATATAACTTAGAGAATTAATAAATAAATCACAATTAATAAATAAACTACATCTAAGAAAAGGGTAAATAAAAGTATGGTTTAAAATTCCGTATATTTTCCAGTAGTTTTGTAGAATAAGTGTAGGCTTTGAAAGTTTTACACTCAATGAATCTATACTATGTGTCAGCAGGTGTAAACAATTAAGAGAGAAAATATGACTTTTAAAAGTAGTTAATTTGCGGCGTGAGTTTGGAGTCTTAGAAACACATGAAGTATTTTTGTGGAGTTTATTGAATTGTTGGGAAAATGATTTACTATGTAATCGAGCTACGATTTTAATTTCCACTTCTCACTTTCTTCTTTGAAAGAATAAGTCAGATTCATAAATTGAAATTTATTCATTTTTACTATTTTTTACTAGTTTTTATTCTTAGAAGAACGAAGACAAATTCTATTCGGACCGATATACGGCAATGACCGACACTTTCGTATTGAAAGGTGAAAGATTAACTGAGTTTAACGGCATGTTAAACCATTGAAGGTTATTTTATGCCAAGAGGTTAATGAATTACGTTCATTGCACATTTTATATACATTTTTGACGTTGTTTTCGCAGACGGTTCTATGATATATGGGACCCTTACAAGTACAACCACACTGGGTCAGGAAGGACCTGAGAGTAATGGCACTAAAAGATTGCTGCAAACCCCCTGATCACCATCAGATGCAGTTTAGTGTCATACCCAAGACACCCTATTTAGGTAAAGGGAATACCGTCAGTGTATTCTGAGCCCCGCTGACAGGGCGACGTATTAAAATGTTAGTTTATTTGTCGCAATTTATTTGTGAAGACCATTTTTAGTTTTGTATAGCACACAAACGCATAGATAGAATAGTAAAAGAATATTTTCCAATCTTTCAAGACAGCTTTATACTTTCCTGCCTTGAATTCATATTTTTACATTTATTCACTTAAATCACCGGCGTCGATGTAAAGTGAGTACTTGAGTTATTTACTAAGCTTTGCTTAATAATGGCATAAGGCTCGATATACTGGGCAACCAGTGAACTTTAGTCAGAGTAGATCAAACCTTGATTTAGTATGACTGATTTAAAAATCAAATGTTGACTTGAATTATGATGAAGACTTTTTAACTAGCCCTTTATTGTACCATAACCGTTTGAGCCATAATTGTACACAGCCTTTTTTAAAATTGTTAATGTATTATTATCTCATTTTCATGGAACATAATTTACCGAGAAATTTGAAAAAAAGTATATTAAGTAACTGTGCAAAAACAGAACATTATAGCGATAATTTTTTATTAGAGCTATAGGTCCAGTCCAATTTGCAGCTGAATGATGATTTTGTGAGATCTGCATTCGCATGAAACGTCATTTTGTAATCATCCGTCTGAATTTTTGAACGGAGATTTGAAATGCTAATTAGAATTTTTAACTCCTTCCTAAAAAGGCAGTATCAATATAATCGTAGACTGCTGTTACAACGAGTTATCAAGTATTGTAAATATAGAGGAAGAGGTTAAGATTTAGTTAATGAAGTCCTATTTCAAATTAATCTATATCTAAAAAGAAAAGGAATTACGAGCTTTAACTTATTCCCTCATATTAACAAGTATACTCACCTATGAAATGGAGAAAAACCTTCCTTTTTTTACAGTAGTGGTTGATATCTTTTTTCTTTCGTTTCTTTTTCCATTTTTACTTTCTTTACAAAGGTTTTTAAACGCATATTTCATAATTCTAATTTTCTATTTTAACTTGTTTTCCAACAATTTTCAATTGGTTTGTAGAGGAAATCCCCACGTCATGAGTAAAAAATAAAATAAAATCTGCAAATTGGTTCAATCATCAGTTGTCTTAGCAACACAAACGACTAAGTCGATTTGATGTGTAAACGGATCGTATATAGATTTTTTTCTCTCCATAAAATGTTTTCTTTGGTCTCTGTGTGCTAACAATAACAAACATGATTGTGCCTCTTTTTTTAATTTTAATGTTACAATGATCGATTAGCTTAAAAAAAAGAAGCTAACATTTAACGTTAAACTTTTTAAAATGGAGATTTTTCTTTCTCCTTTATCATAATTAATTTGTAGAAATTTAAGCTTGGCTTTACACTTATGTACATGAACTAGTATCCTCATCTTGATTGTTTGTCATAACCTTTCAGTCATTGTACCATCTGGCCTTCAATTGTCTGCTCTGCTGCCGGGGCTTCTAATAAGGGGATACAGTCAGTGTATTCTAATACACTGACCGTATCCCCTTCAGAGGAGTAAGACATCCTCAAAAAAGAGTGTCTTGGGTATGATACTGGTAGTGAAGCTCCAGTTCTGGAGATATAGGAACTGTAGAGTACTTCTTCATTGCCATCACTCCCAGCTCCACTCTGACCTGGAATTATAGTACCTGTTAGAGTCCCCCACATCTCTTGATCAAATATACCAGTTTAAAAATCATTCATATTTGATAGGACCATGTGTAAAAAAATCTCTTAAGAAACAACTACACAAAAATATAAATATCAACATACAATGAACACAATTCACTAACTTTTAGGTATAAAATTGATTGATTTAAGCCATATGTCAACTCGTCTAGTGTTGACATGGGGTTTAAATCAATTATCTGCCATTGTCAGTAACTTTATGTGAATTTTGCACCAGCTATGAGTAAACAGTGTTTCACTTTGTGCTAATGCCCTTGGGAAAAGCATGAATACATCTGTTCTCCCTCCAGTTATGAGTAAACAGTTGGGCAGGTTGGGTATTTTAGCCTTGGTTAGGCAACCAGCCTTGGAGAAAGAAAACTCTGAATTCAAACCAGCTTTACCTTACTTAGTAATTGACCTTGAGTCACATCCTTCCCATAGTGGAGGGGTTGGGTAAATACATACTCTGGTTCAATTGAACAATCTAAATTTTCATCAGATTGTTCTTTGTTTCAATGGATCAAAGAATTTGTTAAAAGTGTATCTAGTTATTTGGCCATAATGAATTCAATCCTTGTGCAAAAAATCATATACTTTATTAGAAGAGACAGATAAGTGATATCTCAAAGACAAATTAACTCAAAAGAATAAACTGATATGAAATATCCTCAAAGCTTTGAGCTTAATAAAAACTATTTACCTCCATGGATTGAATAAAAGATTTGATTTTAGATTCAAATGAAATTATTGACAACAACAGACACATGAAGAAAACCAGAGAATACAACAGCCAAAACATTGTGACTGTGATATACAGGGTCTGACCAAATGACCTCTTGGATTTAAAATTACCTCTTTGGAGGTGCTAGCAGCAATGAGTGGATGGGAAGTATAGTATTTCAACAACAGCAGCTGCAATGGTGAATATCTTGTGTTTGTGATTAAAACTTTTAAAAATGTTGATTTTCCATGGCCAGTTCACTCACCAGATTTATCCCTTTGTGATTACTTCTTCTGGGGAACGCTCAAGTCTTTAAACATAGGCTACAGACAACTGATAAACAGAAAGATTTTATTCATCATGAAATTATAGCAATCCCAGAAGCAATAACTTGGCAAGTACTGCAGAAAGAACTTCCGATTCAGGAGAGTATAGCTCATGAGGGCAAATATTTAGACCATTTAATCTTTAAAACAAAGTGATGATAATAACAAAACAAAATGGCAAATATTGTACTTACAGTAGAATTGAATTTTGAATCAGATTTATGTTGCCTTCTTTTTTAAATTTATGTTCTAAACTCAAGAGATTCTAGACACTAATTCTTCATCTTAAAAATTTAAGCTCACTTCATGAGGACCAAGATAAGGAAGAAAAATTATATTATGCCAGTGTTTAAAGTCTAAAAGACCTGTTCACTTGAAAAGCAGCATTCAAAATCTTAGCCTTTACTTGGGCTTGAACACTGACTGTTGATGACTGTGATATGTGTGCAACTATGTTGTTTCATCACATTTTCTAGTTTTGATATTTCTATCCAATGTGTATAAATTCATCTTTGGCTTTATAATTTCTTAAGTTTACAAAAATGCTGACATCAAGAACAAATTTTTAAATCTTTGCAAACAATTTTCCTGTGTTATTTTGAATTCAGTTATTTACAAAATAATGGCTGATTTGACATTTCAATGTGTAATAAAACCTACTACTAGCAGAGTGCCCATAAAAAAATGAGATTATATATATATATATCAACATTTCAGCCAAAAAATCAGAATACCTGCACACTTTGCCTTAGATCAGAGCATAGCTCCCTAGCCTTCATCCTGGGATTCAAGTAAAGTATCTGTTCCTCCTGCTTAGCCAAGTTTTTGTTTTCTACAATGACGACAACAACAACAACAGCAAAAACAATCCAAGCTTTGTCCTGAGGATTCCTACTCAGGAACATTACCTTTTTATTGAAATATGAGGGTAGGATTAGATGGATCTGATACCACCTGGTTGTAGACACTAGGCAGTTTTTGTTCTTGCCCAAATTTGTCTTTTTGTGGAGGCAAATAAATACTTTTGATCAGAGTAGTATTTGTGTGCTCTGTTTAATATTTTCCAGTTAATTTTACCATGCAGTTCAAGCAGCATATTACTAGCATAGTGGATAGGTCACATGCTTGCCTCTGTATCTATTTGCTTTAACATGACTGAAGTTATAGATAAGTAAACTAAGAAACACACAGAAAAAGACATACTGTTCTTTATTATATATTATAAGAACAATGGTATTATTTTGAGGGGAGTTACCATAGCATAGTGGCTAATATACTGGACTGCAACATCATAGTGAGTTTGAAATCCTGCCACTTTCAGACTAATGCCTTTTATCCCCCACCTACTATGGCTTAAATAGTACCACTACTGTTCTTCTATAAGAATGGTTTTGGCTTTAAATAACCCATGAAGGTTGATATTAAACAAAGAAACTAAAACAAATATGATTGGAATATTTATGTATAATCAGCCTTTCTGATTTGGATCAGACTTTACGCTTGGTCTCATGTCACTTACTGGTAAAGATCAGAACTCCACTCCACTATCTTCAGACTGAGACCTAAGTGTAGTATCAGAAAATATATACAATTATGATAATCAAATTGCAAATTTCAAAATTGTAAATTCAAAAATTAGAAAATTAGAAAATATGTAAAATCAAAGTTATTTTCTCATAATTATACAACTTTAAATTGATAAAATTTATAATAATTCTGCAAATACAAAAACCAAATATGAAAATAATATTTTCCTAGTTTTGATTTGTGTTAATATGAAGTGTGTTCAAAAAAGTTCCAAACTGAAGCTGTATTTACAAAGACAGAAATGAACAAAGAATGAAAAGTTAATTTTCTTTAAAATTATCCCCTTGGCATTCAACATGCTTCTTCAGTGAGTTTTCCACTGATTGAAGCTCCTTCTTTTGATATGGTATCAAATATATGTTATATTTCTTTTAATGACCTCCACATCTACAAATCTTACTCTTGAGATGAATTTTTAGTTTAGAAAACTAGAAAAAATTGAATGACGCTAGGTCTAGTGAGTATGTAGGGTGTTGGATTTTCACAATCCTGTGTTTCACCTAAAATATTAAAACTATCTTCATAATGTTTTTCCAATTGGTACTGGTTTGTATAAACAACTAGACATCCCTATATCATATAAGTTGTTCAGATGTGCACACACCCTCATTTAAATTTTAAAGTTAAAAAAAAATGAAATTTCAATCATAACTCATTTTATGTCAGTTTTTAATCTGTGCGTGAAGTTTTTTGCAATATATCAACAATCTTATCGAACTGTTACATTATAATCTAATGTACGCTCTCTTTAAGGATACAGTCCTGTAAAATACTTTTCACCTCCTAACTCCACTTCTTACTATCTGAATAAAAGCCTCTCTCTTTCTCTCTCTCTCTATATATATATATATATGTGTGTGTGTGTGTATTCTCGGGTTGAGTCATCATCATCATCATGTCGCGCCGCCTGCGCGGATATCCCTGACCGTCTCTCGCCATTTCTCCCTATCATTCATCGCCTCCGGCAGGTCTTCAGGATTACAACCCGTGTCCTCACATAGCTGCTGTATGTAAGTTCGTGCTGGTCGTCCCACTCTTGCACATCCATGAGTGGGGGTCCACAGGAGTACATCGCTTATGAGCTCGTCCTTGCTTCTCCAGCAGTGTCCTGCGTGTCTGGTTCGTCGAACTTGTATAGTTTTTGTGATGGGGGGCAAGTGTCCGTATAGTTGGAGTCTCGTGGGGTGTTGTCGCCAGGACTTGTTTAATACTGCTCTCAACATTCTTGTGTAATTTCCGTCCAGCCTCCTCTCCAGCCGTTTTGTAAGCGTCCATGTGGTGCATCCATATAGCAGTATCGACACAACCGCTGCCTGGAAGAAACTGCGTTTCATTTTATCTGTTAGGTCCGACTTCCATATGATCGAGAGCCTATCGATAGCTGTCCATGCCTTCGTCAGTCGTGTGTCGATGTCCTTCTCGGTTGATGAGACGCTGCTTCCTAGGTAGGTGAATTTGTCGACTAGTTTCAGAGAGGCTCCGTCTAGTGTGGCAATGTTGCCTGTTTGGTTGTAACACATATATTCGGTTTTGTTTGCATTGACATGTAGGCCAATGCCAGCTGCAGCTCGTTCCAGACTATGTAGTAGTGTCTCTGCTTGATTAGGCGTATTCGCTAGTAGCGCCAAGTCATCAGCGTAGTCGGCGTCCGTGATTGTTTTTAACACTGGCAGTTTGGATGACTCATAACTCTGAAGATAAATACTGTGAAAATTGTAGAAGAAAATGAAGTTTGGTATCAGAATCTATTGGCGTTAAGAGCAACTAATAGACCCCAATGTCACTTCGACCATGTGTTTACTGAAAAAAATTAATAAATAACAGAAATTCCTATGAATATATATCGCAGTCAAGCGACTTGGACACCATGTGGAAGAATCCAACATATGGAAATAAATGGGCGCGAATTATAGCAAAATAAAGAGTACGAAACGGTGCTATTTCTTCACACGATAGCCTCAGATGCAGTAACTATCTATAATGAATGTTCGTTCGCCGGAACAGAAAGAAAAGACAACCTGAACACAGTTATCGCGAAATTTGACCAACACATTTTGGATAGACAAGTATATAGGATACACATTTCCTTAGTTTTAGATTAAACAACTCAGAACACGTAGATAGGAATATTCCAGAAAAAATGGATCAAAATCTCACTTAGGTAGAATTTCAACTCATATTTTTAAACCAATTAGCGAAGGATACATAGAATAAAATATTCTAGAAAAAGCGGATTAAAAACTAACGTGTTGAAAAATTTGTCACAGAAACAAAAATAGTTAGGTTCCAAAATAAATAAGTAATTTTTGTGAATCTGATTGATTAAGACAGGTCATGAGTTGCGTTTTCGCCCTCATCCGCGCATGTGAACTTTATTTGACTTGTAATAAGCTTAAAATAGTTTACTTTGATTCACTTTTATTTTACCCAAATGTATAAACTGCGAAATTTTCTCGTTAAAAAAAGAGATACCGACATATCAGCCGACAGGCACATCATGACACGATAGATTGACGCCAGATGACCCGTTAATTTACACGACGGTTAGGAGAGTTAGCTGAAAAACTTATACATACCAAGACACATGCATATACATACACATACACTTGTATATTAGTACAAACCTATCTTCTCCTTTTAATTCGGACATACACATATATACACTCATTCAATTTAACTGACAATATTCCTGTTTCACACACACACACACACATATGAACACCTTTGTATAATTATTGCTATTGTCGAGTTGATAATATGTAAAATTGTTTAGTTTTCATGTTCTTGTTTTTGTTAAATTTCTCGTGTCTACGTTACCTGTGCAAATTTGTGTTGTATTATTGTGGAACTAACACATGGAGTTTTACTTTCCGTGGAATTTCAGGAATTACTATTCCTCCACAAACGAAACCTACAAAAGGCGCTTAAAAAAGAGACTAACAAAAAGGTGAGTCTTTTGATTTGTATGTGACAACACTTTGCAACCTACCTAAGTCTTGTGACTATTGTGAGTGGCTACAAGACTGCTTTTTAGGTGATTGCTAAGTACTTACTGTTGAGGATAAGCAGACGTCGAAAAGAATGTTATAACAGTAAAAACTGACAGTACAACAAAGCGTAGACATATACCGCAGTTATGGAACCACGACCACACAGTAGGAAGCCATGGGAGACTATGACGTAATGGCAGAAGAAATGAAAAAACTTTGAGCTATGGGCACAAACAGAAAATCCACAAACACAAACAAGTAAGCTGTAATTTCTGCGGCAAGAAACACAAAAAAAGAAAGAAAAGAAAAGAGGCATGTCCTGTGTGGTATCAAACAATAGAAGTGATTTCGTAGGGAAGTGTCCGAGGAAATACCTCCGTGGAAAGTTCTCCCTGGCCAAACCCAAGTATAATGTCGACTGCATTTTGTCTGATTCTTCCAGTGACATAGAACATGTGTTATATGTGAGTTTTGAAAGAGAAAATCACGTAAAACAATATAAGCTAACATGACAGTGAATGAAAGGAAGGTGAAGTTTCAAGTGGACTTTGGTGCCACTCTAAACGTAATCCCACAGAAGCATGAGCAGAACATCAAGCTACAAGTGACCAAGTAACTACGGATGTGGAACAGGATCAAAGCTGCAGCCATTGATAAATGTCACATCACGCTACGCAACCGGAAAATGTATAAAAATTTATTTCTAAGGAAAAAATCAACCCAACCACGTGCGACACTTGATTTGGCCAGAGTGGATATGGGAGAAGTAATTCCAGACAATACGGCACCAAAAAGCTACCTCTCACTATTTGGGGCCCTCAGTACGAATTCGGGGACCGAACTAAAGGCAGGAAAAATAGTCAGCAGAAGGGTTTCATCACTCGCGTCTTGAATAGCCGATAAGTATTTCAAACTGTAAAGGCAAGAAGCTTCCCAAGAAATAAAACCAAAATCAAACGAAAGTACGAATGCGGGGACCAACTGTAAAGGCACGAAAAATTAGCCAGCAAAAGGGTTTCGTCACTCGCTTCTTGAATAGCCGATAAGTTCAAACGGGCAAGAAGTTTCCCAGGAGTAAAAGTAAAATTAAACGAACGTCGACTACTGAAATTCTACCAAGTTAAACAACTGAAAGAAAATTCAATCGAGAATTCTGCTGAAAACAACTTTTAAAAAGACTCGAAATTAAATGAAAACTAAAACATTTCAACAAAACTAAAAAGAAAAGAAAAATACTAAAATTCAAAGAACTTTGTTTCCCGGACACTCTCTCAGACAAGTTCTCGCAAATTGCACTAACATTTGCAACACTATCTTTTCTATCCCTTTCTTTCTTGTTTATTTTGAATAAAATTCCCTTTTAAAAACTTTATTATATGTGTTATCTTTTCGAATCAGTATTCGAACTAGACAGCTGCTTGAACTTACCGTTTAAAATTGCACATTAAAGCCCCCTAAAGACATTACCCAGTTAAATACTAAACTTAGCTTTAATGTTATTCTCTTAAATTTTGCTCTAAATTCTTTACATTGCATATTTTATTCTCTGTCTTTAATTCTCTTTATATCGTAAATTTTATTCACTTTAAATTTCGTTATATTGCAAATTTTATCCTTCAAAATTTCTTTAAATGCACTCAGTTCAATTTACTCTAGTGAATGAAAACCTGTTCACATTGTTAGGAAAACGAGTGAATTAGTGAGAATAACATTACACAACATTTTCAACGTCAACTCAGAGTCAGAATAGAAACAATTACTGCCTGAACATTCTGCCATTTTAAATGGTGAACTGATACTCCGCATACAGCAGCACTTGGACACATACCAGAGTTCATGATTAGTCGAGGGAAGGAAGGGCTGAGGTGATCGGAAGAACTCAGAGTTATCATCTCTGTTAACAAACCAATGGACTAATGAATTAATTCGGCGTTAAATGACCCAAAAGGGTTGATGCGCCGTAAAACAAAACAACCAACCAACCAATCAGAAAGATTTGGTTCTGCAAATGCAGATGCAAGCGAAGCTCTGTTGGATACAGAGAAGACATATGCACACATTGAAAAGGAAATGCATATGATTGTGTTCTCACTGGAATATTTTCACCAGTAAACATATGGCAGAAAAAACATAGATTCATACTGATCACAAACCACTGGAAACCATAGTAAAAAAATTCTTTGTGAAAGCGTGCAAACGGCTTCGAATAATGTTATTGTCCACTCAGAAATATGACAACAGCATCGTATATGTCAAAGGAAAACACATGTACATCGCAGACATGCTATCACGATCCTGACAGACAAGAACATTCTGACCAAATTTAATCAACCTGATTAATTTTCTCCTGATCCGTGATCAAAGACTGACTCAAGTGAGCAGAAAAACAGATTAAGATAAACCGAGCGATCAACTCAGAAAGTCCATAATACAGAGTTGGCTCACTGATAAAACAAATCACCCAGCCACTTTACACCTAGAACGGTCTCATAAGTAAAGGCAAAGAGCCAGTAGAGGGAAAATATTCACGCAATACACTCATTGCACCTAAGTATCAATGGATACTTGCAATATGACCGTGAGTGTGTTTTCTGACCAGACATGTCATCAGACATACAGGAAATCATGTCCACATGTAAAACTTTCTACAAGTTCACGACAGAACGACCTAAAGAGACCCTAATGTCACTCGATTTACCAGATCATCCATGAAAAAAATTGGCGTTGATCTACTTGAGTTTAACAACTTTGTCTTGTCACTGTCAACGACTTCTCAAATTTCTGGGAAATGGTACGACTTAAGACTACTACCACTTCGATTGTTAAGTTAAAGGCACATTTTGTGAGATATGGAATTCTATGTCTGGTAATTTCCGATGCCGGCTCCCACTCTACTTCATCATCATTCAGTTACTTTTCAGAGAAGTAGGACTTTGAGTGTACCAGACCCCAGGACAGAAACAGCATTACATGCAAGATAGCTATCGCGGAGAGACCGTGCGCTGGCAACAATTGCTTTATTGGTGGAACCATTACTTTTATATTTGACTGGGGACCCAGTTGACCCTGCTGTGGTGTGGAAAAAGCCAGCTGAGCAATTTCAAAAGAAACTATAGGCGAACAAGTTAGCCTGAAGCAGAAAGCTGTACTCCCTTAAATTGAAAGAAAGTGACTATCTTCATAATCATATAAAAACAATGACCGAAATATTTGAAAAATTGTCTGTCATTGGAGACTCAATTGACGAGGAGGATAGAGTTGTGCATCTTGCTAGCCTTTCAGACTCTTATAACATGTTAGTCATTGCCCTCGAAGTGAGTCAAGTTGTACCAAAGTGGGCGTTAGTAAATGAACGTCTGTTATTCGAGGAGACAAAGATTAAAGAAAGAGACTTCGATAGTGCCACTGAATTAAAAGCCATGACCTCAAAGCAGGTTAAGAGAGGACCCAAGTGTTATCACTGTGGAAGAAATGACCATATAAACGGGACTGTAGACTACTGCATGAAGACACAAAAGAAAATTATAAGAAGTACTCAAAGGAGAAAGCCTTCTTCAGTAAAAAAAATGTACAAAGCAAGTCCAGTGGTTCTGATAGATTATGTTGGTTTTTTAACACATCACGCATTGACATCTAATGTTGGTAAGAACAACTGGATTGTGGAGTCTGGAGCAACATGTCATATGAGTCATGATGCAAGAAACTTTGTAAACCTAAAAATATAAGAGACAGCAGAGGAAATAATCCGTGGTGATGGATACACAGTTGAAGCATCGGGAATAGGAACCATAGAGTTAAATGTAAGTGTTCCTGGCAGAAATTATCAAAAATACAGACTGTATGAGACACTACATGTTTCCAAGCTGTCCCACAACCTACTGAGTGTGTGGAAGGCTACAAAATCAAGTAAATCATGTGTATTCACTGATTCAGGCTGTCAAATTATTTATGATAAAAGAATAGTTGGTACAGGTACGAAAGTTGGGAACATGCCATTTGAACTGCATCGAAAACCGAAAGGCAGCACACACAGCAACAAGTTGCTTGAATACAAGAGAGCGAGTTTGGCATCGGCGTTTTTGCCATCTTGGAGCTAAACATTTATTGAAATTAGTAAAAGAACAGCTAGTGACTGGACTTGACAATAATGAAACAAGATAAGAATTTTTGTGAGCCTTGAGTGAATGGAAAGCGTCATCACTTCTCATTTCCAAAATCTGGTGGAAAACGAGCCTCCCAACTACTGAAAACTGTATACAGTGATGTTTGTGGCAGCATAGAAGCAAAATCACTTGGTGGGGCCGAATACTTTGTAACATTTATTGATGACAAATCTAGATTTGTATGGATATATATGCTTAAACACAAAGAAGTTTTCAGAAAATTCATTGAGTGGAAAGCTATGGTAGAGAAATTCAGCAGAAAGAGGGTTAAAACCCTATGGACAGACAATGGCAGAGAATTCATTTCAAAACAGTTCGAAGACTTTCTAAAAATGGAAGGTATACACCACGAACACACTGTTCCCAAAACCCCAGAGCAAAATGGAGTGGCTGAAAGAATGAACCGGACATTATTGGAAACAATAAGAGCTATGTTATCAAATTCAAAGTTACCTATTAAGTTTTGGCTGAAGCCTTATCAACATCTTCACATATCCGTAACCGAAGCCCAACAACTGCGATAGAAGGAATGACACCATATGAGGTTTGGAAGGGTTACAAGCCAAACGTAAGCCATTTTCGAATTTTTGGATGTGGTGCCAATGTTCATATTCCTAAGGGCGAAAAATCCAAAATGATTCCTAAAGCAAAGAAAATCATCTTCCTTGGATATGGTATTGGAGTCAAAGGCTATAGACTCTATGACACAAGTAAAGCAAAAAATATTCATGCGAGAGATATCATATTTGATGAATTAGCATCAACAACAGGTGAACAGAGCGGAAAAGAAGTGGTAAACCAACCTCAATGTAATATTAAGACAGTCATGATGATCTTGATGAAAAGTCACAAGAAACAACAGGACTACGAAGATCACCCTGAGATACGAAAACTCCAGAACGATATTGTGAATGGGTCTCCATTGCTCATAATATAAATGATCCATTGACAATGGAAGAAACACTTTCTATTCCAGAGAAAAATCAATGGATGAAAGCAATGAAAAGTGAAATTGATTCTCTACATACTAATAAAGTATATATATATAACTTATATAACTGCCCAAAGACCGTAAAGCCATTGGTAGTAAGTGGGTGTTCAAAAGAAAATACGATGCTGAAGGAAACCTAGAACATTATAAAGCTCGACTAGTAGCTCAAGGTTTTCTTCAGAAGCATGGGGTTGACTACGATGAGACATTTTGTCCAGTAGTAAGATTTGAATCAATACGAACCATTATAGCATTAGCTGCAAAACATGACTAGAAGCTACATCAGTTAGTCATAACAACTGCATTCTTATATGGTAAGCTTAAGGAGGAGATCGACTCAAAGCAACCAGAAGGATTTGAAGTCAAAAACAAAAACCACCTTGTCTGTAAGTTAAAACGAAGTCTCTATGACTTAAAACAATCACCAAGATGTTGGAATGAGGCATTGATTATTCAGCTAAAAGCAATGAATTTCAGGCAATTAGAAAATGACCCGTGTATCTACACTCAGTTTTCAGGAGAAACCTTCATAGCTGCCGTCTATGTTGTCAACATAATCCTTGTATGTAAATCCTTGATACGCATCCAGGAATTCATTAAAATAATATTTAATATAAAATTTCAACGTCAATGGCATGGGAAAATTACACTATTTCTTGGGTGTTAAAATTACTTATCCAGAGTTATGGAAGATATGGATTGGGCTGCTAGCATACACTGAAGAAATCTTGAAAAAAATTTCAGATGGAAAATTCAAGACCCACAACTCCCATTGGCGCTAACCAAAGCCACTGAAAAGGACAAGCTAGTAAATCAAGAATTATATAAATCAGCTATAAGTAGTCTGCTTTACCTGACTACAAGGACACGACCTAATATCGCCTATGCTGTTAGCAATGTCGCAAGATTTTGTTCCAAGCCGACAATGGAACACTGGAAATATGTGAAACATATGCGTTATCTTAATGGAACAAGTAAATATGGATTGCTGTATGAGAAGGAGGAGAAAACGGATTTCGTGGGATATTCAGATGCAAACTGGACTGTTGATTTGGATGATCGGAGGTCAACTTCAGGATACCTGTTTAAATTAAGTGGAGCAGCTGTTAGCTGGAGAAGTAAAAGGCAAACTTGTGCTTCTCTATCTACAACTGAAGCTGAGTATATGGCATTGACAATCAATCTACAATATGTATGGCAGAGAATCTGCCGCGACCGGCCTGCGAACGTCAACAGATCGGATTACACTTTGCCCTAGAGAAATAACATCCGAGCGCGGCCGGAAATGATGAAGCCCTTTTTCGATTTTAACCGGCCGTTACAGCTAAGAAAGGGATAAATTAATATTTATCAACATTTGCAAAACAATTCTATAAAAATGGAAGTAATACTTTTCGCTAGCCTATACTGGGCTAAAGAAATACTTATTTTCTGCGTCCATTTTTTGTAGAAGAACTTTCTATCCACGTGGCGCGACAGAAGTGGAGTTCCCTTCCTTCCATATAAAAAGGCTTCAGGCGACGAAAATTCAGAGGTCCCCGCGGACCTTTTTTCCTCTCCAGTTGTTGGGTTGCATTCGGTAGGCCGTTTTATCTCTGGACGGTTCTGCCGGATGTGCCTCAGCACTGGAGAGTTCCTCCGGCCTCAGGGGGCCATCCCCCCAGGCTTATACCCCCTTCGGGGGGTTGGGTTTAATGCCTGGCGCCTGAGGCGCCCCCAAAAAGGGGAATGCCGACGGGGCCGAAGGTATTTTTGGCCTTGCCGGACGCGTGTGGGCTTCGGCCCTGCGACCGGGCCCACCTTAAAAACGGCCTTGTGCCATATTCGTGCGTTGGTGGGACGCAACGATAAATACAGAGGTCCCCGCGGACGCTCTAGGGCGTTTGTGTGTGGCCTTTCCTCTCCAGTTCTTGGGTTGCATTCGGTAGGCCGTCTAACCTCTGGGCGGTTCTGCCGGGTGTGCCTCGGCACTGGAGATTTCCTCCGGCCTCAGGGGGCCATCCCACCAGGCTTTTACCCCCTTCGGGGGGTTGGGTTTATTGCCTGGCGCCTGAGGCGCCCCAAAAAGGAGAATGCCGACGGGGTCGAAGGTATTTTTGGCCTTGCCGGACGCGTGTGGGCTTCGGCCCTGCGACCGGGCCCACCTTAAAAACGGCCTTGTGCCATATTCGTGCGTTGGTGGGACGCTTCGATAAATACAGAGGTCTACGCGGACGCTCTCAGGGGCCACTCGGCTCCACGAGGCTCGGGTCCTACGTTATCGTGGTTGCACCCACCTCACCGCCACTTCTAGTGGTGGATTCAACAACCTTTTTTACGGTCCTTTTTAAGGGCTATGAGAGGTCACCTTCTGCAGGTCGGTGCATCTCTGGCGGTCAGTAATGACCAGTCGAAATAGACGGCCTGGAGGCAAACACGAAGACGGATTCTAAGACCAGCCGGTCTTAACCCTCGCTCGGTTCCGATAGTCTGATAAGCAGCGCAGCACTAATGGCACGGTTCAGCCTTTAGCTACCGCTTCGATATCTGCGCAGCGCTAAGATAACGCCCATCTTAGCCTCGGCCTCCTGGCCTGTCCGCTCGTTTGTGCACAGCTTTGGCGCGACCCAGCCATAGTCATCGTCCGCACGGCTTTGGCGCGACCCAGCCATAGTCATCGTCCGCACGGCTTTGGCGCGACCCAGCCATAGCCATCGTCCGCACGGCTTTGGCGCGACCCAGCCATAGCCATCGTCCGCACTGCTTTGGCAAGAACCAGCCATAGTCATCGTCCGCACGGCTTTGACACGGCAAAGCCTTCGCTCCCGTCCGATACGTCCGCACGGCTTTGGCGCGACCCAGCCATAGCCATCGTCCGCATGGCTTTGACACGGCAAAGCTTTCGCTCCCGACCGATACATCCGCACGGCTAGGGGGCACGACAAAGCCCTAGCTTTTCTCGACTCGTTCGCTCGATCTCGTCTGTACTAAGGCCTGGCAGACCTTTCACTTGGTCCGTAACACTAAGACACGGCTCAGTCTTAGTCACTAGCTCGCCCGACACTACACGACCAAGCTGCCATAACCGAACTCGAACTCGACGCTCTGGCAAGTTATCATGCAGTCCACGTAACGACTCGCTGTTACGGACTGTCCTACCACTGCAACAACTGGCTCACGTACGACCCGCTGTACGAGCCAGAAACCAGATCGACCCCCCCCCGGTTAACCCAACGTACTGTCAAAACCGGGATATCGATCTACCGACCACGACGCTTCTGCAATGCAGTCCACGTAACAACTCGCTGTTACTTACTGCCCCAGCAACGCAATACCTAGTCCACGTAACGACTCGCTGTTACGGACTACCCTAGCAATGCAGCATCTAGTCCACGTAACGATTCGCTGTTACGGACTACACTAGCATTGCAACAACTAGCTCACGTAACGACTCGCTGTTACGAGCTAACAACCACGACTCGACCATACCAACGAAATGTCAAAACCGGGACATCGATTTACCAGCGACCAACTTCGGCTTTCCGCCACGACTCGATCGACCTCAGCTGCCCGCGACGACTGTCCAACGGTATCCAACGACCCGACCGAATCTCAGCTTACCAGCATCAAACATCCAGCTGTATCTCCACGACTCGACCTACGCCAGCTACCCTCGTCGAACGTCCAGCTGTGAACATCTACAACGCGACTATACCAGCTAACGACGTAACCCATCCTAGCTGAAGACTACATACAACCGCCACGGACATTTACATACACGCTTGTAATTCCGGCAATAAAATCATCACTTTTGTTGTATCTATTATCCTGCCTTATGTTTCCTTCGTTGTCTCTGGCTGACACTACACTCGCACGCATTTATCTTAATTCATTTGCGGAGTCGACACGCTCATCGGCTCCGCAACAAATCCACAATATCATGGACGGGCAAAGCATATAGACATCAAGTTTCATTACGTCCGAGAACAGGTTGAGATGTAAAACATCAAATTGGAATACTGTCCAAGTAAAGATATGATTGCTGTTGTACTTACTAAAGGACTTGTAAGTGCAAAATTTGTTGAGAGAACTGTTGGGTGTTAAAAAAACTAATCTAAGTATCTAACACCAAGTAAGGAGGAATATTGAAAACTGCACTCTCATTAGATAGTATTAGAATTAAAGATAGGACTAATTGTCTCCCTTGGACCCTAAAATCCTTTTATTTGTAGAGGGCTCTGAACCCTTTTTATAGCCCTTTTCTTTTTCTTTTTTGTCGCTCTCCTGTATGTCAACCATAAACGTATTTGTTGCGGTCTTCTTTTAAAACATTACAGATGTCTTGCTCGTTGATTGAATGTTATTGTACTTTTTCACCAGTCAAAAGGTTATGGTTGGACGGTTTTTATTCTATCCTTTTTTATTCTACACATGGAGGTTAATATTTTCTTCAACAACCCATGAGTAGCAATCTACTAAATCCAAAGCTGGGGATGTCAAGAACCAACTCGAACGCAAACAGGCGAATACGATCGTCGCGCACATGATCTTTCTATGCTAAATGAGGGTGATTTTTTTTTTTTTAGAATCTGCTCGTACAAGACAGGTGACGATGTGTTGGAGAAAGGTATTATAAATCATCGTCTGGACAGATGGTCATATAAAGTCGTAACACCTTACAGGGTGCTTCGACGCAACAGACGTCATCTACCATGGTCGTCGGAGCAACCACAGTTGTTGGTGATAATGGAGCACGCACTGAAATGTCCGCTGCCACTTATTTTAATTTTTAAACTTTAAGTATTCGTAAGTAGTTTTTTCAAAGAGTTTTTAAGAATTGATATTGAAAGAAGCTATGAAAAATGAAACAATAACAAAGTATTGGGTTAGTTGGTGCTAGGGGATATTTAATCGCGTCCCCACTCATCAAAGTCCAATATTATCATAAGTATATCCAATGATACATTAACACTGAAAAAACGGAAGGAAAGGCAAGATACGAGGTGCATACGATAAGTTTCCAGCCTTTTTTCGTGTGGGCATTTAAAATTGGTGTAGACTCTTGAAAATTCAGTATGTTATTGCTATACATCTTATGAGATGACTGACCAATTTTTATGATTTCAGCTTCAAATGAACAGCTACAGCAGCAATTGGAATACACTCTACTAAAGCCTGATTGTCACAGCTGGTGAATTTCAAAAATGCAATCTGACATTTTAGAAGAACGATATGTTTTGAACTTGGAAAATATGCCACAGAAACGTATGGAATGCTTCAGATTGCTTTTTGACCATCTTGCATGAATCGAGCATCAGTTTTTGAGTGACATTAGAGGAAGGCAGGGAGTCTGTGAGGGATGATGAGAGGTGTGGGAGGAGTAAGGAAGTCAATACACCAGAGTTGATTGGCCAAATGGTTAGGGTTAGGGTTACTATGTTGAGGTTTTAAGGGAGTTCTGGAAGAGATTCCGTCGGAAGAGGCCAGCACTCTTCAAATCAGGTCAGTGGCATTTCCACCAGGACAATACACCAGTCCACAACTCCATCCTTGTCACAGACTATTTGATCAAAATGGGCATCAAGACAGTTCCTCAGCCTCCCTATAGTCCAGACCTTGCTCCCTGTGACTTTGGTTATTCCCTAAGCTCAGAGGCTGTTGTTATGAGACAATTGAGGCTGTGATGAAGGTCATTGACACGTTCACACCAGAGGACTTCCATGGGGCCTTCCAGAAGTTGTTGGAATGGTACCACACGTGCATTGCACCCGGAGGAGATTACTTCAAAAGGGACTAGAGTTTCATGTGTATACTATCGATAAAAGTGCCCATACGAAAAAAGTCTGGAAACTTATCGTATGCACCTTGTAAGCCTATTTATACATATTGTAACATTTATACATACATTATATACTTATTAGAAATATTAACAAGAATACACAAACGTATCTGAACAGATAAAATATGCACAGATTATTTTATGAACAAGCAGTATGTAAAAGGGGTACGAAAATGGTAAAAAGTCTTTCTTGATGTACTACGGATACATAAAGCCATGCTGGCTTTATATTTTAATGATGTGGCTTTAAACGAAGTCCATCGCCAGGCAGTGAGTTAAAGTCTCTACTGTTCAATGACCAGCAATAAAAAGGCAAAGAAGAGAACGTTTTTATAGTTCAAAGAATGGAGACAGAATCTGGGATTCTTATGTAATCATGAGATGTCCAAAGGACACACTTCAAATTCCAAAGGAGACAACTATTTATTGCCTCTACAATAACATATATATGCCTTAAATTAGAATAAAGTAAAGTAAAGTTAGCGACCATAGTTGAGGGCGACCAGAAGGCTCCCTTTTCAATAGCTACCATACCGAGGTGCAGGGGAGGGCGCTACTCCTTTCCCTGGATTGCTCTATTTTACCCTTGATACGTACCTTATAGTGCTGAGTGTTAGCAAGGAGGTATCAAGGACCATTTTTAAAGTCTTTGGGATGACACGGCCTGGGATTGAACCCCAGTCTTCCAGACCATTGGTGAACACTCTACCCACTAGACCAATGAGCCAGTGAAATTAGAATAGATTTTTAATATTCAAGAGTTTTGAGCAGACCATGTTAGCAATCTCTGAGGTAAGAAATATTTCAATCTCTGAGGTAAGAAATATTTCACTTAAAGAGATTCTTTCAAATCAGCTGTAACTGTTTTAAGTATTTTTTTATTTAGATGTGTGCATCCTATTCTAAAAAGATATTTGATTTAGTTTGAGACTTCAATGTT
The DNA here is from genome assembly GCA_963585895.1 of Sepioteuthis lessoniana. Taxonomy (NCBI): domain Eukaryota; kingdom Metazoa; phylum Mollusca; class Cephalopoda; order Myopsida; family Loliginidae; genus Sepioteuthis; species Sepioteuthis lessoniana. The sequence continues at coordinate 27,500,245 of OY757944.1, forward strand.
TCAAGACATTTCATTCATTTATTTTAATGTGTTTTTATTATTATCATAATGTACAATGTATTTTTAAAATATTTTCAATGATGATGAATTTTGTATCCATTTGAATTCATGGTCTATTGAGTAGAAATTCTCTATCAAAAGTTTTTTTTATTATCAATAAATTTGTTTTGTATCAGTAGTTGTTTAGTCTAAAATTTTAAAAAAATGTCATTATGACTTTCCAATTGTTTTATAAATGTACAATCTTGTAAGTAAATTACATTTTTACTTCTGCAATTAGAACTTTTTCAGAGTTGAGAAGCAAGTGAATTTAAGGTAATTGCAGTATAGATTATTCAAATATTACCTGGTTGACAAAATTTAGTGGTTTTTTAGTGGGCTTCTCATGGATTACTTCATTATTTAGTATGTTGATGCTTTCTATCATTTCTCTGAGGTTATTTGATCAACCATAGCTCACTATCTCTGGTTCATGAAAAATATCTTTTAAGTTGCGGTTTAATATCAAAATATCCCAACAATTCTTAATTATTTGAGTTGGTGGTTATTAAAAGTGAGAAATGTGATTCAGCCATTCATTTGGTTTTCATAGTGATCATTTTGATTACTCAATTTTCAATTAAATTATTGCACCAAATTGCTGTTTTAGTTTAATCAATTTGTTATTATCTGTACAGATTCTTCTTAGTCTTAACACCAGTGAGTAGCTTTCTTTGAAGAAATTGGGATGAAATTTGAAATGGAGATAATTGTTGAGGGTTTTTGTTGGTAGTGTTGTCTGTAGTTATCTGTTCTTATCAAGTATCTAAAAATTTGATTTAGTATGTTGATTTTTTATGGTCAAATTTAATAGTTGTGTATCATATTCAAATTAGTTATCCCCACTGTTGTTGGGACTTAGAATTTATTGACTGAATCACTCAGCAAAGGGATCAGACACCACCCAAATCTGATGGTGAGACTCCAATTGTAGAGACCTGGGAACTGTGGAGTACTCCTTCATTGCCATTAATCGCCAATACACTCTGACCCGGAGTGGTTGAATATGTTAGGATCCCATCTAAGGGTTAAATTTGTCTGTTTAGAAATTATTAATTTTCAATTAGAATGTTTTTTGGAAAAAAATTATTAACTCTGTTGATTTTATTCACATTAAGCTCTTTACCAGGAATATTTAAATTTAATATTCTATTTTTGAATATTTTTTTATTTGTCCTGATTGTAATTATTTCCTATCCTGAATTTCCTGGATTGAATAATATTTCATATATATATATATATATATATATATATATATATATATATATATATATCTGTTTTGTTTAATATTTACTTTTATCATATGGAATTATGAACTGTATATGTATTTACAAAACCTCTCCACCATGGATTGGATGATACAAAGTCAATTTTTGAGCTGAGGTAAGCTGGTTTGAATTTAGAGTTTTCTTACTCCAAGACTGGTTGGCATACCTTGGCAAAAGAACCCATGTGTAAGAGCATTCTAGGCTATCTCATTCTTTAATTATCTCATCCTTTAATCATCTCATCCTTTAATTATTGTAAATGGAACAGACTATAATCATAAATATCTACAGACTGACAAATGGCTATGTGGGATTAGATCATGTGAAATTAGATTAGAGATGATCAGTTTTATATTTTATCAGAGATCAGTAATGAAGACAAGGATGTAAATCATTATTAGAGCTTCTGATTCTGGAGTGTATCAACCAAGATTAACCGTCAATGTAATTCAGCCAACTATAGTGTCTATCACAAAATTATTCTTAAAAAGAATATTGATGCTGAATTTATACTTAGAAATGAAAATCATTAATTATACAAATTTTTATTAAAAACTTTACTATAAAAATGCCTTAGAAATCACTTATAACAGAAATGAAATGAAAATCATTTACTATTGAAATACATTGGGATTCATTTATAAAAACTCATTAGAGATCTTTTGCTGAAGAAATCAATTAAAAATTGTTTACTATAAAAATGCATTGGAAATCATTCATTATAGAAATGAAGTGGACATAATTTACTGTAGGAATGAAGTGAAAATAATCTATTATAGAAATATACTAAATTCTAATTTTCAAATATAAACATTTGATATAAAAGGGTTGTATTTTTGTTTCTGTTATTCTGTGATATCCAATTTTCCTAAGTGCTTTTTTAAAGAAAAACTGTTTTATCAGTGTAGTTTTGAAATTTATTCTATTCTAATCTAAATGCCAACAAATTGTCAATAAGTAAAGTAAAGTTGAGGGTGACCTGAAGGCTCCCTTTTCAATAGCTACCACACCGAGGTGTAGGGGAGGGTACAACTCCATTCCCTGGATTACTCCATTTTATCCTTGATCCTTACCTTATAATGCTGAGAGTTAAACAAGGCGGAATTAAGAACCATGTTTTGAGTCTTTGGTATGACTCGACCTGGGATTGAAACCTGGTTTCCCTGACTATTGGCAAACATTCTACCCATTAGGCCAACAAAAAGATTGACAGGACAAGACATAGTAAGGAATAAAACAGAATGATGAGAGAGTGAGAGATTGATGAAGAGACAGATGAACAGACAGGATCAAATTTTTATAACCATCATAGAATTAGATATACAGTTCATATTTTGACTAATATTTCTTCTTGTTGATGTTCTTTTTTTTATTTTTGTCCAAATAATATAGGAAGGGTCATTTTTTCTTTTTGTTCTGGTGACAAAAAGAAAGGGTAAAAAACCAATTAAACACACTCAAACAGAAAGTTGTTTCAGTTGAAGCATAAAATTCAAATGACAAAAAAAAAAGGTTTAGAACAATAGCAAAAAGAGAGAAAGAAAATGATGATAATAAAATTGAGTTGATGAATGACAACAAAGCCAGAACAAGTTTTGGCCTGTCTATACCAATTAATTCTTTAAACATCAGTAACCCACTCTAACAAAATGGACTTTACACTGAAGAGAAATATGTGTTACTAAGTAACTAATAATATAATTCATTCAACCTCACTGAAGTTTGTTTGTTGCTGTCCTTTCTAAGCTTTTCTTTTCTATTCTTATCCTTTTTTTCCTCTTTCAGCTCCTTTCTTTTTTCTCTATTTCTTTTTTTTAAGAGTTTCTTTTTTTCTTTTTTCTTGCTTTCCTTCTTTTTCACATCTTTCTTTCTTTCTTTCTTTCTTTGTATGGTAAAAAAATACTAAGAGAAAGTGGACAGAACCACTTTAAATATTTTTTCCTACAAAAATGAATTCTAAGACTAAAATATTTTTCAATATCTTTTCTCTAATCTTTTTGCTCCAGTCATTTTAATTTCTTTTTTCCCAGGGAAAATCTTTTTCAAAAAGGGATCATGAGAAGATACTGCATCAAATCAAAAAGAATTATTTAAAACTCACCAGACGTGATAAATAAAACAATAAAATACTGTTTTGACTATGAAAGCTAAATAAAAATTTTCTTTAAACATGTAAACCAAATTTTTTTGTGCCTATTATTGTTATATTTTCTTTGCATTTTATTATGTTGTATTCAGTTTTATTATAAGTATGAAGTAATCAAAATTCTATCTGTCAATCTGTTCATATCTATCTCTGGGAATTTGTTCATCTCTCTCTCCCTCTCTCTCTCTCTCTCTCATATATATATATATATATATATATATATATATATATATACATATATATAAAGATGAACAAACACAAGGAATTGGAACAGTATGTAAGAACCAAATACTCTGTGTGTGTGTGTGTGTGTGTGTGTGTGTGTGTGTGTGTGTGTGTGTGTGTGTGTGTGTGTGTGTGTTTCCATTTATTAATCCTTCTTTTATAAAAGGACCTGTGATAGATATACCTAAATCTGAGGTAGTATCCATTATGAGTAAAGTTTAGAATGAATTCAGACAAAATGAGATAGAAATAGTTTGATCAACATGTTTTGCTACATGTCTAGTGTCATCAGAATTCAAACTGACTTATCACCAAAAATGAATCTTCATTATAAGCCCTTATAATGTAGATCTGTTTTGAATAATAAATTGATTTGAATTATATTCCTAAAATACTCATTATATTTGTATACACACACACACACACACACACACACATATATATATATATATATATATATATATATATATATATATATATATACCGAGAGCAAGAGAAAGAGAGAGATAAATATGTAGATATGTTGATAGATATAGATATGTAGAAAGATATAGAGATAGACATAGAGATATAAGCATGTTTATAACAAAAAAAATAGCCCAGATTTTTATTTGAGCAATGCACTTAGTGAATAAAGTGATTTCCTGTCCATTTTGCTTGGAATGATAATTTTGCAGTGTCTGTGTTTTCATTAAACATCATTTTGTTTCATCATCCAAATTCTTGATATAACAAAGATAACAATGAAAAGCTAATTAGAATCTTTCACTCCTTTCTAAATAGAAATATCAATATAATCATGGATAGCAGTTAAGTCAATGAAAGTTAATAAATTCTTGGGTTATATATATATATATATATATATATATATATATATATATATATATATATATATATATATATATGGAGGTATTAATGACAAAATAATATATTTTATATCAGATGAATATAATAGAATAAATAACAATAACATATAATAATAGCCTAATAAGAAATTATATTAACTTCTTTGATAAAATAATATAATAATAACAATTTATATCAATATAAAATACTTCCCCTGTCCTGTAAAAGTTGCTACATTTGTATTTATATTTCATTTATAGATTTGCATATATACATTTGCACAAATACATTTACAAATATATTTCATACACTAAGAGTAGCAAATACTATAGGACAATAAAATAAATGATTTTTTAAGAAAAAATTGCAAAGAGAAAGGAGAAAAAATATTATAAGAGTTACAATGATATTAACAATGATCTTGATAAATATCAATCACTCCAAAAGGAGAAATAATGATTTTCTTGTGAACTAATTTTGATTTCAGAATAAAAACAACTGAAATAAAATCTACATATGTATGTTATCACAAACACCCATCTATTTATAACATAAATAGCATAAATCTATACATAAATCTATACATAAATCATTCCAAAGGAAGAAACAATGATTTATACATTTTCTTGTGAGCCAACTTTGATTTCACAATAAAAATGACTGAATTTACAAATATATTTCAGTAAAACTTTATATTATCATCATAAAATAAAACAAAATGGTTGATAGAAGATTATTTTTGATTCCAGTAGTTAAAACTTCAAAATGATAGTTCCAAGAAATAACAATTATAATTATATATGTAAAATACAAAGTGTCTACAAAGTAATGTGGGAGTGTTCTCAAGGTGTAATGATTAAAAGCACTGGACTGCAGAATGGTAGAAAATGAGTTTGAATTCCAGTTGCCCTATTATGTTCACTTTTGGACAAATACTCTTGGGAAAAGTATGAACCCCCTTATCCTCCCAGCTATGGGTTAAATAGTACCACTAACTTCTAGGAAGATGGATTTGGCATTAAGTAATCCATGAAGGTTGATATGCTATTAAACCAAAGCAAATATTGTTATGGTAAAATGAGGCATTTGGTAATATAACAATAGATTTTATGTTACATAAATCTAGGTAAATAAAATTCTATTCTTATATATCAACTATGTATCAAAGAGGTGCCCGTGGTGTAATGAAATGGACACGGAGACACAAGTTCAAATCCTGGACAAGACTGATTGCATTTCACATAGCACTTGGGAAAGGTATGAATCCAATTACTCTTCCTCCAGCTATGGGTAAATAGTAGGGCAGACTGATTTCTTCAGCCTTGGTGAGGCAACTAGTCTAGGAGAAGGAAAACTCTGAATTCAAACCTGTTAAACTCTACTTAAAAATTGACCTTGTGTCATATCCTGCCCGAGGATAATTATATATCAACTTATATGTGAAATACAATAGGACGATAAATTTATTGGTCATGTAACTAAGTCACACTACAAAGAAATGAAAAATTCAATTATTATGGTAACGTTACTTGATACCACAGTTATAAAATACATTTTGTCTTTAATCTCTGTGTGTGTGTATATACAAAATATAAAGAAATGGTCATTCAAACTGGTCTCACCACAGAATAATCAGACATTCTGTCCCATGAAGCATTATGTTATGGGATCTTCCAGTGAAAAATAGAATTTTATGTTAAACTGGACAAATAAAACTCCATAATTATTTACAACTGAATAAAACATTATTAATCAATTTTGGGGACAGATATTTTTTATTTAAGAAACCAAGAGATGTATATACAAGAAATATTATTTTAAAGAAACTCCTAAATACAATTGGCTCTGTAAATAGATAAAGTTTTAATGTAAAATATATTTAAATATATGTATATATTTTATTTCATTTATTATGATACTTGTTTTCATTTATAGCAAAGGTACATGGTTAAAGATTAAGTGTAAGCTTTACTTGAGTTTAATATTCATAAGGTATTGGACATGAATAAGAAAATGTAGAGCAATATAAAGGTTATTGATATAATGCAGTTGCAAAATTACAAAAATAATGCCATCATTTTTAAGGTATGAGTAAACTATTAATTTTTTTTAATTTTTTTATTTTTTATTTTTAATTTTTAATTTTTATTTTTTTTAATTATTATTATTATTATTATTATTATCATTATTATTATTATTATTATCATCATCAGTAGTAGTAGTAGTAGTAGTAGTAGTAGTAAAACTAATTGAAGTTGCTTTGATATGATTTCATGAGAACATAACTTTTAAAAAATATTTTATGAAATAAAATTATTAAAAGGTAAAAGATAAAAACGTTGCAAATGAACTAATTAACCTTTGTAAACAAATGCAAACAAATCTTGATTTCTATTTTCACTTTCATTTTTCCTTTCTATTCAGTTATTCAAACCAAATATTGACATGGCTTACCGACATAAAGGTCCAGGAGACAAATTTGACTGGACACTATCTCAAAGGCCACAGACTCAGGTGTGATGCAGAGTGTTTGGAAGAAATCTCCAACCTTGTTAATATCTTGTAGAATCCTGGTGCATTGGAAACAGATAGACCAGAGTTCTTTAGATGTGAGTCCAGTGCCACCAAGTCGGGACAAAACTTCAAATAAAGAAATGGCTTCATCACTCTCATTGACAGGTGATAGTTGATAAGCCATGAAGGGATAAGAGCATCGAGGCTGACAAGGAGGACCACCAGTGTGTCATTTGACTGACTGAGTGAACAACTTTGAACAATTGGGTAGTTGATTGGGGAAGAAGGGTGGAGGTAGTATTTTAGAGGAATGGAAAGAGGAGAACTAAGAGATAAAGGTAAGCAGAGTGACCTGAGGACAGAACAGTATGGAGAAAGACTTCTTTCTAAAGAAGAGAGAAGAGAAAGAAAGCAAAGAGAGATTTTTTAAAAATGTAGAGGGTATGGGAGAAAAAAGAAGAAAGAAAAGGAGAGGTTGCTTCAAGGAAAGAAGTAAAAAAAGAAAAAATTAGGACTGCAACAAAAGAATAAAAAGGGAGAATGGAAGGAGAGAGAGGGGGGGGAAGAAAGAAGGAGAGTAAAAAAGATGGAAAGAAGGATATGAAGAAATGAGAGAAAGAAAATGAAGAAGACAGAAAGAAAAGAAGGAAGTGAGGTGAAGAAAGAAGGAAGGGAGGTAAAGAAAAAAGGAAGGGTGTGAAGAAAAAAAGAAAGAAATATGATATGATAGAGAGCATTGGAAGGAAGGAAGGAAGGAAGGAAGAAAAGAAGGAAGTACAGAAAGATAGAAAGAATTAGTATAGGCAGAGAGAGTAAAAAGGAAGGAAAGAAACAAAGAAATAAAGAAGGAAGGAAGAAAGTGAAAGAATTTGGGTAATAAGGACAGAGTAGAAAAAAAGAGAAATATGAAGGATGAAAGTTAAAAAAGAAAGAATTGGGATAGAACTGAGAGAATCAGAAGTAAGGAAGAAAGGAAGAAAAGAGCAAAGGAAGAATGAAAGATGAGAGAGGGATAAAAGGAGGGTGAAGAACAGAATACGAGTAGAGAAGAAAAGAAGGGATAAAGAGAAAAAAAATTTTAAATAAAAAGGGAAGGAAGATGCCTGAAATTAGAAATTATTACAAAATTTATGAAAAGATTTTTCAAAACAAACAGGCAGGCTTGTGACCTCCTTCAACTGTGAATATTGGCATAGCACAATCTTCCTACTTTCACTTCCCTTTGGTATCTAATTGATGCAAATCCATATAATATATAAAAAATCATATACAAAAAAAATATTTTTAAAGGGATCAAAAGATCAACAAATTCACTAAAAAATATATAAGAAAAAAGAAAGAAAGAAACTAAACTTTCTCTCACTCTTAAAACAATATCCATCTAATAAGAGAGTACAAGTATATTACAAAAATTAAAAAGTTAAAAGATAAATAAAAGCAATAAATTTAATGCAGACACATTTCTGTCTCCCAAAATTATTTTATAACTAATCAAGGAGTTGTTTTATGAAAAAAATTCTTGAAAGAAAAGTTTGGAAAAATTAGATTTTATTGGTTAGAGAATAAATGTATGAAAAAATCAAAAAGTGTCAGTCAGAGCTTGGTAGAAGAGAAGCAGACATACACCAAGCTGTGTCAGCAGATCGCTGAAACATCAAAACCAATTTAAAAAGAGGAAAAAGTACAAGGAGGAGGAGGAGGAGGAGGAGAAAGAGCTATAATTACCAAAATTATGTGATATAAAAAATATGTGATATAATAAAACAGTGAAATTTTCTCTATGAACTGATAACATGTTTATGCAATTTGTAAGAGAATTTAGAGAGTCTCTAAAAATTCAACTTTCATGTGAGATTTTTTATTCATTTTTATGTGATTAAAAAAGAAATTGGATATTCAATAAAATCCAAAAAAGGGAGAAATCTTTATTTTTTAAAGAAATTGAATCCTATAAATAAAGAAAACATTTTAAAAAATTTCTCTTTTCAATTTACTTGTCTGTTGCCCAGTTTTGACTGTTCCTGTTGGACTTCATACAGAACAACTCATGGATCCTTCCAAGAATCCTGATCATTTATCTGAACTTTTGAAAAAACACTGAGAACTTTAACACTTTCCAAAATTGATACTTGCCTTCATGTAAAACTTTTTTTGATATATTTGTAAATACCTGTCATAGAAATATATATAATTTACATAATTTATATAACTATTAATAACTTCTTTTTTTTTTTTGATATTTTTTTAAGTGTACAAAGTAATATTTTGTGCAATGTTCCTGTATTTATAAGTTATAAATCATTGAGTATATTCTTTTTTATAAATCGAGGTTTTAATTTTCTGATTCAATTCAAGCCGTTTCCTGTCCACTCTTTTTATTATTTTTTGTAGGGGGAATCTGCACCTATTTTCATATGGGGAAAATCCCTATTAATAGCCAGAATGAAAGAAAAATTAAACAATAGATTTTTTGGGTGGGTAGGGGTGTCCTATTATTTATGTGCAAAAGATTCATAACAAATAAGTTTAACTACCCCAAATTGTGCCTGTTGGCTGGGGCTGTAGAACACGCCAACTGCACCTCTGCAGAGGGGTAAGACCCCACTTCAAAGGGGCCACCAATTGGCCGAGAGGAGCGACCCGTAAGGTATTAGGACAGAATCTTGGTGACAGACTGGTCAATGACTTGCAACACACCACTTTGACCTTTACTTGGTCTGACAGGTGATCAGATTGGTCCAATCCGGTTTGGTTTGATTGGTTTGTTGGGTTTTATGGCATATCAACCTTTCTAGGTTATTTAACGCCAAATCCATTTTTATGTAAATAATCTGTTCTATTTCAAACAATTCAGTTTAGCATAAGTACACAGTTCAATTGTCAAAAACATTTCCATTTCAAACTATTTAAGCAGTTATATGTAACAATTCAGTTAAGTGTAAATACAGTTTTAATGTCGAAAAACAGTTCTATTTCAAATAATTCAGTTAAGCATAAGCACGCAGTTTAAATGTAAGTACGGTTTAATTGTCAAAAACATTTCTATTTCAAGCTATTCAGCTTATTCAAACAATTCAGTTTAACATTAGTATGCTGTTAGTTCTATTTAACCCATAGATAGGACCCTATCAGGTGCTACCACTCCGGGCCTGAGTGGACCAGGGAGCAATGGCAATAAAGGGGTACTCCACATTCCCCAAAGCCTCAGCACTGCTAGAAACTCACCATCAGATTGTTTAGTGTCATATCTAGGACACTCGTTAGGCGGGGTCTTACCCCTCTGCAGAGGTGCAGTCAGTGTATTCTACAGCCCCAGCTGACTGGGCAATACAGTTAAATGTCAAACAGTTTTATTTCAGATAATTCAGTTCAGCAGTTTAGATGTCAAAAACAGTTCTATTTCTAGTAATTCAGTTCAGTACTAGTATGCAGTTCCAATGTCAAAACAGTTCTATTTTAAACAGTTCAGTTTAGCATAAATATGAAGTTTAAATGCAAAAATCAGTATAGTGAAAGAAGCACAACTTAGTTCTATTTAACCCATAGATAGGACCCTTATCAAGTGCTACCACTCCGGGCCAGAGTGGACTTGGGAGCGATGGCAATGAAGAGGTACTCCGCATTCCCCAAAGCTCCAGCATTGCTGGAACCTCACCATCAGATTGTTTAGTGTCATATCCAGGACACTCGTTGGGGGGGGTCTATATGTGTTATCCCGACCGTACTTTCATATCTGCACCTGCAGCAAATTCCCAACCCTTATTTTTTAGGTGCTAGAAGGCAGTAGCTGAGAGTCAATTGCATCAAGAAAATAGGAATTTTAACAGTGCTGAGAACCTAAAATTGGCGATGACTCAAAAACCAACCCTCAGCTCATGTATACTGGACGAGCACCCCAGTCTCAACCAAGGCAAATGAGTTTCCCCCTCGGTACATTCCCAACACAAGTTGGAATCCATGGTGGGTGGTGGAGCACAGGGCCAGCAAAAAATATACAGCATATATAGCATCTTCAAATAAAAAACTAAATGAAACCTGTCAGAATCAGACTTGGAAAATGAGGTAGCAGACTTCCCCAGATTCATTGTTATTGAATCTTTGGAGGAAGTTTGCCTTGCCAAATTCTCACCTTTCCTCATAGAAAAAGTTATTTCTACAAGGGCTACTCCAAAAACTGTTAAGAAAACAAGGAATGACAAATTGCTAGTCGAGGTAGACAGCCAGAGGCAGGTAGAAAACATTAAAGATGAAAACTTTTCATATGACAAAATGCAGAGCCTACCCACATGAGAAACTAAACACTTCCAAAGGAGTTATCAAGAGTAGGGAGTTGGCATTGGCTACAGAAGAGGAGATAGCATCAGCCCTGGGAAAATAGGGAGTTACAAATATAAGAAAAATCTCCATCAGAAAAGGTGAAGAACAAATCCAGACCAATACTTACTTCCAGACATTTAATCAGCTCCATACTCCCAAGGAGGTGAAGATCAGCTATTGTCTTGAGAGAGCTGAGCAGTACCTCTCAGTGCCCCTGAGGTGCTTCAAATGCCAAAAATATGGACACCACAGGAAAGCCTGTAGAGGACAACTGATGTGTGCCAAATGCAGTGAAAAGGACCTGGACCACTTGGAGGAAGATTGCTTGAAACAAGTTAGATGTGCAAACTGCCGACAAGATCAGCTGGCCTATGCAAGATTTTGCAATGTTTACAAAAAAGAAAAAGAAATACTTGAGATGAAACACAAGAGGAATGTGTCCTTCCTGGAAGCAAGGAAAATTGTAGGGAGCTTCATGGGAGAAAACAGCTACGCTTCTGTTGCACAGAGGGTGGATACAACCAATCAAGACAACAAATATAGAACTGTCATGGAAAAATTGATTTAGTTGGAAGCGAATGATTGACCAAAGTTTCAGGAGTACCTGAAAAAAAAAAACTTGGATGAATTTTACCAAGCTCAGCAACATTTTGGGAATTGGGAGAAATCCAATGTTATTGTTCAAACAAAAACACACATACGATCTACCACTCCCACATGAACTACTCCTAAAAATGGGAAATTTCCAACAAAACAGCCATTACATAAGTCACCAATCCATCCAACAAAAAGCATTAAAGACAGACTAAAAAACTTGTCTCCCATAAAACCTGAACAACTTAAACAAAAATCACAACCTGAACAACTTAAACAAAAATCATTAGCCAAGTTGGGAAAATACAGATGAACACCGAAGTGAACAATGAAAGACCAGGAAGCACATTCAGAATGACCTAAAGATGACAGTCACCTATAAGAATCAAACAGTGCAATGTTCAGGGATCGACAAAACCCCTACAAAGAACATATAGTATAGAAAGTATGGATAGTGAAACAGACCACATGACAGCCTTAATCTTGAAGAAATAATCAATAACTACAATACTTGAAACCACTTAACTGTGGGCAAACTTATTAGCTCAATCACCTTTTTAAATGTTAATCTCTTACATATCATATGTATCTATTTAAATGTGTGCCAACAAATGACTAATGTTAAATTTTTACTCTTACATAGCAACTCAAATCTGTGTGAAAACAAATGTGGAAAAGTAAATGGAATGATTCATATTGAATAGAAATATTTGAAATCATCTAACCATGAAGGAAAATATGCTCGGGTTTGTTTAAAATGTTAGAAAAATGTTCACAAACCATATGTATTTAATATATAAATCTAGACAGGATTTGTCATTGAACAATTTGCAATGTTTGATATGACATAAAACCAAACCAACTTACGAAGAATGGTTTTTGACACTTGAACTGTGTACTTATGTTAAACTAAATTGTTTGAAATAGAACTGTTTTTACATTTTACTAAGTGTAAACAAAAACTGTACTTATACTAAACTGTACTGTTTGAAATAGAACTGTTTGAAATATAAGTATAAAATTGATTTAGCATTAAATAACCTAAAATGGTTGATATGTTATAAAGCCTAGCCATCAGATGGCAAGGCTCCAGCATTGGAGCTCTGAGGGAATATGGAGTACTCCTTCATTGATATTATTCCCAGGTTCACTCTGACCCAATGTAGTAGCACCTGACTAGGTGCAACAATCTATGAGTCAAATAGAATTTTGACATTTAAACTGAGTGCAAACTTAAATGACGTGTTAAATCGAATTGTAAGAAATAGAATTGAGTGACCATTTAAATGTGTGTAAACAAATAGCTAATATGTAATTGACTTGTTAAAGAGCAATAATTGAAACTATTTAATTGTGTAGAAACAATAGTAATACTAGTATGCAAACAATTTAGTTTAAAGCTTAGTCGACTTAGATGAAGGGTAAGATTCCTCCAATGAGTGTCCTGTTTGTGACACTAAATAATCTGATGGTGAGGCTCCAATAATGCTGGAGCTTTGGGGAATGTGGAGTACTCCTTTATTGCTATCACTCCCCAGTCCACTCTGACCTGGAGTGGTAGCACCTGATAGGGTCCTATCTATGGGTCAAATAGAACTAAACTGAGTACTTATACTAAACTGAATTGTTTGAAATAGAACTGTTTACATGTTTAAAAATGGATTTGGCATTAAATAACCTATAAGGGTTTATATACCATAAAACCCAACCTAACTCTAACCCTACCCCAAGCATTATTTCAGTCCTCTAAAATTTTAAGTTAAAGTATTCAATGCTTTATTCTGACTAGTATCTTTATCTTTTTATTTTTATCACTTCTTACTTTTTTTGTATATCAGCATATCATCAAACACAATATCAATAATCATAACTTAGTACTAACACTATAAATAGCAATATGTTAAAAAATATTGAGACTGAAGCCGTAGACAAGAAAGAAGTGAACAATATTATTTTTCTTCAATATAATCACCTTATTCCAGGAATTTTTTCATTGGTTGAAACATTTCTGGAATTCTTCTTTTGATATGATCTCCTGCATGAGTTCAAACAGACAAAAGGTGAAATAGTCCAATGCAAAGTCTTGCAACAGCTTAAAAAAACAAACAATCACAAAGGATGACTGGACCACTTTACCTTATCCACCTGACAGTCCTGATATGACAAATTCAAACTTCCATCTTTTTGGACCCGAGGAGGCAGTTCTCCAATAATGATGTGGTGAAAAGGGCAATGTGCAAAAAGTAAAGAAAGCATCTAAGAATCTTTTACAAGATAAGTATACATGTCCTCATTTAAAAGTAGAATACAATTAAGAAGGAAGGAGACTATGCTGAAATGTAAATTTGGAATCCTGTTGTGTTTATTCTTGTATATGTTGTGTGCTTCTTTTGTAAATAAAAGCATTAATTTTGGGCCAATAATCATGGTAAGATGAATAAAGAATCATTAAAATCACAATAAACAATAAATTAAGGTAATAAATATTTAAAAATTTGAATTATAAATTTATATATATCTTAATTATGTTCATTTTAACTATCAAATATGAAAAATATAAGCATTAAATATTGAAAATGTATCAGCCTTAAATATTGATTTTCAGAAGTTTACTTCATTCACTTGAACAAAAATTGAACTGGAAAGCTTAATATAGACAGGCATAGGAGGGATTTTTTTATTAGGAAAAATATTTTTCATCAACTTAATTACAATTAAGACTTCAATTAAAAAAGAAGGGGTGTCAATTATTTGTGATCCACAATCCTGGATAAATCAGATTCAATCATAATATTTAATTTAGATATGTTTTTCAGTATTGCTTAGACGCATATTTACCCATCCCCTTTGCCACTGGCAGGATGTGACAGAAGGTCAGTTTTTAAGTGGAATACAACTTAAACAAGGTTTACTAAAACAAGGCTAAAGAACCCAGTCTGCCCTACTATTTACCTATAGCTGAGAGAGAACAGCTGGATTCATGCCTTTATTAAGACCATTAACACAAAATTAAATGCAAATAGCCTTGTCTAGGATTTGAACTCAGGACTCCAGTTCAATTTCCAATGGTAGTGTACATTGCATTCAATGAAGCCTTCTTTCAATTATATTCTGGCTTCCTTCTTATTTTCTATCTTTTATTTGCTTTCACTCTCTTTGTTCTTTTCTTTCATTTTTTTATATATATTGGTATTTACCCATTCAATGGTGTTTACATGCTACACATTATTTTGACCTGTATTTCATCTTTGTTGTTTTATCCAAAATTTTCAGTTGATGTGTTCTTCAATTGTATGTTATTAAATTTGTTTCTCTAAGAAAAGTAAAAAAATTACTGGACTATAAGCAAGGATTACCAGGTATAATATACATTTGCTTCTCAAATATACTGACCAAGACATTGTGATAAAACAACATATATTAAGATGCTATTTCTATTAAGTAGAAAGAAAAGAATATATATGTGAGAAAGAAAAAGAACTGGAAAAATGTAAGGAAGACAGAGAAAGCAAATAAGAAGTAAAAAATAAGGAGGAAGCCAGAATATAATTGAAAGAATGAGAGGAAGTGAATTTAAAAAATGAGAAGGTAAAAAAAGAAAGAAAGAAAGAATAAGACAGACAGAGATAGAGAGCATAAAAGTGAAAAGGAAGAAAAGAACAAGAGAACACAAGAGGAATACAAGGTTGATAGTGGAACAGAGTCTGCATATACTTGAAGAAAGAAAGAAAGAAAGAAAGAAAGAAAGAAAGAAAGAAAGAAAGAAAGAAAGAAAAATCAATGAAAGAAATAAGAGAAGAAAGAACAATAGAAAAAAGACAGAATGGAGAAGAGGAAAGAAATAAGGAAGGAAAAAAAGAAAAGAAAAAATAAAGAAAGAAAGAAAAAGAAGAAAGCTAGAAAGAAAAAGTAAGAAAATAAGGAAAAAAAGAAAGAGAAAAGAAAAACAAAATGCAGGAATAAAGGGAAAGAAAGCTAGAAACAAAAGGGAAGAATGAAAAAAGATCCAAAGGAAAAGAATGAATGAAGAGAAAAAAGAAAGTAAAGAAATTCAATAAGAGAGAAGAGAAAGAAAGAAAGGCAAAGTACATGTTTTGGAAGCTCTTCATCTGTCAGCTTATTGAGTCAGGTGTTTTGACATCAGCCTCAATGGAGAGGCTATTAAACTAAGCAAATCTGTCACCTGAACATGTGGCTTTGACTCTAGCTTGCCTCAACAGGTACATTTACTCAGTATAAAACCAAACTTTCCACCATGAGCAGGATATGACACAAGGTCAATTTTTAAGCACACTAAAACCAGGCCATTGGTCTAATGTGTAGAGTGTTCACCAATGGTCCAGGAGACCGGGGTTCAATCTCAGGTCGAGTCATACCAAAGACTCAAAAAATGGTACTTGATGCCGCTTTGCTTCACACTCAGTATTATAAGGTAAGGATCAAGGGTAAAGTGGAGCAATCCAGAGAAAGGAGTAGCACCTTTCCCTACACTTCGGTGTAGTAGCTATTGAAAAGGGGGCCTTTGGGCTGGCCTCAATTGCAATTGCTAACTTTACCTTACAACTGGTTTAAGTTTTCTTTCTCCGTGACCAGTTACTATACCAAAACTAAAGACCACAGTCTGCCCTACTATTTAGCCTTAGCTGGAGGGAGAATAGTTGAATTAATACCTTTCCGAAGGTATTAGTATGATATAGAATGCAAATAGCCATGTCAAGGGTATAATATGCAAATAGGTTTATCAAGGATTTGAACTCAAGTCACCAATTCCATTTCTTACAGTGATAACTATTATACTATGTACACCTCCAAAATGCATATTTGTACAAGAAGGTATGATAGTATGTACATTCATATATCTGTGGCGGTGAATATGGCTATAGATGAACACACACACTCATACATATACATATGTATAGAGAGAGAGAGAAATTGATAACAAGGTAATCCAAGTAGGAGAGATTTATTGAGAATATATATACCAATATACCTGTTGACAGATGCATTGAACATCTTCATAATCACCTTTGAATATCTAATTCCACATTACCACTACCTATCACGAAACTGATTAAAATTTGTACCTTATGCACTTGTAGTGGAAGGAAGTTTCGTATTTTGGTTTGGCGCGCAACTTAATTCAACACATAATTTCACCCAATCAGGATGACTTATCCTATTCTCCCAAATCTCCTTTCCGGGCAGTAGAAATTGGGTAAGCTGCCAAACACAGTCTCTTTGGCTGAACAACTCCGTCCAGTGCAGACGTCTTACTGGCGGTTCTTCAATAGCAGCAGTAGCATGGACATATGAGGGAACCTATCTAATTTATGGATTCCTTGCGTCTATTTTCTCTTAGACCAAGGAATCCCAGTTGAATATGACTTAGATACATTCAATACGCCACATATTGGAACAACTTTATGTCACCCTCAAAATTGGCTATGTCGATGCGATGTCTAATCCCGCTCCCGGCACCTAGCTCTCATTTCACCTCTGGGCAACATTAATGGAGACACGCACGCCTCTCCCCAAAACCACCAGACACACGAAACTCACGGTGACTCCAAAGTTTATTTCCTTTAACAGCAAACAAGACTTTCGCTAAACTACGGCGAACACAATCCCTCGCACGTCCAACAACACACGCTGCTATCTCAACTTTCTCATAACTCCATTTCGTCTCCTTACTTCTTTCCTTTTCCACGAGGCTTGCAGCACAAAAGCAAACTGTGGGGGGAGTATGTAATTTGGTTATTTCAGTAGATTGCTCTCTAAATTATTCCCACCACAAATACAACACAAAACATTACAATCGCGCAAAAGAAATGGAATAGAACACAACGAACATTAAATAACAAACAATTTAATATGCATATAACAGAATATGAAAAATAAAATACATGATGTGTAAATGGCCTTTTGGAAAATAAAGTTTGAAGAAGAGAATAAATTTGTTGAAAGATGTGTGTATGTTCATGTTATCAGAGTCCGTAAATAAGTCGTTCTTACTTACATTAAGTTTATAGCGGGTTTTATGATTGTGGCGGCAGCGTGTCTCGTTGATGAAAGAAAGTTTGTCGGGTTTTCCTTTTGAATATAATTCTCGGCCATTTGAAAAGAGGTTATGAACTTTAGTTGAGGAAGGAAAGGAATTGGTTGGACATAGTATCGGCTACTGGCTTAGTGGCTTGTGTTCGTCTGTGTCTTCGTTTGTGTGTAAGCTTGTGTCTTGTGTGTATGGCTTCCTAACTCTGTGTTATTTATATCCTACAGGTGGATCAAAGAATCGTCCTAAAATTTTGGCGCGTAGACATTTATTGACCAATCAGATTTGTATTTTACTATTTTATTTTCGAGCCTTTTTTTTTTTTTTAAATTATTCGATAGAAGAGATTCAAAAACATTCTGCCTTGTTCGCTGACTTTTGGAAAGACTAACATCAATTTGGCTTAATAGTAGAGTAAGTGTGTCTTTACATTTAAAACGCATAGTTTAAGCATTATTTCACAAACAAAATACAGCATAACATTTTGTAAAATTCAGCATTTTAAATTGATAGGACTTAAAGACATACTGACCAATATTGATATATTTCTTCCAGTTGGCTCCTGAGTTCAAATGCTTCTTCTTCGTTTTGACTTTTATTTACTACTGAAATTTTAGGTAGCTTTGGAGGCGGTCTACTGGGGGGGGGGAGAGAATTCATTTCGTTTCTTTTTTTTTTTTTTCCCTTTCTCTAGGGGGGGGGCTGTAGTAGCATTAGGTGTTTTAGGCTTTTTAGCCCTAACAGTAGTTTAGAAGAAAAAGAAAAATGTTTTTGAATCTCTTCTATCGAATAATTTAAAAATACGTAAAGAAAGCCCTAACAGTAGTTTAAAAGAAAAAGCCTAAAACACCTAATGCTACCACAGGCCCCCGCCCAAGAGGAGAAAAAAAAAAAAAAAAAATTTAAGCTCTATAATTCCTGAAGCCCGCTAGGTTCCCAACTGTATTAAAAAAAATAAAAATAAGATAAATAAAAAGCCTAGGAAAAATCCCAATACAGCAAAAAAAAAAGAAAAAAAAAAAAAAAAAAGCGAAAGTCAGTACCAGTGAAAGTCATACGAAAGTACCTTAATGTTGGACTTTAACTAAGTTAAAACCTAAACCAAAATTACCCCCCCTTTCTTTTTTTTTTTTTTTTTTTTGCATACACATGGGAAGCAGCATGATGTACGTAAAGGTATTCGAATAAACCCATGGACGACCAAACTCAATACCTAAACGGGTCCTGGACGTGAGTTTGACGACTTTACGCTCAGGATCGTTAGTTCGATCGGGGAACTACTGCTGCTCCTCTATAAGAGTGGCTTCAATAGAAGAGAATAAAACAGCCATCGAAAGATAACCATGACCCACACTCAAACCACTTACACAAACCGCATCGCTCTTCGCGCGGGTAAAAAAGGGGCGCGTCCTGCTGAGGTTGGAGCCCTGGCCTCAGTGTTCGAAAAATCAGCTACAGAGCTCACGCATGGGCTCCGCGCAGAACTTCCGTTTGCGATAAATTAACAAAAAAAAAATACATTAATAAATATCCAATCGGAACGCTTCCCGCGGGGCACAAAAATTGCCGTTCTGAGCCTACAGAAAACGTATAAATAGACGGACCAAATAATCCTCAGGCAGTTGCGTTCCTACACCACAGATTTGTTCCCTCACACGACCCGTGTTAAGGATTCTTCACCCCGTCTGGCGCCTGTCATCCGATACATCAAACGCTTTCCGCAGCTACCAACGTTATCCTAATTCCGAGAAAACCATCCCTTCACCACGAGACAAGTACAGTACATGAACTTTATAACTACTACCACTGAATTCATTCTTTGACTGTGAACGTATTTCTCCGTTCTACTCTCTGTACTTACTCTATCTATAAAAAATTTCTATAACCTCATTACTGTGTTATTGTGAGTATATATACGTTCTTTGTTTTGCAACCATACGCATTTCTCGCCCACAACTCAGAATATAACACTACTAAAATGCAAACAAACACTACAAATAGCCACATTTAACGTAAGAACCTTAAATAGAATAGGACAACTCCCAGAGCTAATCGCATCGGCCGAAGAACATAAGATAGACATAATATGTATACAAGAACACAGATACACGCACTCCGAAGATATCAAATATCACGAAACTGGCAATGGCTGGTCGCTCGCCACTGTATCCGCATGGAAAAACTCTGTCAACGCCGCAGTAGGAGGGGTAGGATTACTTATAGGACCTAGAGCATTAAAAACGCTTAATAGCGTTGAGAAAATACAACCTAGAATGATGGCAGCTACATTTAACGGAAACCCCAGAGCAACAATCATCTCATGCTACAGCCCCACCAATGTTAGTGAAGAAACTGAACTAGTCACCTTCTACGATGAGTTATCCTCATTAGTGCGTAGCATCCCGAAACACAACATGTTAGTCATTGGCGGAGACATGAATGCCCAAATCGGGAAAAACGGAAACAACAAATACAGCCTCCACAACACGTCAAATAGGAATGGGCAACATCTAACAGATTTCATGATAGAAAATAGATTAGCATGCCTCAATACAAACTACCAAAAAAGAGAGGGCAAACTATGGACATACACGTACACAAACAATACTAAAGCACAGATAGACTACGTCCTTATAAACAAGAAATGGAAAAATAGTGCACTGAATTGCGAGGCATACTCCTCTTTTGAGGGTGTGTCCACCGATCACCGAATAGTCACGGCGAAAATACGGTTAAGCCTACGAAAAAACGCCAAACGAACAGCGACCACCAAACACTATGACTGGGCCCTATTAAACAACAAAGATATAAGAGATAAATACGTACTAGAATTAAGAAACAGATTCGAAACACTACAAGAAAAGACGGAAAAAAGTACACCAAACGACGAATACGAAAATTTCGTCAATGCACACCTCGAGGCAGCAGCAAAATACATTCCAACAAAAATTAAAACTAAATATAGAGTCCCATGGGAAACTTTAGCGGTGAGAGAAAAACGTGCACTAGTGAAAACAGCCTCCAAAAACTATCGAAAAAAACCAACAAACACAAATGCCTTAAAACTAAAAACGGCACAATATCAATTAGCAGGCATATATATAAAGGAACAGACAGAATACATTCAAAATCAGATAGATAAGATTAGAGACTCGGTGGAAGATAGACAATCTAGAATAGCCTGGCAAACAATAAACGAAGTGAGTAGAAGAAAGAACACAGCCAAAGCAAAACTTAAAGCAGCAAACCAACAAGAAAGAATAAAACTATGGAAATAGCACTTCGAAAACTTACTTGGAAACCCACCAAAAATAACGCATGAACCAATCACCAGAATAATTAGCAAACAATTAGACATTAAACTTGGACCGTTCACACAAGAAGAACTCGACTCGGTTCTCAGAAAAATTAA
Organism: Sepioteuthis lessoniana; assembly: GCA_963585895.1. Lineage (NCBI taxonomy): Eukaryota > Metazoa > Mollusca > Cephalopoda > Myopsida > Loliginidae > Sepioteuthis > Sepioteuthis lessoniana. Next base: position 27,521,655 of record OY757944.1, read on the forward strand.
AAATAGGAAAGCTGCAGGGCTGGACGAAATTCCCCCGGAAGTATGGAAGACCAGACAATTCGACGACATACTGCTCCGACACTGCAACGCAGTATACAATCAAAATCCGATAGATAGATGGATGAAGGGATGCATACTCCCCTTCCCTAAAAAGGGGGACCTCGGATTAGCCAAAAACTACCGAGGCATAACACTTACATCCATAGCTGCCAAAATCTACAACGCCCTAATACGAAACCGAATAGAACCCAAAATCGACAACATACTTAGAAAAAACCAAAATGGCTTCCGAAGAAATAGATCCACGACCTCACAAATATTAACCATCCGCAGAATCCTCGAAGGTGTACGGGCAAAGAACCTACAAGCGACATTAATATTTGTCGACTTTACCAAGGCTTTCGACTCCATTCACAGAGGAAAGATGGAACAAATCCTACTAGCGTACGGCATACCTAAAGAAACCGTAGCGGCAATAACGATTCCCTATAGAAACACTAAAGTAAAAGTACGATCACCGGATGGAGACACAGAATACTTTGACATTGTAGCAGGAGTATTACAAGGGGACACGCTGGCCCCGTACCTCTTTATCATTTGTCTAGACTACGTACTTAGAACATCGATCGACAAAATCAAAGAGAATGGCTTCGAACTGACGAAGAAAAGAAGCAGAAGATACCCCGCAACAACAATTACCGATGCCGACTACGCCGATGACATAGCGATAGTGGCAAATACACCTGACCAAGCCGAAACACTTCTGCATAGTTTGGAACGAGCAGCAGCAAGCATAGGCCTCTATGTTAATGCACACAAAACGGAATATATGTGCTATAACCAAACGGGGGACATCTCCACTCTAGAAGGAACCCCACTTAAACTAGTAGACAAATTCACGTACCTAGGAAGCAGCGTCGAATCAACCGAAAAGGACATCGAAACGAGGTTAACGAAAGCATGGACAGCTATCAATAGGCTATCGATTATATGGAAATCAGACCTAACCGATAAAATGAAACGCAGTTTCTTCTAGGCAGCGGTCACATCGATACTGCTATATGGATGCACTACATGGACGCTAACAAAACGACTGGAGAAGAAGCTAGATGGCAATTACACAAGAATGCTGCGTGCAATCCTGAACAAGTCCTGGCAGCAACACCCTACAAGACACCAACTGTACGGCCACTTACCCCCTATCACGAAAACTATCCAAGTTAGACGAACCAGACATGCAGGACACTGCTGGAGAAGCAGAGATGAACTCATAAGAGATGTACTCCTATGGATCCCCACACATGGCCGCGCAAAAGCAGGACGATCAGCTCGAACGTACATTCAGCAGCTATGTGAGGATACAGGATGTTGTCCTGAAGACCTACCTAGGGCGATGAACGATAGGGAGGAGTGGCGAGAGAGGGTCAGGGATATCCGTGCTACCAGCGCGATATGATGATGATGATGATGATGACGATTTTCGAGCCTAAATATTTTCTGTTAGTTCACTTCCGATCCTAATTTTCTAGAATGTTCTATTCCATGTTTTTAGCTGATTGGTTGAAAAATATAAAAATGTAATTTAAATGCTAATGCGGTTTTGATCCTAAATTTCTAGAATGTTCTTAAGTATGTTTTTATTGCTTATTTTAAGACTAGAAAAAATGTATCCTATAAAACTAAATATTCCATGCTGCCAATAAAACCTTTATGTAAAAACTAACGGTATCTTCTTCTTACTTCTTCATCCTCCTTTTATTTCTCACAACCTAGCGAGGAAACAACTCAACGTAAACACACACACGCACGTTATAACTTTTCCTCGCTAAAAACACTCAACTAAAACCCTTACTAAAAACAAACATATCATTTACGCTAAACACTTAACACTGTTACTTCCAATACAACAACATCTTTTATAAAAAAAAAAAAGTTTGGTTTACCTATGGGGTCTTCGCTTAGCAGAGTTCTTAAATGCATTTATGGGATACACATTTTTTCTAGTCTTAAAATAAGCAATAAAAACATACTTAAGAACATTCTAGAAATTTAGGATCAAAACTGCATTAGCATTTAAGTTACATTTCTATATTTTTTAACCAATCAGCTAAAACATAGAATAAGAACATTCTAGAAAAATAGGATCGAAAAGAGAGGGCGAGCGTGGTTAGCGCTGCCTTTTATGGTACCCGAGGAGGTGTGCCCGTGCAGAATGGCATGGGTCGTTCTGATTAGATGAAATGTATAATTTCAAAATTCCAATAGCAAAACAATTTCAGTACTAAATAATGGTTTGAAATTCTTTCTGCTACAATTTAAATGTGAGAGTCTCTGACGAAAAACAACAAAGGTGTAGATTATTATTTCCCCAAGTTATCTTACAACTTGCTTAGTGTGTCTAAGGCTACCAGATCAGGAAAATCGTTTACATTCATAGAGTTATGCTGTCATCTGGATGAAAAACGGAATGTAGTAGCAATAGGTTCAAAAGTTGGTAACATGTACAACTTGAACTGTATTGATGAACAGGGAACAACCCATGCAGCTACTATATGCTCGAGTGGTGACATAAAGGAGGAGATTTGGCATCAACGTTTTGGTCATCTTGGAATGAAGAATTTACCGAAGCTAGCAACAAATCAACTAGTAAATGGACTTGACTATGATGTATGGGATACACATTTGTTTTAGTCTTAAAATAAGCAATAAAAACATACATAAGAACATTCTAGAAATTTGGGATCAAAACTGTATTCGCATTTAAGATACATTTTTATATTTTTCAACCAATCAGCTAAAACATAGAATAAGAACATTCTAGAAAAATAGGATCGGAAGTCAATTAACAGAAAATATTTAGGCTCTAAAATAAAATAGTAAAATACGAATCTGATTGGTCAATAAATGTCTACGCGCCAAAATCTTACGACGGATTTTGTGATCCACTATTATGGTATAAGTAACACACAATCAGCGAGTCATTCACTAAGTCAGTAAGCAGTAGCAGTTGCAGTAGCCGATACCCTGTCAGGCAAATTCCTTTCTTCTACTGCCAAAGTTCATGACCTAGCTACAGATGGCCACGAATCACGTTCAAAAGAAAAAACCGGCAAACTTTCTTTCATCAACGTGACACGCTATCGCTACAATCATAAAACACGATATGAACTTAATGTAAGTAAGAACTACTTATTTACAGACTCTGTTAACATCTAAACATACACACACGTGTAAACAAATTCATTTTCTAATTGGCTAAACTCTATTTTCCACAAAGGCCATTTACAAATTATGTTTTTTATTTGTTTTCACATTCTGTGAAATTCGTCCGTATTTTACGGGTATTGCTCTCAATATTATTTCCACCACAAATACAACACAAATTTTTATAATCGCGTAAAAGAAATGGAATAGGACACAACGAACATTAAACAACAAACAATTTAATATACATAAAACAGAATGTGAAAACAAATATTAAAACACCAACTTCACTTTCTTTGTCCCAAACAAGCCCTTCACCCCCTTCAAGCTGTTGTCTCTGAATCCAAATCTCAACTAACTCAACTGACTCAACTCAACTGACCACTAAAATACTCTGTTTATATAATATATCAATTATTCTCCTCAACTAATGATGATAAGAACATATGTCATTAGAAACTTTCCTTAAACCAGACTGCTAAATCAACTGTCACAACATTAAATGTATTTATTTTAAACATTCTGTCTGCCACGGAGTTCAAAACACCCTGTCAACCCCATATTCTGCCCTCTGGCACGATACGTGCACTATTTGACTTTTCACAAGCCATTTAGATTTCAATTCAAAGTTTTTTAGCTACAAATAATATGATTAACAAAATAAATAAATTACCATCCTTAACTTGCACAATAAAACTATTAGAAAAAAAAATGCACCTGTAGAGGTGTCTCACTTTTCCATACAATTGATGACATCATTGTTGTCAGGAAAATGTTGTCTATGTAGTCCATCTTTTTTTAACCCAATTTTTGTAGATATGCTGATTAACCTTGACCTATGTCACCACTGCTGATGTATATTATTTACCACCTAACTTTGAACACATCCAAAGATTGATTTTGTTTGTTTTAAGGCGTTGGTTGGTTGGTTGGTTGGTTGGTTGGTTGGTTTGTTGGTTTGATTTGTGGCACATCAACCCTTCTCGGCTATTTAATGCAAAATCCTGCTTATAAACGTATAATTAAATATATGTAATTTGTAAATCAATAGTCCGTGGGTAATGTAATTTTTAACAAGCCACTCACCAGCACACAAATGTTTTCAGGTATTGTTATTTAACACTAATAATTCAATTCAACATTATTCATTTGTTTGCACACAGATAGTTTTGAGTATTGCTATGTAATACTAACAATTCAATTTGATATGTCATTTATTTGCACATAGTTAAATGATTTCAAGTATAGAAAATGATTAAACATTTCTATTTGACCCATAGATGGAACCCCAACAAGCACCATAACTGCAGGTCAGAGTGGACCTGAGAATAACGACAATGAAGAAGTACTACACAATCCCTAAAGCCCAAGGACTGGTGTCTCACTATCAGATAGTTTTGTGTCTTATCCTTGTTGGAGGTGGAGAGGGTCTTATCCTCTTGCAGAGATGCAGTCAGCATATTCTAGAGTTGACTGGGCTGGTTTTAATCTCTTATGAAATATTTAATGATGAAATTTGATTAAATTAATCAAATTTCATCTTTTATATAAAACATAAATAGTTATGATTACAGTCAAACATTTGTAAATTTTTGACTGTAATCACAAGTATCTATGTTTTAAATGTTCCATTGCAATCATTCTTTTTTATCACAATTTTTTGTTGGACTATGATAATAATCCTTTGTTTGCACATGCTTATAAGCTTTAAAGTATTCCTATCAAATACAAATAACTTTCAAGAAAATTTATTTGATTCATAAATGGGATCCTTATAGGTACTAATACTTTGGATTAGAGTGGACCTGGGAGTAATGGCAATGGTACTACCTACACCTAGGAGCTTGAGAACTGGAGCATCATAACTGTATGCACTTTAGTGCCATGCTCAAGTCACCCATTTTCTGGGGGTGGTTGGGGGTGAACCATTCTGCCAATAATGCAGTTGATTTATTCTTAGAAAAAAACCAACTGCATTATCTGGTGATAGAGCAGTCCAAAATTTGGTTTTTATAATAAATCCCCAACAATTGTCAATGAATATTAATAAATGCAATTTTTTCTGCATAGAGGAATGCAATGACATCCCTCACTTCTATGTTAAACACCATTTTGCCAGACTGCCACTCAGTAGTTAAGAAAATGGATCATTAGCAGAAAGGGTTAACCTCTACAATCATACCAGCAACATCAATGATGTTGTAAGATAACATAACAAAATAGTAGATATTACTTTTGGAGCATCCTCTTACAAGCACAGCATGAAGGCTCATATTTTTTGCTGGTGAAAATGCATATCTAATGATGGTAATTAAATGGAGAAGTAATGTCTTGGAGGTGAAAACTTATTCGGCTCAGTAGTATAATTGAGCTCTCTGTACATGTTGTAGCTTCCATGGAAATAAATAGCAGGATTTATTTTCAAATTACCTTTATACAGGCTCTTGTTCCTCACAAATTAAAAAGACATTGCTAATGGCTGTGTCAATATGGAAAAATAATGTTCTGTTGCTGCAAACTTGCTCTATGTAATGGTGCTTCCTGTATCCGTCATAAATTTCAGAGAAATAAATTGGTGGTTTTTGCTTTAGAATATCTTTCATAGCTGATAAAATTGTTTAAGCTTTATGGAAATAAAGTAAAGTTGCTAACCATAGTCAAGGGTTACCCAAAGGCTCGATAGAACTTTGGACATGGTTAGATATTCTTTAATTTCCTTTCACTTCCTGAATTCTGTAAGCTGCTTTTGCTCAGTTTAAAATAAGGCTTCAAAATTACCTGCTTACCAATATTTTTATCTACCTTTATAACATTGAAAACAAAAGGTACTGCTAAAGGATCATGATAATGTATATAACCACTGTTAAGATACCACTGTCAGAAATAACGGAGCACACTGTCAGAAATATCAGGCTTACAGTGTGTAATAAAATATAACTTAGCCTGAAATGTCAGTTCTTTTTTGTTCTGTTTGTCTATATTGGTGTAGTACAAATTTCCTGTGTTTTTTATGCAAAATTTCAGGGAAAATGACCAACCCATCAATTTCTGAGAATTTATAGAAAATCAGTCAATCAATTATATTGCATCAGCTTATATCTGTGTATTGCTGAAACAGATGGTTAAAATCCCCAACCTCACCCTTGAAACTAAATGAAGGAATGTCTTGCTTTGAATTCACTTATCCCTAACTTAATCTTTTATTTCCAGACAGGATTAACCCAAGTCGATGAATTTGTTTTGGGCACACTGTTAATGAGCCAGATTGTTAGTGATTTCTCACTAGTTGTCCCATACTTCTAGTCTTGTACCAAGCTAAGCTAACCTTTTTCTGTATAAAATTCAGCTGATTTTGATTTTTAAATATGCTTCTATTTTATACATTCTTTTAGATCAGTGATTTCAAAATGGGTATTATTCCATCTCTGTGTTATATTTTGACCTTCGACCCAGCCCAAAAATGCTATTCCAAGGTGATACACCGGAAGGAAGTGACACATTCCAATGGCCAGTAATCGAAAGAGATCACGTGGGTGGATTAAGGCTTATGATATGGGACAAGGTGAAGGTCCCATTGTGCCACTAACAGTGATGCACCGGAAGAGAGTAACCTCTGAACTGCATGACAGTTATTTCCGCTTGATGACGATTAAACATCCGATTCAAAGATCCAGTAGGCGATCGTGTGGGCGTTGAGTTATTATTTAACTCAGTTGAGTTTGGGTCCCAGGGCAGTTGCCAGCAGACTCCCAGAGAGTTAGAGACGAGATGTGGTAGGGAAGGCCACACCCGACCGAGGGGGACCTCAGAAACCCCCGATGTAGTTGTCAGTAGAATTCCAGACAGTAGAGACCAGATGTGGTAGGGAAGGCCACACCCAACCGAGGGGGCCCTCGGAAAGCCCCAATGGAGTGGACCCCAAAATCAGGAGAACAAGAAAGACACAACGTGACGGTCATAACAGTGGGGTCAAAATATGAAGTTTATGTTCGGTCTCCAGCACCCTCTCACATGCAAACCTTGAACAACCCTTTCGAACCCTTGCAATAAAGTGAGAGGTAAATATAATTGTAAAGAAGTCTTCTTGCGTCATTTCTTCCTGCATCGTTTTCCTTCCTGCGTCTTTTATTCTTGCGTCTGTTATCATTGCGTCGGTATGTATCCAGTATATATATGTATGCAACATCTGGAGTTGGTATAAAGATCCAAATAGTTTGGTTTGGTTTGGTTTTATGGCATATCAATCATTGTAGGTTATTTGCTACCAAATCCATTTTTATACATATAAACAGTTCTATTTCAAACAATTCAAATCAGCATAAGTACAGTTTAAATGTCAAACACTTCTATTTGACCCATAGATAGGACCCTATCAGGTGCTATCTAGGAGCGATGGCAATAAAGAGGTACTCCGCATTCCCAAAAGCTCCAGCATTACTAAAGCCTCACATATCAGACTGTTTAGTGTCATAAACAAGACATTCATTTGAGGAGTCTTATCCCTCAGCAGAGATGCAGTTGGTGTATTCAGCAGCCCCAGCTGACTGGGCCAGCTCCAAAAGAGCAGTGGTATATGGAAACATGAAGTCATAATAAATGAAGTGTATTTTTTTATAGAATCGCTGATAAGATATGTTACAAATGCTTAAATAAATATACAAGGTATATCCAAAACATATTGAGACTAAAGCTGTATTTACCTAGATAGAAATTAAAAATGAATGAAATGTTAATTTTCTTCAAAATTATCACCTTGGCATTTATTCCAGAGTTTTCCATTAGTTGAAGCACTTCTGAAGCTCCTCTATTGATATGATGTGAAGCTTTTTATTTATTTCATACCCTAAATGTACTCTAAAGTAACCCTCAATAGGAATTCTTTTTTGGCAACAAGAAAGTCAAATAGAACTAGGGAGTCTGGTTAATATGGAAAATGTACTTACACAATCCAAAGTTTTATCAAAAACTACAGTTCAAAAAGTATTGAAATTGACTTCATATTTTTTTATCCTAACTCATCTAGACTGCTGACTAAATGTTTAAACACCATAATTTTATTATATAAATTGCTCAGCTGTACACACATCTTTATTAAACTTTTGAATTAAAAAATTTAATGAATGAATAAGAAAGCTTTCAAGGATGATTCATTTAGTGAATCTAAAATATAACTTTCATATATAATTCAAACTTGGGTAGGAATCCACTGAAAATGATCCATGAAAACTTTCAACTATCAAAACTTTCAAAAATATTGAACACATTCTGGTCGAACAAAATTGATGGTGAGCCTCCAGTTCTGAAGATCTGGGAAGTATGAAATACCCCTTCATTGTCATTACTCCTAGGTTTACTCTGACCCAGAGTGGTTGTACCTATTATGATCCCATTTATGGGTCAAATAGATTTGTTGGAAAATTTTTTATATTTGATAGGACCATGTACAAAGAAAAACAACAACACAAAAAATATAAATATAAACACAAAATGAATACAATTCCCTAACCTCTAGTGGGGAGTCCCCCCCCCGTGATTTAGTGGTTAAAGAGCTGTTTGAACTCCAGACACACTATTACATTCACTTAATACCCAAGAGAAATGATGAAGAAGTTTTCTCGTGTAAGATTTTGCAGTATTGAAATGTAAAGCTTGGTAGTTATGAGTCAGCACTCAGTTGCATAATCAGTTGACTTACCTGTTGAAGTAAGATTTATTTCAAAAAACAGTATTAGAAAAAATACAATTTTGGGCAGCACAAGGCTCCAAGCTTTTTGTGGGGAAGGGAGAAGGAGAGTGGTCATGCCTGACTATGAATCTAATGAGTCCCTATCTAGCCATATTCGCCGACCCATTCATACCATACAATAAGGCATTCATCCTTCAGCAGGTACGCCGCAACCACCAAAATACCGCATTTGCTCTATGAGAAAAGCCCTACTTAAAAACTCCAGATGGAAATGCATGATTTTATTTTACAAAGAATGATCTATGTGCAATTGGTGGATATGATGGGGATAGGAGAAAAAACCCTGAGAAAAAAAAATTAGAACAAAAGAAAAACCCATTTTGGTTACCCTCCCATCCCCCCGTCTATAATATGGAGGCCGACTGTTTTCCCCTCTCTGAGAGGACCAAAAACAAGCCAGACCTTCTGTTATATTTTGACCTTCGACGCGGCCCAAAAATACTATTCCAAGGTGATACACCGGAAGGAAGTGACACATTCCAATGGCCAGTAATCAAAAGAGATCGCATGGGTGGATTAAGGCTTATGATATGGGACAAGGTGAAGGTCCCATTGTGCCACTAACAGTGATGCACCCGAAGAGAGTAACCTCTGAACTGCATGACAGTTATTTCCGCTTGATGACGATTAAACATCCGATTCAAAGATCCAGTAGGCGATCGTGTGGGCGTTGAGTTATTATTTAACTCAGTTGAGTTTGGGTCCCAGAGCAGTTGCCAGCAGACTTCCAGAGGGTTAGAGACGAGATGTGGTAGGGAAGGCCACACCAGACCGAGGGGGCCCTCGGAAAGCCCCGATGGAGTAGACCCCAACATCAGGAGAACAATAAAGACACAACGTGACGGTCATAACAGTGGGGTCAAAATATGAAGTTTACGTTCGGTCTCCAGCATCCTCTCACATGCTAACCTTTCGAACCCTTGCAATAAAGTGAGAGGGGAATATTTTTCTAAAGAAGTCTTCTTGTGCCTTCCTTCCTGCGTCTTTATCATGCGTCGTTTATTCATGCGTCTGTCTTTGATGTTGTTTCGTGATGCTGAATGATGATGTAGATGACTATACAACACTTCTCTAATGGGGGAAGGAACGAAACTAATTGGACAAAAGAAACACTGGGTAGGGTGCGGTACAGGAGATTAATGTGGGTTACAGGAATGAAGATATGATATTGAAAATCCAAGGTCTTCAGAAAAGTGGAAAAGAATAGAAAGATAAGGTAAGACAAAGAATGGGGGGGGCGGGGAAAATCTTGGAGTCTAGCCCCTAGATGACGGGATCCTGGTGAAGGGTTTGCCCACGTGCATGTGGACATCACTGGACTATTGCCTTTATGTGAGGGTCAATCGTATCTACTGACTTGCATTGATCGGTTCAATCGCTGGTGCGAGGCTTTTCCCATGTCGGATATCACTGCATAAACCACAGCAAAGCTGGGTATCTCGTTTTGGTGTCCCAGCTGTAATTACCACGGACAGAGGGAAACAGTTCACTCAAGTCAAATCTGAGCGGTAGGATGAAACAGTCAAATTGACTGGAAATTCTTCCAGCTAATTTGACAGATTCATTCTACTCCGCACGGCAGTGAAAGACGACTTAAAGTCTTCATCTGCTGAGATGGTTTATGGTTGGCTATGAAAAAGGTGAAAAAAGAGTGATCTGGGGAAAAGAAGAATAATTTGGTCAGGCCATCGCCTGGTAAGAAACGAGACTTCACAAGGGTATCGGCCTGTTGGTACGAATCAGTACGAGTTAAAGTGGGATGCAGAACCAAGGAAGGAAAGATTTTATAGATATTGGGGCATTCCATTATGAACATGAGGTTAAGTCCATTCTCTGGACAGTAATTGGTTGCTGGCTTATAGAGTGGATATATTGGTGTGTTTATATATATATATATATATATATACGGGCTTGCTTCAGTCACCTCGCGTGCTCGGTATTGAGTTACAGTTTTGAACATTTTTTGTTCGTTTTTTGTTCGTTTTTTGTTTTGTGATTCAGTATTAAGTTACTGCCATCATATTTTTTTTTTTTTGCTGGCAACTAGACGCTAGTTGCTCCCCTCTTTCCCACATACTAGGTCCAGTAGTTAGAACTTATCATCAAATAGTCGGCCGCGAATGTTTATTTATTTCTAAAAAGAAATAGATGAATTTGCGGCTCTCATCATTCTTTTTCTCATCAGTTTTTCACTTCACAACCCAGCTCTAGTGAGCCATTTTTTTTTTTTTTTTCTTCCATGTAGACAAGTCCTGCCTACAAGTAAGTTACGCTCTCCTGGTTGCCAACTGCAACTATGGACGATTCGCCTCTAATGGGTTCTCCAAAGGGATCCCAGAAAATTTTGGGGGCCTCCGCAGAGCCTTTCTGAGGGTCAACAGAAAGAAGCTGTGAACTGGAAAACATCTCAGCCCACTAAGGAAGCCTTCCCAGCTAAGCCGTAAGAACGGGCGGTCAACAATGAAAACACAAATTGGCCAGTCCTTCCAGTCTCTCTGCCCTTAAAAACCAGAGAAACAGCACCTTCAGCCAGTCCCATCAAGGCATTACAAGGTTTAACTGAAATTCCAAGTCACATTGCAATGTTAACCCCCATGGAAAGTCCATTAAAAAAGTCCAGAGAACTACGAAAGTAACAGGGTGGGCAATTATGCCTCATATTTTCAAGGCAATGTCATCTTGCCTATCCCAAAAAATATCAGAAGTCCTCGAACCCCGGATACTCCCGCTCGTTGTTGTCGACATTAAACCCAGGAAATTGGCGGAGCTAAAAAAAGGATACTTTTGAGGAGCTCATGCGTATAGCAGGATTCCCTGGACAATACTTCTGCAGACGCAATTTCGCAACCTGGGATGTACTGCTAACAAAATAGCAAGCAGATAAGTTGGCGGAGAGCTGCATTTCAACAAGTGCTTCCTACTCCAGCTGGAATATATTGGTACACGTAGGATCCGTGTAACAGTCTGCAATGTCCCGGTGAACCTTCCAGGAGACGTGATGACTTCTTTTTAAAATGCTTTCGGCTGAGTGGAGGACAGTACACAAAGATTATATATTCTAGCTGTACCTCGACAGGGAAGGTTTTCAGGCCACCCCGGACACATTATACTCCCGGGATAGCCAAATGATGGTGGTAGTGGAGGGCAAGAGGCGGTACTGCTGGAACTTTAAGTAGGTCGACCACCTTGCGAAAGCCTGTCCCAAAAAACAACCGATACCATACAGCAACCAAAAGAACCGGAAACCAATACCACCAACACGGCTCTAGAAGCAGAAAAGCCAGCGGATACCGACAACGAGTGGACGCAAGTCACTCGGAGAAGGAAAAAAGACCCATTGAAAGCTCCGGTGAAACCAAACCGACCAGCGCCCAAACAAACTACCCCAACATCTTCACCGGTGACTAAGAATAAAATCCACTACTTTCTTCTCCAGTGACCCAAAAGATACCTTCGACAGCAACACATGACTCCTGCTGCAGCATCGTCGCCATCACATACCCCAAACCAAAGAAGATCCAGAGCTCAAAAGAAATCTCAATGGACATAACCCAGAATTTAAATAGAAGAAGGGACAGTGGAGAAAGCTTGGCGAAAAAAAAAACCTGCCTCTTTAGGGCCAAAAATACTCCCAACCCACCGCCCCAACAACAACCTTAACAAGATTAATCCCAACAATCCCCCACAAACTCGTCAAACTCACCTACAAACTCATTCAACCCGTTCACAAAGTCATCAAACCCATTCAATCATCCCTCCTAACGCTCCATCCGAGCCTTTCCACTCTCTCACTCTCCTCCCTCTCTCTCTCTCTTCTCTGGAACCATGCCGTTGTAACCTGTTCTCTGACACAGTCGGAGAACAGGTTACAACGAAGCCCATCAAAGAACTCTGAAGCCGGTACAGAACCAAATCGATCTTGCCGGCAGAAAAAAAAAATACAGGCAGCAGTGGCTCTGTGTTCTACTGATCTGGAAGCCATTTTAGATTTCCAGCCCCGAAAGACTCTCAAGCCACTTCTGGAATTAGAAAAAGTAAAAAAAAAAAAAAAGGTTTCCAATCCGTTCAATTTTATGGGTGCACCCATGGTGACCACCTTCGTCCGCTCGGCTGGCATCTGTATGGAAATTCCTGGAGAAGGCTTGCCAAACCGATGCGGGTGTTAGGCTGTTGGAATTGGAGCACCCCTCCATGAAAAAGATTTTATCATTCTGTGCAGGGCGGGTCCTGATTTACGCTCATCCCTCTTTCTATAGATCTCTAAAGGTGATGTTGGAGGAGTTACCACTGAATTCGTCACCGGCTCTCTGAGGCCAGCCGTTGATATCCTCACTCGCGAGGATTGAGGGATCAAAGCAAGTGTGTGAACTCTTGAACCTCAGTGTGAATGTTGCTGCATTGCAAAGGACTCACTTCACTTGCGCAGAGGACTGTCTGGTGTTGGAGGGCAACTTTGTAGTCTTTTCAGCATTCGGCAGCCGCTGCAGCGCCGGAGTCTCTCTACTAGTTGGACGCAGCCTTAATGCGATTGTCAATCTTGTCTTTGCAGATGACAGGAGCCGGCTGGTTGTTGCTGAGGTTCCCGTTAAAAGCTTCGAGTTCCAGGTAGTCGTGGTTTATGCGCCCCATAGCGCTGGCGAGAGGCGCTCCTTTTTGCGACGGTTGGGGCTGTTCCTTGACGATCCGAAACGGCTAGTCTTAGTGGGTTTCTGGAATGCGATCATTGAGCCCAAGTTAGATAAGGCCGGATGGGGTGCTAGTTAATCGGATAGGTGTGATCGACTTGCTGGCCGAGCACGATTTGGTCGACAAGTTTCGTCGGGATCACCCAAGGCGGAAGATGTGAACTTGGCTAATTGATTCGCCCTCTGGCCAGATTCAGACTTATCTAGACAGAGTGTTAGAAAAGCCGATAGTGATTTCGTTACGTGTCCCACGTTCCACTGGATAGCGCAGACTAACCATAAATTTGTTAGGGTCAGTCTGCGGCTAGCTAATAGGCTTAGTTTGGCCGGCTACTGGAAGTTCACTACCTCCTTAATGGAGATAGGGGACTTCTGGGACCGGCTGGAAACCTTAATTCAGCGGGCGTTAGTGAGGGCGGTTACCAGGAATAAGTGGTGAAGATCCCTTAAGTATAGGATTAGGGGCTCCGCCATCAAATACGGTCGACAGCTCAAACTAGATCGGACAAAGACGGCGATTTCTTTATACGATAGTCTTTCCCGGGCGGTGGAGTGGGGTATTCCCTAGCCGTAGATCTAACTTGGCGGGACCGTGGGCGTGAGGCTAGCGAGCGCTACAAGGAGTACGTAGTTAGATCTAGGTTAAAAAGAGTTCCTAACGAAGTCGTGAAATGCAATGCGTTCGCGCGAGGAAGAAGTACGAATGTTTCTCCGTCGGTATATCGAGATCGTCAAGTCCCTGGATGGGCACGCGCTACGGTAGAATCGTGAGATGCGCGGGGCCTTTCAGGTGCACTTCCGTGATCGCTTTGTCCGCTGTCCAGACCTCCTGATTCAGGAATTTCGTAGCTATATAGCCGACTTCCTCCACCTGAAGCGGCTTGCTGCGAGGGTGTGGTTACTGAATGTGAAGTCCGTGATGCATTGAAGCAGGTTGGCTTCAATAAATCGGCAGGACTAGATGGTTTTCGCTACGAAGTGTACTTGAGGATGTCGCACATATTTGTTCCTATTTTGACGGGTATGTTCAACCATTGGTTTGCCCAGGGAGACATTCCTGGTAGCATGACCAAAAGTGTGACCACATTGCTGAAGAAAGGTGGCAAGCATGTTTGGGAGGACTTAGATGATTACAGGCCCATAACTCTGCTAAAACACAGTTAAAGATTTTGGCCCGGGTCTTTGCGAACTGTTTGCAGCTTGTCATCAGCGATCTGACCGGACCTGAGTAGAACTACGTTGTGAAAGGAAAATCAATCCAAGACAACTTGCATCTGGTTCGCGAGGTCATAAAAGGGTTTTAAAAAAAAGGCACTTAAGCCGGGCTGATAGGACACAAATGCTGTGAAGAAGGCGGTTGAGAGGTATAAAGTAGCAGGTGCCAAAATCAATTTTGATACGAGCGAAGTTCTGCGGTTGGGTGCCAGGAGGGGTGGTGTTCCTCTGCCAAGACCCTTCCGCTGGATTGACGGACCCATCCTCATCCTCCGGTGTGGTTCGGGCCGGCTTCTAACAGGAGCGAAATGGGTCGGAGGTACGGGCCAAGGCAGAAGGCCAAGTGGATACCTGGATTCGAAGGCGGTTGTCTTTAAAGGGCCGGACGGAGTTGTGTGCCGTGTACATCTTCCCCTTGATCCTTTACCAGTTGTCTGTACTTCCCCTGCCTAAGGGTCACCGGCTGGCGCTAACACAATCTCTCTCCAAATTACTTTTGAATGGTCGAAGGACGATAGTCCGTAGACAGGTCTGCTGCCTACCTCCTCGAAATGGGGGTCTAGGGATGCCTGATCTGGAGAGCCACTGGCTGGCTGAAAGACTGGCTTACCTGGGCCGATCTTTGTCGGAGGGACATGTTGTAGGGACGAAAGGTGAGAGATGCCTTTCTTCTAAAGCCGAAGATCGTCGTCAGCCTAGGGATGAATCACCATTCGCCCGCGAGTGCCGTAAGGCCCGCTGTAACCTTCCTGGATCCAGTGACCTTTCTCGGTCTCGAAAGGAACTGTATTGGGAGTTAGAAGTGGGTTCTGCTTCGGATCCTCTTGTGGAGAGGCTCGTTTGGTCGCTGGAGGAGGCTTGCTCTCAATAGAATTGGGCACCAGGTTTGGGCTTCTTGAATAATTCTAAGTTCTCGTTCACCTGGCGGCTTGCACGGAGTGCGTTGCCCCTTGCCAACTGGGCTTTCAAAGCGAGTTTGGCAGACATGCCCGATTGCCTCCGCTGTGGCACTTGCTTGGAAGAAACTGTTTCACACCTTCTACTTCTGCGAACGGGTTCGCCCATTTTGGAATCACGTCGGGGAGAGGACGGTCCGCATCGATCCCAAAGAGCTCGCGCTGATAGTCTACTGTCCTGCTTGGTTTCCCATTCTTCTGCAGGAAAGGTATGAACCCCCTTACCCCCCTCCAGCTAGTACAACTACAGTTCTTCCACAAGGAATGGCTTTGGCATTAAATAACCCTTGAAGATTGATATGCCACTGAAAACAAAGAAACCAAACTAACCTAACCTCTAAGCATGAAATAAGCAAGTCTTACCCAGAATAACCCACAAACTAGACCAATTTCTATAACCCTAGTAGGCAACATATAAAAAGACACCAACTATATATAAAACACTTGACCTAATGAATGCATGGGTGTAGAATAATTAGAGTGGAAATTAATTATATTAATTAGTTTATTGATAACTGCTTATATTAATTATTTTATTGTTTAGTTTCATGAGGTTGTGGGCTGGTTACAAATCTTTGAGTGTAAGTGTAGTTCCCCGCAAAGGTCAAACGCGTGCACAGGTGGTGACCAGATTTAAACACCTCACGTCAAAATAACATTGGGGAAGACAGGATATGGATAATAAACTAATCAAAGATTGTCAACTGGCGTGTGGGAAATAAAGTTAATGACGCATATTCTAATATGAGTTGCTGATGCAATAAATAAGAAGATATTATTTAAGAAAAGATGATTTTGGATTCAGGAGAGTTGAGTTTTGTAACCCAAAGGGACAAGGTCGGTTTGACGTTGGTGCAGATTAGTGAGAGACGGAGAGGTGGATGACTTTTTGTGGCCGCAAGTGAGATTCGCTCATAAATCCTTGCAGGGTTTTCCTCTCTCCTAATGTTTGCGTCGGACTGCCTAACAAAAATTTTGACTGTATGAATAAAGACTTTTTCGTATCTGTATAATAGTTGCCTGTTGAATTTTTTTAATTGTAATATTCAACAGGGTCCATCGTGCTACATGGGCAAGAAACTGACAATTGCCAAGTACCACTGACTCAGTCTCTATCCTAACTTAAATATATATGCTCTATCAATGATGTTGAGCACTCTTTATTAATAAATATAGCAAACTAGATCATCAATATATATATATATATATATACAAAATTATTCATATATATATATAAACATAATTCTTGTAAAAAATGATGAAATTATTTACTTAAGGATTGGCACTTCTACCAAGTTCAGTATTGTATATGTGCACTCTGTCTCGGAATAAAGAGTCACTGTTACAGTACTTTTGTTGAGGAACAGAGTGTGTACTAATTCCAAAATTACAAGGGCCATTAAATAAGTTTCCGGACTTTTTTTGTACATGCATTTAAAATCGTCGTACGCTCTTGACAATTCACTATGTTATTGCTATACATCTTATGAGATGACTGACCAATT
The DNA here is from genome assembly GCA_963585895.1 of Sepioteuthis lessoniana. Classification (NCBI taxonomy): domain Eukaryota; kingdom Metazoa; phylum Mollusca; class Cephalopoda; order Myopsida; family Loliginidae; genus Sepioteuthis; species Sepioteuthis lessoniana. The sequence continues at coordinate 27,538,966 of OY757944.1, forward strand.
TTTATGATTTCAGATTCAAATTAACAGCTACAGTAGCAATTGGAATACACCCTACTAAAATCTGATTGTCACAGCTGGTGAATTTCAAAAATGCAAATGTGAGGATACTGGATGTGAGGACACTTTAGAAGAACGATATGCAATAAAATTCTATTTTAAACTTGGAAAAAATGCCACAGAAATTTATGGAATGCTTCAAACTGCTTTTGGACAATCTTGCATGAATTGAGCATCAGTTTTTGAGTGGCATAAGAGATTCAAAGTAGGCAGGGAGTCTGTGAGGGATGATGAGAGGTGTGGGAGGAGTAAGAAAATCAGAACACAGTTGATTGGCCAAATAAAGAATTTCATGGATAAGGACCGTCGTATGTCTACAGAGACAATAAGTGCACAGTTTGATGTCAAGTGTGGGAACTGTACACACAATTATTCGCGAGGAACTGAAGATGCGGAAGATTTGCGCGAAGTTTGTTCCAAGGGTGCTCAGAGAAGATCAGAAAGAAAGACGTGGTCATGACAGCAGGGAGATGGTCGAGCTGATCAATTCAGATCCCGCAGTTCTTGATGCTCTGGTGACCTGCGATGAAAGCTGGATCTACTGCTATGACCCAGAGACCAAAAGACAGAGTTCCCAGTGGAAGCATGCTGACTCTCCCAGACCCAAGAAGGCCAGACAAAGTAAATCCACCCTCAAACTTTTGATTATCCCTTTTTTTTTTTTGACAGCACTGGCATGATCAACATGCACTGGATTCCCACTGGACAGACAGTCAACAAGGAATACTATGTTGAGGTTTTAAGGGAGTTCAGGTAGAGATTCCGTCGGAAGATGCCAGCACTCTTCAAATCGGGTCAGTGATATTTCCACTAAGACAATGCACCAGTCCACAACTCCATCCTTGTCACAGACTATTTGACCAAGATGGGTACAAGACAGTTCCTCAGCCTCCCTATAGTCCAGACCTTGCTCCCTGTGACTTTTGCTTATTCCCTAAGCTCAATGAAAAACTTAGAGGCTGTCGTTATGAGACAATTGAGGAGATGAAAGAGGCTGTGACGAAGGTCATTGATACGCTCACACAAGAGGACTTCCATGGGGCCTTCCAGAAGTTGTTGGAACGGTACAACAAGTGCATTGCAGCCGGAGGAGATTACTTCGAAGGGGACTAGAGTTTCATGTGTGTACTATCAATAAAAGTGTCCATACAAAAAAGTCTGGGAACTTATTGAAGTCCCCTCGTATTATGAATACAATAGAATATAAAATATGTAGCTGAAATCCGATATTTCAAAAAGTGTAAAATTTAATATTTCCTCAAAATAAATACAATATAAGAAAAAACAAACATATAAATACATAAACGATTGCTAAGGAGAATCAAAAGTTTTGCAATATTTTAGTAAAGTGAGGCACAATTCGACAGCTTTGGACTATTAGCTAGTGTCACGAAGGACATGACTCCAAATGAGCTGCGAGATGCTAAGCTCATCTGATACTCTATATGTACTACTCACCGAATTTGCCTCTTTGGTTTAGAGCATGACCTTGGAATCCACAGTTTTAGGCCTACCTGACCTTGCCTGATTATTGAGGTTCTTGCGACCAGAAAATTTCTTCAACCATTTGGTTACTGTACTGTAATTAACTGCACCTTCACCTTTCTTATAAAAGTTGAAAAACTTATTCAGAGTTAATTTCTGTGCAGGTAAGGCCCATGCAAAGATGAGAAGTGAGTTACAAATTTAAAAAATGGACAAAACAGAGGCCCAAGCAATCATAAAATATCTGCAAAAGAAAGATATGGCAGCCAAGGAAATTCATGAGAACATTGTACAGATACTTTTCTATGCAACTGTCAACAAGTAGGCTGCAAAATTCAAGTGGGGGAGAGATAGCACTGATGATGACCCTTGGTCATCCATAAACCTCAACCACTGAAGAACAAGTTTGTCTGATTCACAGTATGGTTTTGGATGACAGACAACTTACTGTCCATCAGATAGCTCACTCCATAAGTATTTGTTCTTTTAACTGAGATCTTGAGTATGAACAAGCTATCTGCAAGCTGGGTCCCAAGAATGCTGACACTAGAGCACAAGCTGAAAAGGGTTGACGTTTCCTGGACACTTCTGACTTGCTTTCAGGATAACCCTAAGAAGATTTGTAACTCATAATGAAACCTAAGTTCACCACTTTGAACCTGAATCAAAGATTCAAAGCAAACAGTGAAAACACTCTGGTTCTTCATCCCAAGTAGGCTGCATCTGTTGGCAAGATAATGGCTTCTGTTTTTTGGATTCTGAAGGCATAATCGTGATAGAGAAAACTATTAAGGCATCAAAATTAAGACAATTGAAGGAAACAATCAAGTTGAAACACAGAAGAGAACTGACTACAGATACGGTCTTGCTTCTGGATAATGCACTCATTCACACTGCTCAGGTTACAGTAGATAAAGCAGCCACCTGTGGCTTTGAATAGCTATACCATCGCTCTTGTGATTCTATCGGGGTCAGAGAAATTTTATTAACCAGAGAAAAAGAACTCGATTTAGATTTTAGAATTGAGAGATGCATTACAAATGTGTAATGGCGTAATGGCTTTTTGAAGTGTAATGTAAATAAAAATTGTTTTTATGGGAAAGGATTTTGATAAAATGGCAAATTATTGTGGAAAAGAACGAAAAGCAAACATGTTGTTATTGTTAACTGCGAGGGTCACGTGTCAAAAGATTATCAGACCAGGCGATATGGTTATTCCAAAGGAGAGCCAGGGGAACCGAAAGTGGTCAAAGGGACTAGATAACAGTATAGGAAATGCCTTGGGGCCACTCAGGAAGAAGTAAAAAGCAGGGTGACCCTGGTAAGACCGATGAATAAAGCCTATTGGATGTGCAGACGAATTGGTCATTTATTCGCTGACTGTGCCCTGCTAAGGTGTTGGCGGTGTGGAAAGCCGAGTTACAATGAAAAGCGTTATCCCGGCAAGAATCGAAAAATCCCAATGGCTTTCTTGGAGAAACCAACAAGTAAAACCTGTTGAATCTGCGGCCGGTTTGGACATCTCTCTGCTTGCGGCGTGCTGTGGAGAGCTAGGACATGATAAAAGGCATTATCCTGTCCAGGTTGAAGACCCGTATGACAGGGTTCTGCCCTGGTCCTAATGGCTAGGGTAGCACAGAAATGGGAAAGGAGAGCTTGAGTATCTTCGATACTCATGGAGGGAAGAGATTTCACATATCACATTGCCACCTCAAGTTACTATGACTTGCGAAGGAGTAATAGCTACTGAGAAAAGTGTGGAAAAACAAGTGATCCCAGTGGGAAAGTATAGTGGTGAGGAGGAAGAAATGACACTTTGTGAGGCTGTGGTGAAGGGTGGAGGAACCCTTCCCATATTGATAACTAATACAGGGAATAAGACTAAAAAGGTCCTAAGAGGTGAAGAGTTAGGGCATGCCCCGTCGCTAAGGAATAAAATCGAGTGGAATCGGCATAGGGGAAAATAAGCAAGTATCGGGTGGACAGAAGTAAAGTCAACATAGTAGCCCTAGAGGGTTTTCGAAACAGAGTCACTTGATTGTTGAAGGCCAACCGAGACGTAGTGGCTAATTCCGACAAGGAGTTAGGACAAACACAGACGGTAAGGATGAAAATCGATACTGGTGATCATCTACCGATCAAATTGAGACCCATCCCCCGAGTGTAATCGTGGAAGAAGCTGTAAAAGATATGTTGGAGGTGGGTGTAGGGTACTAATGGTGCTGAATGAAAAGACAATATTAACAATAGGGCTACAAAAAATAATGAAATTTATTTCTTTGTTGGGAGCTGAAATGTAGAGGTGTATACAGCGATTCGTATATCAAGTCACTACCGTAAAGGCTAGTTCTGGCAGCAGCGTGGATAGGATTTTTATCCGACTTGAAATTGTAATATGACACCGTTGTTTGAAGATCAAACGAACAAGGCGCTGCTGAGAAAACAGTTAATACGTATCAATCCGGGCTGGAGTGAGTAATTGATCTGTGTTGTCTGGAAAATTGTGTGTTTTTATAGCATCAAGCTGGATCACGCGCGCATGTGTTGACTTTCGAAAATTCTTTAGGCACGTATTTTAGAGACCTCCTATGGGTCCTAAAAACCATTTTCAATGGTTTATTTTTTTAACATCTGCGTGGGCGTGTGCTGGAGATCTTTGCGCCAACTTTGATCCGTTTTTTTTCCAGAAAATTCTTTTGACAAGGAAATTGCATCATTTCCTATATGGGGATGATTGAATGATTCATACCCATCTGGAGTTTCCCCAATTGTAATGGTAGAGAAAAAGGATTGTGGCCACAGATTTTGTGTGGACTTTCGACAGCTAAACGCAGTGACAAAGCCATTGGCAGTGTCTGTGCCTCTCATCAATGATATATTGGCGCTGTTCGGAACGGTCACTTGTGTAGAGAAGAGGAAAATCTCGTATTTTGGTTTGGCGCTCAATTTATTTCAACACTTAATTTCACCCAATCAGGATGACTTATCCTATTCAGCCCGGACCTTCATTTCTGGTTTGCAAAACGGGTGAGCGGCCAAACCCACTCTCTTTGGCTTGAGACGGCGACCAGAACAGACGTTCCTCTGGCCGTCCCTACTTAGCGATGCTTGTTAGCTAGACAAGCCGCCCAGTGTGGACATCTCACTGTGGCTTTAACACTAGCAGCAGCAACATGGACACTCAACGAGGGAACCATCTAATTTATGGATTTCCTATGAGGAATCCCAGTTGAACATAAATTAAAAACATACAACATGCCTCGCACAGGCCCAACTTTGTGTCACCCCAAAATTGGCTATGTCGATCTGAGCGTAACTCCGCTCTCGACACTAGTTCCCTTTTCACCTCTGTTTCACACATGGAGACAACGCAGACTCTCCCCCAAATACCAGATACAAAACTACACGGTGACTCTAAACACAATCCCTCACACGTCCTGCAACACACGCAGCCATATTAACATCCCGCTACGCCATTTCTTCTCCAACACTAACAAGCCTAAACTCCACGAGTCTTGCAGCACCAAAAGCACACCATATTCAATGCTGCAAATAAAAAACTTTCTTTGTTGTGTTGTTAAAGAAAAGTTTCGTAATTCATTTGTGTTGCCTAAAAAAATAGTGTTAGAGAAATTAACAATTTCCCGAAACGCTATACTTGCTTTTAAACTCTTGAAAATGACTAAAATCATGGAATCTCAACTGTTGCCACCCAGGTGGGTTTAGAATTATCTGAAGTATGTAAAGGGAGTTCCATAAGGAGAATGAAACTGATTTTCTCGTTATCCATAATCGAGCTGCCCAAGGAGTGCTCGGCATCGAGAATGTCTATCTCTTCCCTACCACCCCCCAAAAACTGAAGAAAGTTTTGAAGAGAACTCGTTTGTAAAGTTATTTAACAGAAATTCAAGTAATTGGACAGAACTATGGGAACCTATAACCAAGAAATTTCCCCGAGTAACCTTTAAAAGAATGCCTAAGTAATTGAAGCCCTTAGAGAAGATAATGTTTGAGCAGTTGAAAGTAAAATTAAATGTCATAAAAGAAACGAACACAGCGTGGAAAAATAACCTAGAATTAATTATAAGTTGGTCCGCTATGCTAGGAAATATAATTGTTTTAGCAGTAGTAATATCAACCCTATGGGACCTAAAAAGACGTATAAAATGTTACTAATTAAAAAGGTATAGGCGGTTGTAGTTGGAGAGATGAGGGTTATTAAGTGTACGTCATCGAAGCCTGTTGAATTTGACTAAATTGGACTCGACGAAAGAAGTTTCTTCCTCAAGCGAAGCTTCCCAAGGAAAAAATAGAAAGAAAACCACATAGACTTTAAACTTTATATCACTTATAAGTTATATGTTTCGAACCCAAATATGTGAAAAGAAAGTATCCATTTGCAAGTCTGTAAAAATTCATTTCTTTTTGCATATGACTTAACTGTTAATTAACAAGGGGTATTACGACCTCCAGGGAGTCAAATGTATTATATCCGGCTACAGAGGAAGAGAAAACTTTTTTGTTCTACCGAATTGTAGATTCCATTGAATGTTTAATGAAATCGTATTTTTTTTTTTTTTTTTTTTGCTTAGACAAACTTTCTTTAAAAAAAGGAATAGGTGGGTTTTTCTTTAAAAAAAAAGGAATAGGTGGGTTTTTAGGCATGTTATTTATAGCTAAATGACAAAAAAAAAAGGAAGTAATGTGACCCCATAAGAATCAGAGACTAGTCAAAGAAATTTATTAAGTAGAGAAAAAGAACCCAATTTGGATTTTAGAAGAATAGAGAGATATATTACGAATGTGTAATGGCTTTTTGAAGTGTAATTAAAAAAAGTTGGTGACCACAGTCGAGGACGACCAGGAGGCTCCCTTTTCAATAGCTACTACACCAAGGTGTAGGTAGGGCGCTACTCCTTTCCCTAGACTGCTCCACTTTACCCTTGATACATACCTTATATTGCTGAGTGTTAAGCAAGGAGGTATCAAGAACCATTTGGTATGACGCGACCATTGGCGAACACTACCCACTAGGTCAATGACCCGGTTAAAGTGTAGTGTAGATAAAAATTATAGTTTTATGAGAAGGGATTTTTTTAGATGGAAAATTATTGAGGTATAAGAATCTTATGTGGTGTATGATAGTGGCCTGGACTACCCACCACACTTTCTCATAATGCATTAGATTATCTTGTTGATAGTCTAACACTGAATTGTTTGAGAAGGAAAAATTACATAACACGAAAAGTTATCTTGCTGTTTTTACCCCCACGTTATCTTGCTGTTTTTACTTCTTGTATATGAAAGCTGTAAAGAAATTATATGAAAGAAGACAGGAAGAGAAGATAGGAGACTGAGATATCTTTTATATTTTGCCTTTATTTCCGGGTTTAACAACCATTCAGTGGGTGAGGAAATTTTTATCCTGAATACAAATGAATTGGTTGCGTATCCCAGTTAAGGTGTTAAAATGTGTTAGTCGTTCTTGAGTATATGTCCAAATTTGGTATTATATTTAAACCATTAACGACGTGTTAAATGTTTTTGGGATATGTCTAAATCCGGTGTTTTCAGTTGTAGTCGTTAAGTCCGTTATATGGTATCCTAATTGTGATTCTGACGAGTCCATTGTTTGGCGTTTTTAGTCGTGGGTCGTTGGTAAAAGAGACGGCTGCTACTAGTGGAAAGGTTAGCCAAAGCGTCGTCTAAAGACGGTCACATAGCCCCTTCCACCAGTAGCAAAAAATATTTCGGCGTTGTCACTCCACTGGTCACTGCTGGAAGAGACAGGCTTCTTTCTTTTGCCGAGAGGGTTCTTTCTTTGCGCATGCGCCACCTCTTTTCCTATCGGGGGCTTCTGGTGGAGTTGCATTTTTTGTATCTTTTTTTTATTTAATTTTGTTTTATTTTCGTTTAACTTACCTTTACTAATTCCCACACATTATCCAAAGCGACCATTTTCTAATTTTAGATAAAGCGTCAATATGGAATTTAACTTTTTCTAAACAATTCCGATTTGGTAAAAAATTGACATTTTTTTTTATTCTGTGATGGGTGAAATGTCAGTGGTCACTACTTGGAGTGAGGGATTAGTTCTCTCGAGGTTTTGTTTGAAACAAAACACCGTGTGTCGTTCCAAAATTAACAACACAAAGAATATGATCAAAGCAGAAAAAGAAATTTCACACCAACGAGAATGTAAAACAAATAATTTTGAATAACGAAAAACAAACGAGGAAAAGTTAATACACCGTTCGAATATATTTGTTATGTATTTGTGTGTGTGTGTGGATATGTATAATACAAATGCGTCAGCTGAAATGGTAGTGAGTGTTGTTCAAAATATTTGTGTGTACATGTGTTCATCGTCCAGAAAGAGAGTTAAAATTCAACAAGTCCTCTTTACATATAATTTTCGAATCACTCGCACTTTGGTTCAAAAACTCAGGGAGGGAAGTTAACAAAGCCCCGAATGTTGCCGTCCAAGACAGAAGTAAACCAAGAATCTTCGTATAGAAGGTAAGAGAAAAAAGTAATAAAAAAGGGGTTTAAGAACAACGGAACGGGAGGAGTATCTCAACTATTAACGTATAAAAAATAAGTATATTTCAGAGACAAATGAACACTTTTATCCCACCGCAAAAAATTATTTCGAAGGAAATAAATCTAACACATACGTTTCCACTGACATTGCACTAATTTCTTTGTGCATAGTTGAACTAAAAACACAAAATTTGATTCTAACTCACAGACACACACACACACATACACACACAAAAAATGATAAAATGAATAAATAAAATAAATTAAAGGGTTGAATTGGAAACTCAAACGGATCGTTGGACCGAAACAAGGAAAGTTGTACATTACAAAAACAATTTTTCACTGAAATACCAATATGGTGTCTGAATTCAAGGTTCTCTTTTCTTTCTTCTTTCTTTTGTTTCAAATTTCTGGCAAGTGATTTTCACAAGCGAGAAATAATTTCCTTCGCTCTTCCAGTTGGATGTATCCTTTTCTCCGTGGCTTCTAGACAATTCTAAAGGATGGTACTTGAGTAATTAAACGTTTTTCGTTAAATTTCTTCCACTGTTTGTCCTTCTTTAAAAAATGTCGTCCAAGATTTACTCACATTGATTTGGGGGAACTCAGTGACTTTTCTGTTTCCTTCCAAAAGAAACCAATTCTAGGCTTCTCCTCTATCGTGAAAAAGCATTAACTCTTTCTTTATGAAAAAAATGCCTCCCAAGATTTACTCGCTTTGAATAAGGATAGCTCATCAACTTTTCTGTTTCCAACGGAAAGAAACCACTTTTAGACTTCCCTTCAACTGCGGAAACCAATTAACTCTCACTTAATTAATTATAAATTTTACACCGTTCCTGGTACACCAGTGGAATCTGAAAAAGGCAGACCTTGCTTTTAACTTTTCTCTTACAGACTGTCAGGTAGATTGGCTGAGGTGCCCGTGAAAAGGCAGACTTTGCTCTCAAACCCCTCTCTGACAGATTGACAGACTCTGGCTAACAGTCGTTTAAATACTCATAATGGGACAGTGACGGTCCAACTTTAGAAATAAGCCAATGACATTCGAGCTATTTCTAACATCAATTTACATATTCCAAAAATATACATGTGTGTATATGTACGTGTAGAACAAAGGCACACAGCAGCGGAGTATGTGTCTGCTTGTTATATGTATAGAGTTTCGGGAAATTGTTAATTTCTCTAACACTATATTTTTTAGGCAACACAAATGAATGACGAAACTTTTCTTTAACAAAACAACAAAGAAAGTTTTTTTTTATTTGCAGCATGGAATATTGGATTTGCTTTTGGTGCTGCAAGACTCGTGGAGTTTAAATTTGTTAGTATTGAGACGAAATGGCGTCATGAGATGTTGAGAAGGCAGCGTGTGTTGTCGGACGTGTGAGGGATTGTGTTTTTTGCATTTTTGACAAAAGACATGTTGCAGTTGTAGGAATTGAACTTTGGATGTCACCGTGAGTTTCGTGTCTGGTATTTGGGGAAGAGTAGGCGTTATCTCCATTAATGTGGACCAGAGGTGAAATGGGAACTTGTGTGTCGAGAGCGGAGTTACGCTCAGATCGACATAGCCAATTTTGGGGTGACATAAAGTGGTGCCTGTGGGAAGCATGTTGAATGCGTCTAATTTATATTCAACTGGGATTCCTTGTAAAAAATCCATAAATTAGATGGGTTCCCTCGATGTGTCCATGTTGTTGCTGCTGCTATGTTAGAGCCACAGAGAGATATCTACACTGGGCGGCTTGTCTAGCTAGAAAGCATCTCTAAGTAGGAACGACCTAAAGAACGTCTGTTCTGGTCTGCGTTCCCAAGCCAAAGAGACTGGGTTTGGCGGCTTACGAGCTTTGGTGGGCGGAAATGAAGGTCCGGGCTGAATAGGATTAGTCATCCTGATTGGTTGAAATTAAGTGTCGAAATAAATTGAGCGCCAAACCAAAATACGAGATTTTCCTCTTCTCTACATATGTTTGTAGTTATAGGCACTTACGTCCAATAGAAAGGGAATGAGCCAAAAATTGGTAAGTATACTATGAATGTATTTTACTGGCCGTTTTGCAGAGTTTTGCAGTCTGAAGTTCCGGACGAGTCCACCAGTGTCTGAAGGAATTTGATAGAATCTGCAAGTGTCTGAGATTCTTGAACGTCGAGGAGTGTGTAAGAAAAAGCAGTCAAGTTGAGAGTGAGCAAAAAAGCAAAAGAGAAATTTGTTTTCGAAGGCGTAAAATATATATATATCCTGGTCACATAACCAGCTCCAAATACCAGATTTATTTTTTCGCGAGACGAGTTCTCTTGAGATTCCAAAAGTACGGACGTGGTTGAAGACACCGGTACGTGACTACCCGAGCCAATCTGTTGAAACTACTTATTTTATTTTTGCGCCTAACTATTGTTGTTTAGGGAACAAGTGAGTCTTAGATCCTATTTTTCCTGGATTTTCTACTCCATATGCTCCTCACTGACTGTTCTAAAAATATAGGAGTGTAAATTCTATAATTTCATCCCTATCCTTAACGTAGTTGAGAATATACATAAATTGACAGGTTTTGTCCCACAAAATAAAGAGCAGAGAAGAGAGAAAGATCACAGCAGCATGTGAGTCTATGATAGCTTCCCTGTACCAGAATGTCTTGAGTATAGAAAGCGAGAAATAGAAAAGACTAAACTTAATACGAGTAATTGACGGTCGCTGACTAAAACTTGTGTAGTGTAATGAAGAAGAAAGACCTTATCAAGGCTTTATTCAGCAGAACTTCACAGCAACAACCAAACATGGCGAGAGGCCAAATGTATATATATAAGAATAAAAAGAATGCATGCAAAAGGGAAGATCACATGGGCAAGAACCACAACTTTTTTTTAATGAAAGTTATAACAACTTGCCCCTAATGTAACATCTTTGAAAGACATTTTTTATACTAAATATTGTTATTTTTGCAATCAGTGTTCTATTCCTTGTTTTTTAATGTCGACTTTATTTTATTTATTTCATCTTTATTTTTTTTTTTTACTTTCTTAAGTGTACCGGCATTCGTTTACTCACTGACCAGCGACTCCAACGAGCAAGTTATCAGTTGTCTGGATCTCAAGAACACAACGTGGGCAGATAACGAATCATTCGTGTTATCCAGTTGACAGAACGCGGAATCACCTCCGTGTTTGGCCAGGATGGCTGTTCTATCACACCCTTACTCACCAGACTTAGCTCTATCTGACTTCTTCCTGTTTCATAAACTCGAATCTCATATACCTGGTCACCATTTCTGAAACAATGATGAGATGATAAGTGCTGTGGAGGAATTTTTGGATGACCAGGTTGCTACTTTCTTCCGTGATGGGGTTGCAATGCCTGGTCGGCACAGAATATTAAAAAAAGTCCCTGGAGGACTATGCTAGAGACAGGGCTAAATATGCCCAATATTTCCAAGGGAACAAAATACTACGAATCCCAGAGTTGGTAGAGACTGTTCAGCCAAAGGCAATTTCTTTTATTGTAACTGATCTAAAGACCAGGAGACTGAATTATCTGAAATAAAACTGTTTTGACATTAATTCTGTGTATTTCCCAGTCAGCTGGGGCTGTAGAATACACTGACTGCATCTCTGCAGAGAAATAAGACCCCCCCCCACAATGAGTGTCCTGGATGTGACACTAAACAATCTGATGGTGAGGTTCCAGTGATGCTGGAGCTTTGGGGAATGTGGAGCACTCCTTCTTTGCCATTGCTCCCAGGTCCACTCTGGCGCAGAATGGTAGTACCTGATAGGGGTCTATCTATGGGTTAAATAGAACTAAATGCATATTTATGCTAAACTGAATTGTTTGAATTAGAACTGTTTGACTAAACTGAATAGCTTGAAATAGAAATGTTTTTGACAATTAAACTGTACTTAGATTTAAATTGCGTGCTTATGCTAAACTGAGTTGTTTGAAATGGAACTGCATTTGACATTTTAAAGTGTACTTACATTAAACTGAATTGTTTAATATGGAACTGTTTTGACATTTAACTGTGTGTAAACAAAACTTATGAATTGTTTGAAATAGAACTATTTGCATAAAAATGGATTTGGCATTAAATATCAAGAAAGGTTGATATGCCATAAAACCCAACCAACCAACCAACCAACCAACAAAGGTAAGACCAAACACACCTACCTATTGAAATTTATTGTCTACCCATGCAGGTGCACTTAATGCATTTTTAGTATGTTTATTACATAATTTTAAGTTTTTTAAATTTACTTAATAACTTAGTCCAAATTTAATCAACAGAAAGTGTGATGGGTAAATTGTCACCATTTTAAATTAATTTGTTACAAGTTTTGATCAGCAAACTAGAGTCAATGTGGAAAGTAGCACTATGTTGCAATTTACTCCTCCAGAAATTTGGAAACAGCATCCCGTACAATTTGACATTCATGCCAGAAGCCCTAATACAAAGGTTTTGAAATGTTTACATATCAATATGAGAACAGTATAGAGGATTTGAAAAGAGTTGGATGAATCCAATTATGATTACAAAAGTATGGCTGCTCAGAAGATTCATTTTGATCATTCTGATAAGAAAATAACTCCAGAATTCATTGCTGAGATCCAGAGCTAGATTGACAATGATCTCAGCACGTCAATCAGGTCTATTTGCTAAGGACAAAGGCATGTCTAAGTTTAATATCAGGCAGGCAGTGTATTTCTCATAAAAGATGAGAAAGGACCAATCTTTATCACTGACCATGCAGGACATAAGGAAAGACCATACTGTAAAGCTTTTGAATAAACTCAAGCATCCTTTCCAACTGAACCCTGCTTCAGTTTTTCTCAAATTAGAAAAATTTCTGCAAGGATCTGATGGTGAATTCCCAGAACAATCATTGGCTTCCTCTGTCATCACAAGATGTACCAATAATGATGAAAAGCAAATACTTAATCCACATCATAGTGTTTGGGGTGGTCACTAGCGATGGTGATGTTATGCCTCTATTCACCTTCCCACATGGCCACAGACTCAATACAGAGACCTAAATCAAGTACCTAGAGGAGATATTGCTGCCCTAGATCGAGACTATAGTTGCTGGGAGACCCTATATCTGGCAACAGGACTCTGTGACATGCCATACAAGTAGGAGAACCCAGTTTTGGCTGTCAAAAAACTTCTACAACTACATTGACATCTAGCTGTCAGACTCCCTATGCTTATTATGCGTGGGCACAGTTGAGTGGGAAACCTTTAAAACTCCATGCTACATGAACTGAAAGCAAGGATACCTTTAGAAAGGCTTGCCAGAGATTCTGAAGTCATCTGGAGGCTGTGGTCAAAGCCAGATTTATAGTATTTCCAGATATTTTCATGTAATTTAGTAAATATATCTGATAAAGTGAGATGTCAGCATAATTTCCATTTTTGTATAATTTAAATAACAATTGATCTAAAGCACCAGTATACAGGTAGTGGTCACTGACCTGTGTTAGAATGACTCTAAAGAGTGTATGAAATTTTTTTTAGGTTTTATGAAAAGGAGAGTGGGAATATTGTGAAAAGAAAAGAGGAGGGATTGTGAAAAAAAAATGAAGGGGTTATGCTAAAAGAAAATGGTGAGTCGTGAAAAGAAAAAGGTGAGGTGTTGTGAAAAGAAAAATGGTAGGTGTTTGTGAAAAATGGGATGGAGGTGAAAAGAAAATATTGATTTAAGGTGCTGAAATGGAGCTGTAAAATAATGTGATAAAGATGCTAAAATAGAGCTTTTATATATTGGGATAAAAGTGCAAAAAGGTGTAATATTTCTATTGCCCTATGCTTTACAAGTTGTCATAGTATTAGTAGTTGCTTTTAATTAGAATTTTCCCTTGTTCAAGAGGAAAGTATCAAAAGTTATCAAGTCTTTGTTTCACAAACCAATATATCTTCACAAAACTTTTCTTTTAGAAATTCTTATTCTTGGAACTCAGAATCTGCTAGTGTTTCACATCAATGAGAAGTTTGGCTGATATTTGGTGCCACTCTTTTCTAAACAGCTTTAGAAAGAGCCATATCTGAGGAATAGTCAAGTAAGCATCATAACTATCATTTGGGCATAAAAAAAGAAAAGGGCTTTTATACTTACCTGGTAAATTTTGAAAGAAAAAAGAATCATGGTGAGTTTTATTTTATTCAATCATGTTTTACGTACACACACACACACACACACACACACACACACACACACACACACACACACATATATATATATATAAATTATGATCAGGAAGTATCAAAACATTTTTTTGATTTTAAGATTTAAAATACTAATGAAAATCTAAAAGGAATGAGACTGAAGCTATACTTACTAAGATAGAAAGGGATAATAAATAAAACACAAATTTCTTCTAATATATATATATATATATATATAAACCCACATCCTCAACTGTGATTGAAGATGGTTGAAAGTATTCATACTTAGATTACAAGAGAAACTGTCACTTACATATACATTATATAAATATAACAAGTTGGCAGGCGGATCTGAATTTAAATTTATCCTCCTACACCTGTTGGTCTACTATGGTAAGAGAGACCAGTCTTCCCTACTGTATTCCCATTGCTCAGGGAAGAAGTATTCATGCATTTCTCTAGAGTAATAGTGTAAAGTGAACATAAACACCTTTGACCAGAATTTTTGTTTTGAGTACGCAGAAGTAGGTGTGGTAAACCAGCTTGATCTCTTACTAGTCATAACCTTGTACCAGCCTAGTTTCAGTTCGATTTCAAATCTAACTCTCCTCATAACAGTAATTAGGGGAGATAACTCAGCTTCTGTTCGTGCTCTCCTTCAAAATGGCGAACTTTTTGCATCTTTTCATGTTATGTTAAGGTTTTTTCCCCCTTTTTCTATGTTTGAAATGTGACTTTTATTATGGCGTTCAACTGGCGATGGCAGCAGAGGCGTGAATTGGGGCTCAAGCCCGAATTAGGAAGCCTGTCCCAGCTCTACTGTGGCCTTTACTCTAATTTCAAAGCAGTCCAGACTTGGGAACCCGATAAGACTTCAGACCATCCACATCATGGGGGTATCTTTAACTTCGATTTTTCACCGGAGGGGTGAGACAACAATTATTCTTTTCCTTTTGAATCTAAAATAATGTCCTTCTTTTTTCATTATCATTGTTATTTTCATCTCTTTAGCCTCTCCTTAATCCTTTAGAAGAACTATCTTTATTTCTTGCTTTGTTTTTAAATATTAAGGTCTTTTTTAAATACTGTTAAAAATTAATTTTTAAAAAGCTCCATTGTTTGTTTGATAAAATATATGATTAAAAAAGATTTCGTTATTTTTGGCTTAAGTGTTGTGTCTTTTTTGTAAACACAAAATTCAGATCCTTAAAATAACAAAAACAAAAAAAAACCTACCTATTATCTATTTTAATAAACATTTTATGTTAATTTACTTATCTCTTTATTCAATGGACTAAGTGTTTACCAAAAACTTAAAAATGATTTTGTTTACTGATTGAAACAAGTTTCTCTTTCAGTCTATTTAAAATAGTTCAAATTTCAATGTATTTTTTACATAAAAGTTTTACTCAAAAATAGATTTAAAATCTTTTTTATATAACAAATATTCATTATGGTATACAAATACATCATATTTAAAACTTTTCACACTGATAAAAGGAAAAATATTTATTTAAAATTATTAGAAAAAATGAAATTCTTTACTTTTACTAACAGTACGAGAAAGATTTTTATAGAAAATAATCAGCACTGAAAAAGAAGCCCGAAACGGCTATTTTATAGCTTTTCTTCAGTACATCTTACGCTAAGGTGGTCGCGTGACCAAAACACAATTCCCCCTTTATTTATTTCTTTTTCCTTTTTCGTCCATGAAAATGTATTTACAGATGCTTTACAATTTATTCACTATTAAATTACAATTATTAAAAGTTATTTAAATATTTCTTTTATGTCCATTGCTGTAGCTGTTAAAAGTTTTTAAAAACTTAATGACACCTTTCCAATATGAGATTCCTCTTTTAAAAAATAGTCTAAAAATGATGTAAAGATAGCTTTAATTAATAGTATTTATTATTATAAAACAATCTGACACCCCCACAATTTTCTAAGAAAAAAGAAATTTAGTATCTTTTTTAATTTAGAATAAATATTAAAACCTTGTTGAAAAGTTTTGACCTCAAAGAAGAATTAATGACACATAATTTTATTAATCGTCGAAGCCATTCAAAAAATCCCTCAGCAACATTTTAAAAATCGAAAAGAAATAATTCATTGACTGCTTGAATCAATTTCTTTAAGGAACTCATTAAGCAATCGTAGACGGTATGTTTGATCACGTGATCTAGAAAAATAAATAAAAATAAACTCTCTCTCCAACATTGTTTAATTTCCAAGTGTCGTCTGTCTATTTATTCTCGTTTTTCCTCATTATTTTCCACAAACTGCGAAATCAAAGAAATAAAAACAACAAATTATTCGTTATTCGCAATATGAGACAAGGTAAACAATAATAATTATTTTGAACCAAATTTTGTTGAACATTTACACGTGGATTACTAAAGTTGATTTCGAGATAAAGAGTTAGTTTTTTTTTTCAAAAGTAATAATAAGTTTGTTCGTACTTGATTTCTTTTAGTTGAATCAACGTATTGACCTAAAGATGGAATAAATTTAATCGTGCCAAAACATGCATGGATAATGTAGACGTGTGTTTGTGTGATTGATCTTAGCTAATATGTATATTTATTGTAATTAATTAAGGCTTATTTGGGGGTCGTGTTTTTTTATTTCTATGTACTGTTGTCTGCATAAAGAATTAGAAATTTTCTGAATTAAAATGATTCCTACCAGAGTTATAACACTTCATGTCAAGATTTTGAAAACACAACTTGTGTTAAAATTCATATTTGCTTTGTGCTTGTGTGAAAACACACACACAGAACAGTGCAGGAGTATTAGTACAGTTAATAATATGTAGGGACATGTTCTCCTCTGCAAAATAAATAGATAAGAGTACATTTAAACAAATTGAAGTATTTTGAACTACTTAAATAAAAAGTCTTAAAACTATATAAACATCAAGCATATTGATTTTCTTTTTAATCTTTGTCATTAAATTCTTTACTTTATGTTTTTAGGAGACCTTTTCCCTTAAATTGATGTTTTCCATTTTGTGAACTATTTGCACACACACACACACACATCCACAAACTGGAACAGAATTTAAAAAGCTGTCAATGACACCATAATAAATAGTTGTAGATTGGTCCACCAGTATGCTGGGAAATTTCCCGTAAACCCCCTCCTTTGATGGTATATTTTCTTTTCATAAATATCCTCAATTCCATCCATTTGGTGAAGCATACTTTTCTTTTTTAAGAATCTTTTTGCTTTGGTTTCTGTAATATTAAGCATTATAAGAAATGCTTATCTGGTGATTTCATGTTGTGTCATTTAAAATTTCCCTGTTTACTGCATTAACCTTCTCTAATACCCATGGGAAAGGTATGGATTAAGTTATTCTCCCTTCATCAGACTCTTTTACAATAGTATGGAAATTGGCTTTGGTAAATTCAAACTAGCTGTTGACCTGGAGAAAGATGGGCTTCACCAGACTATTCCTGCCCAAGAAATACTATATGAATCGTGCCATTTTGACCAAACCAGGTGACCAAGTGACAGTGACAAACTGTATTAGTGGTGCTGGTTGCTGGGTAAAAAAAGATAATCTATTCCTGTTTAATTTTCTGCATTTTTTATTGTAAACTACTCACATTTTGTCTAAGTCATGAATCTAATGATTAAAGAATTGAAAGTAACCAACTAAATGATGGCAAGTATTGTTGAACATCTTATTTAAACCGATTATGTGTGTGTAACCAAAGCTAAGTCACCACTACATCACAAGACCCTTAGTTATTTACATCACATTCTCCATGAATTTATTTAAATCTCTATTATTATAAAATTGTTTTATATCATTAATACTATTGACCTTATGTACATACTAATAACATGCAAATGTATTTATATATACAACCAATAGCAGTTTACAGTGTTAATGGAAAGGTTAATTTGCATATTAATCTTTAAAATTTGATTTTAATAAATATTTGCTTGATTTTTAGTAGTTTAGTTTTAATAAAATGAATATGAACTAAAATCCTGTTGATAAATCTTTAAAAAAAAAACTCCATTAACAAAAATAACTGTAATTTTATCCTTTACTCTCTTTAATTAATTGAGGAAAATTTAATAATGAAAGCTGGGAGTGATGGGAAAAGCTAACATTCAAGCCATTCTATTCTTTGATTATACCCTCTCTTTTTAATTTTTTTTTTAAAATACAGAAATCAATTAAAATAAAAAAAGAAGTGTAATCTTTTTATATGTGTTTTTATTTAGTTTTGTTAGTCTTTCAAATTTAACATAATATTTTATTACATTAAAACTTTAATAATTACACTTAATGGAGACATATTTTTGCTAGTTTTTTTAACAACTTGGAGACAACGTTTTGATTCACATACTTTTCAAGAACTCAAAGATGGAGTTCCATTAAAAATGCTGAAAAATGTATACTATCAAACTGGACCTGAATTGTGGTCTTTCAACAAAAGGCTTTTGATATCTCTGAATGAAGAGTTTGCTGCAGCCAAACACAAGAATCGCAACAGATTGTTCAAACTCTCTTTGATATAATTTTAGATTTACATGGCACTTCTTGAAACTCATCAAAGAAGTGTCTGCTTTGCTGTTCATGTTTCATTTACTTGTGCTTGTATACATCTATACATACTCAATATTTTTCATACTTTACAAATATCTTTTGACTGTCATTTACAGTGTCATGGATATGACACCAAACTGAATCTTTCATTGCCATTCCTGCCAGGACTATTCAGGTTTGAAGTACCCATTAATGTCCCATCTGTGGGTGGAATAGAACTGTTTAATCATTTACTCTATTTGAAACCATATAACTATGTGCAAACAAATGATTGATATTAAACAGAATTATTAGTATCAATAGCAATACTTAAAACCATTTAACTCATTGCAAACAAATGAGCTCTAAAAACTCATTCAAAAGTAAAGGTACCTACAAACTATTCCCTTATAAATCATTGACATTAAATAACCCACAAGGGTTGATATACCATAAAACATCAACCATAGTTATTCACACAACTCAGTTTTGAACACACATTATGTTGAAAATTTTTGAAAATTCAATTACCCTACATGCTATCAAATGAGCTACTTTAAACTTTTATGCTGATGAGCATTGAAAATTTTGAAATTTCTATTAATGATATTTTTTTCATTTTTTTTTTATTTACTTCTTGTGAAAACACTACACAATGTTCTTATATTTGTATTATGTATGCATTAACTATTGAATAGCTTTAATATTTTATTTGCTTTGAAATTATTGCTTTTTATTTAATTTCTTATGTATTTTTTGATACAGTCTGTTGTTGATAATAGGAAATTAAAAATCTTAATAGAAATTTATCAAAATTAACAAATTGATATTTAGCTGTCCTACACATAATCATCATTCTATGAAAATAATGAGGAATAAAAAAAAAAATTGCAACATTGGTTAAAAATGCTGACCATTTGCTTCAATGCATGTAACTTCTTTTTTTTTTTTTTTTCTTTTTTTCAATTATAGTAAACCCTCTATATATTATTAACCTTTCTATTCTTCGCCCTATGTCTTTTTCAAAGCACAAGAATCAAACACATCATTTTTAAACAAGTGCTTTGGAAATGGTACTTGATCATGGTCCTGGACTTGTTTCAGCCTGAACATCTATCGTAGAGTCTATTTGTCCAAAGTTGGACTTGCTAGTCATAAAAGGTTTCATGACAGCAAACTATCTCAGCTCATTTTACACATGTGCTCCCACTGGTACATTTTACAGAAATGAGATGGCCTTCTTCTATAAAGAAGTGACAGTCACTATATATGTATATATAAAAAGTTTTTGTTAGTCCAGTTAGAGAAAAGTAAATATTTCAAAATAGGTCTGAAAATAAATTTCACAGTGGGTTCTGTTTCATGTATATTTGCTCGCCACATTTCAGATATCAATGTCCTATTCAAGATACAAATTTATATGAAATAAAACCCTAAAATACTACATTAAAATTCATTTGTGGACCTATTTATTTCAATATATAGTAAATGTAAATTTAATTCTTGTTTCTCTCTCTCAAAAAAAGATTTCTTTTTAAAGATCTTGAAATAAAGTGTTTTCATTATTCCATATATTTTTTCTAATTATTTTTGTTTTTAACAATAATCTTTTGGCCAATATATTGTTCAGCCTTTTTTCCAAGAATTGAAATGAAGTGTTTATTCCATATATTATTCTGGCTTGTTTTTGTTATTCTTTCAATCACTGTGAGGAAAACAAGGAACTAGTAGAATCAGTGTGATGGTTTGGGCAATTATTGCTTGGAAACAGTCCTATCATTCATGTACCACCTACCATCATTGAAGACTAGGTACACTATTCATAGCGACAGTTTTCTGTGATGCAATGTTACTTTTTGGCAAGATAATATGCTTTGCTTTATTATATAAGTTGTATAGGAGTAGTTTCACTGTGTTACTCTGACCACCAACCTCTCTAGATCTCAATCATCTGGGATTTTGTTGGACTAAATAAGTTAATTCTATAGAAACTTTCATCGTGTACTTACTGTTCTTTAGGGTGTAGATATCAAAAAGATAGTTACACTCTAATTCAATAATACTATTTTAACTATTTTGTAGCTCTGAAGGCAGTAGATATAGACAGTCTAATATGTGAAGTTAGCTTTCTAAGAAATTTGCTAGTTGATTGAGTCAAATCTTGGACACTTTCATAGTTAATAAAGATGTATAACTTTGTACAGTCCCAATCTCCCAAAATTTATCAACTAAACACAATAGTGTCAGATTTTTGGAAAGTGTCAACTGGAGAAATTTCACATTAAATTTGTCACACTGATTTGTAAAACTTAGGTGTAAAATACATTTGACATATAGCTGACATGACATGAAAGAACTGATGCTTAAATGAAGCTAGTAATCATTTAAAATGCTAAATACTGTTGTCATTGAATATTGTGTTACTATGATAAATATTGTAGCATAAAATTTATATGCATGTAAATTCTACCCTCTGATAGTATCCTTTATGAAACATAAATGAATAAATTGAATTTATTAGTCAAATATTCATTACCTATATGAGAATGATTTTTATATCCAAAGCCTTTTTTTATTTTGTCTTGCTTTCCATAGTAGGGACCCTAATTTTCTGCGATCACAGAATCGAAGAATCATTGATTTGAAACTGAATCCCATTTTTTTATGCAATCATTTCCATGTTAAATTAATCATTTCTTTCTTTCTTTTTTTTTTTTTTTAATATAATACTTAAAAACTATCTCATGTTTTTGTAAATATTGTAATAAATAAAACAACATGACCTTGTTATTTCTTTTAATTTTATTCTTTATAAATATTTCTAATTATTTTTCCTTTTAAGACCTAAAGAAGTATTTTAAAATTCAGTTTCTGCACTCATACAAAAGAAATTCCTAGAAAATATTCTTTATCTTATTTTAGAATATTAAAAAAAGTTAAGAAACTGTATGTAGCAAAGCAGATCAAATTCAGTTAGTCTCCCTCCAAATATACTGTCTCTGTCTCATTGATAAGTGGAAGTGAGATTTATAGACAATAGTTTTAACCTAAAAAAAAAAAACAATGAAAGAAGGAAAAAGAGCAAGATCAAACCAATACATTTTTAATAATCTATTTCTTTGGTTTAATTTTACAACTTGTTATTTTTATGAAATTCTACATTTCTCTCATACAATTTAGAAATATAGAAACAAGTTTTCTTAATTCAACATCAGACTACTGTCTAAAATTAACACAGGCACATTGCAGTTCTCTCTGGGTTTTTTTTTTCATCAAAATGGCTGAATCAAATCTACCCTCAAGTTCAAAAATTTCATCTGCTCCTCTAAAAAGAAAAAAAAATGACCCCAGTGTCTAAAATTTGTGCTAAAACCAGAGTTGAACAATTTCCAGATGACTTTTATACAGAAGACAATATACTATTTTGTAAATTTTGTCTGCATAGCGTCAATATTTTTAGGGTTGACACAATCAAAGACCATATTAAGTCAAAAGTTCATATGAGAAAAAATCTTCAATAGGGTCATCTCAAGTGAAACAGAAGAAAATAACAACATTGTTCAAGAGTAAAGAGATACGAGATGAATTTATTCTTGATTTTTTAAAAATGTGCACTTTATCTGACATTCCCCTTCACAAAATTGATAAAATGAGACCATTTTTATTAAAATACTGTAAGGAAGGTGGCTCTATTCCAAGTGTCAATTTTATTAGGGAGCTTCATCTATCAAAATTATTTGCTTGTCACTTTGCTGCTCTGAAAGCCAAGCTTGCTAGTGAATCTATTAGTATCATAACTGACTGTCATGACCACAGCATTTTGAATATCATTGCAAGTATTCGTGGTGAATCATTTCCCATTGATGTTGTAACCCTGTCAGAATGTAATCATCAAACTGTAAGTCAAGCATGTATCCGAGCTGTAACTCATGTGGATATTGAATTTGAAAAGATCATTGTCTTTGTAGCAGATTCGGGAGCCTATTGCAAAAAAAGCTAATAGTGAAGTCTTATCAAATATCTTTAACAACAGCTACCATGTATTGTGTTTGGCACACATTTTAAATCTAGTTGGTGAAGTATTCTCACATTGGCCAGCATTTGATAATGTTACCCAGCTCACTACTTTCATCAAGTCAGCCTTTTTTAGAAAGCAGAGTCGAAAAAAACAATATTTGAAATGGCTTGAAAATTATTTACCTAGAGAACGAGTGAAACTACCCCCTGTATTAGTGGCAACCAGATGGAATTCCTGGTTTAATGCAGCCAGATATCACTCATCCTTTATACAATTTTATGAAGGATTCTTTAAGCAAGAAAAGAGTCATGGCCTTGCAGTAGATATAATTCTTGAATTAGTAGATGGTGGTTGACTACATCATGCCTCTTTCCTTGATTTTCGCCTAAATCTGTATTTATAACTGAGAACTGCACACGTTTAATAAAAGCTTTGGCAAGCTTAGAAGAAACTAAGTCTCCACTTGCATGTGTTGTTTATAATATGATGGAAGATGTGAAACAATATTTACATGCTGGTATATCAAAATCAACATTTGGCCTTGAAACTAATCATCTTCTGTCTGAACTAAAAACCGCAGAGAGGGAGAGTTATCTCAAACTTTCAAGATTTGTTCAGGGTATCTTTTTGAATAAATACCTGTATAACTTTTACTAGGCAGCTTGTATATTTAATCCAAGACAGCTACCTTGTATAACTCATGATATTGATAGTTTTGCAGCTATTAAAGACTTTCAGGATCCTTCTACCGAACTTGTAAAAGAATTTCAAATTTATGTAAATTACAAAATCCTTTTAATATCCCAGCATTTTGGAATGCAAATAAGAGCAGATTTCCTCTTCTACAACAGATTGCCAATAAGGTCATATGGATGCCTGTTACCAGCGGTGATGTTGAACGTTCATTTTCTCAGTATAAACATTTAATGAATAAACAACGTGAAAATCTAACCCCTGAGAATACCAAGCAATTTACTATGTTGTACTTCAATGGAGACTTAGAAAAAAGATTCAATGATTGCTAATTTTATAATTTGGGGAATATTCAATTTCAAATTTTGAGCTGTTTTTCAGTTTGTGATAAATTTTATATAAAGTTTGAATTATGATTGAATTACTGTTTTGCAAAAATTGTTGTCAAAATTTTAAATATACTTTGAGTTATTTGTTGTTGATTCTTTCATTGATTTTAATATTGCAGACCACCATATATTTATCAATCTGAATTCTTTTAAATAAAAATTTAATTTTTTTAACATGTAAAAACATGTATTTGCCATTTCTTCATGTGGAATAAAACTTTGAATTATGTTTTTTAAGTTTTAATTTGTCTCAATTTTCTCATAAAAGTATTAGAAAATAAATAAATATAATAACAAAGGAAAATTAGATTTTGCAAATGTGAAAACGGAAAAAAAAACGCAATTTTCTAAAAGTGGAAATGGAATCCAGGAAAATTTAAAACAGAAAATTGGGGTCCTTACATTAGTATAATAACCAAAAGGAAACAATGATTTATGCAATCTTTATGAATAGACAAGATGTGCCTATAGCAGATGCCCTTATTTCTGCTTCTATATTTTTGGACTTTTCACTTTTATGAGAATTTCTGCCATAAGTAATTTTTCATTACACTACTGTTCATACTCTTTTCCAAAAATTATAATAACCTGTCAATATTTCCATCTTGATGATGATCAATGAACCAGTATGAAAGTAAATATGGAACTGAATCCGACGGTATGAAGAAAGTAGAAAAACAGAATAATCCTAATTAGATGAATTTATTGTTATGTAAAGCTAATGTTAAACATTTCGGTTTTAATAACCTTCATCAGGACTTTGATATCATGAGAATTGTTCACACAGTGATGGATGCTTGTCGAGATAACAGGAGCAAATAAAATGTATACAAATAAAAAGATACAAACATGCATATAGCGTTCTTAATTTAAAAGTATTAAGTACGTGTTTGCCAATGGAAAGATATTTGAATGTCAGATTTTTTAAGAGACAAGAAAAATCCTCCTGTCTTTTAAAGAAATACGCAGAGATAGGTAGGTTTTCATATATACAGATCATTTTGAAGTCATCCATGTTAGATGTTGTGTAAGAATGTATTTGGTATTTGCAAGAAAATCATTGTTTATTTAAAAAATCAAATTTGACAGAAAATGAAGTTTATAAAATGTATATGAGGTGTGTCCAAAAAGAAACTGAACTTTTTCAAAAACAAATTTATTGCTTTATCTACTACTTAATGGGGCTTGTTTTCTTCAAAATGGATTCCTCCACTATGAATACACTATTCCCAACATTTTTTTAGTACTGGAAGTTGTTTTGAGGGATAGAATGCATGTTACTTAATGCATTTTCTCTCTGTTATCTATTACTTGAAATTGACATCCTTTCAGGATATATTTATCATTGAAAATGAAAAAAAAATGTAGAGGTGATGTTGATGGTTGGTGATTGTAGAACAAATCAAAATTCTCACTGCAATTGTTCTCCATTGATATGGAAGGTCATCCAAATTGTCTTTGAATATTCTTCCCAATTTGAAATGCTGATACCACTTATGACATTTGATGTTACTCAAACAATTCTCTTCAGTGGCATATTGAAACATTATCTCCCTTATATACTACCATCATTTATTTGTATTTTAAACTTTTAAGTGCCTTGTTAATCATGACCAATGTCAACTTAGTTTCAATAACTAAATGATTGGTTTTGTAGCTTAGTCAGAAAAAGTGGCTCCTAAAGAAAAGTGATGCAACTTTACACACATCACAAGTTGGGTTTTTATTTTTAATCTATACTACAACTGAAATTATTATGAGAGAAGTATTTCTTTTTTCTGAGATGGAGAAATAATCATTGAATAAGAAATTTAGTTCAAAATGCCCAGGTTACTGTCATTGACAGACACCTGAAGAATGTGAAAGAATACAATAACTGAAAAATGAGGATACTAATCTTAGTATGTCACTGTATAATAGTAAAAGAAATATTAATCAAGAATTGGTAATAACTGTCTTTATCATTATTCAAATATTATCTTTTAATAAGATAGTAAATTATACTGATATTGATTTTTTTCTTGTTTTTTTTCTCCAAATGATATGGAATTTTTAAAGAATACTTTTTAGGGGAATCTAAGGCAATGTATAATATTTAAAAAAAAAAACTTTTATCCTCTGTACTCAACAAAAATGTCTACAAATCCTTGAAGCCATCAGTATTAAATATAAACAACCATACAAAAATAAGATACCATTCAACAATGGCACTAATATACTAAACATCTTTTACAAACTAACATACTAACTAAAGCACCCTCACTAATGATAAACTCTTTTAACAAAATAAATGCTGCACCTGATCTGTATAAAAAAGATACCTACGAAAATGTCCAAATGAAGATGATCAATTGATACAATCGAAAGCATTTAGGAACAAAACTTAGGGTAATTTCTATCAATTGAACCCTAATAGAAAGCAGACTAAGATAGATAATTAGATCTTTTCCAGTACAATTCAGCCCATGACATAAAGAAATGTGATATATATATTAGCACTAGTGATCCCTATAGTGTAGTGCCTGACATGTTGAACTGCAACATTGTGGTAAACAAGTTCAAACTTCAGTTGCGCTATTACATTTACTTTCAGACTTGAGAAAGTTATGAACTCCTTTATCCCCCAGCAGTGGGTTAAAATAACACCACTATTGTCTTTCTACAAGAGTGGATTTGACATTAAATAACCTATGAAGGTTGTTAATGCCATTAAACAAAGAAACCCAACTGAACCATAAGCTGAAAAGTAAGATATTTAGTATTTCATCTGTGTATGTATGCAAAAGTATTAGACACATGGAATTTTTTTCTTTCTTTTTTTTGTTTATAATAATTTTTATTATTGTTACTAACTTCAAATTTCATCACCTGAATATTGTAAATATTTAAGGTATACTATCTATATGGAAAAAAGAGGATATATTTGGCTACATTTTAATTTATTGGCAAACATAAATACCACACACAAATTCTGGACACAACTTGATAAAAAGCATTCAGTATTTAATAGAATGTCCCTTATTTACTATCATTGTTGTCAGATGTTTTGAATAATTTGAAGTTTCTTAGAGAAATTAATTCCAATTTTTTCCATTCCTATTGAGATTGCTCAAATTTTGTAAATTTCTCTGTTGTACAGTTTTTGCTGAGTAGATTATGTGGGGGAGACACAATGAGAATTTTAGTAATATATATACATTACTCGCTCTATTTATTGTCCATTTTCATAAAAGTTAATAACTCCAAATGTCATACAAAATGTCATACAAAGCAAATGTATAATGTGCAATCAACAATGCGCTATTGTTGCACAGGTAATGTTTTTGCCATTCCTAAGAGTACTTTACCTGAAACTAAGCATCATTGTTTTTTTAGATTTTTTTTTTTAAATAAATATCTATTGGTTTGTCTGTAGAAACTGTATATTTGAACCTCCTTTGTCATCTGTTGAACCTTGGATTGCTGATTTGATCAACAAAAACTTTCCATTTAAGCTGCTATAGATGGACCCATTTTCATTGATTTGGTAGTGAAGGAAATAGAAATATTGACAGCACAATTGACAGTCTTAATATATATGAACACTACAACATGATTTGCAGATTTAGGAGTACTGGATGAAAACCTGGAAAATTAACCAGTTAAAATCTTATGTTAAGAATGGGAGTAAAGTTTATCATAATAAGGAACAGTAACCTTTTTATGTTTCTCTTTCCATAACTTCTATCATACTAAAACAAATTTATGTTATATGATCAAAAAGTATTGAGACTGAATCTTTAACATTTTTACAATTTAAATGAACATTTTTACTCAGTTGAGAATCTTATATAGTGAAGTGATGATTTCTAGATGAGTCACTGCTAATTTTCAATTCTTATTGATCAGCACTTTTCGATAAAACACAGAATTGTGCCAATACAGTACACTTCATGCTTACTAGAATTAGCTCTAATGAAACTGTTTCTTGTTTTCTAAACTGAAAATTCATCTCAAGAAGATTTGAGAATGCCGACAACATTAAAAAAAAAAAAAAAAAAAAAAGGATTGTGTATGATCACACAATATAAAGAATTTCAGAGGTGCTTTGATCAATAGAAAACTCAGTGGAATAAGTGTATTAAATACTAAGTATTCAAATAATCTCTATTTGAAAAATATTAATGTTTCGCTCTTTGTTAATTTCAGTCAGTATGAACTCGGGAATATATGTTTAATGATGTGTAAATAATATTGGTTTTTATTATTTCATGACAATGTGTATTATGTATACCTGCTACTTTTATTTCTACCAGGCTCCCTATCTTAGAAAGCTCATTGGCTTATTGTGCATTTAAAGTTTTGTTTGTTGTTTTTTTTTTTTTTAAGATGTTATTGATCTTATAGAATGTCTAATTTGTTTGTCGATGTTTTTGTTGTTTTTTTTTCATAAATCAATACAAAGTTTCTATGATTGATTGATTTGTATGATGATTGGTAATTAAATATCAACATTAGGGACTAGTAATACCCCCACACTCACCTGACACCTACAAGCATAAAATTGGATACAACCTGACAGCCCTCCCATACACAGATAAGAGCATGTATTTAGAAGTCAGATACCTTTCATCTCTCTACTCCTTAACATTTGAGATGTTTTGATGTAATGTATTAGAAATCAACTTACTTTCATTTTATATACATATATTTTCACTTGTTCATCATCATCATCATGATGTCGCGCTGGTAGCACGGATATCCCTGACCCTCTCTCGCCACTCCTCCCTATCGTTCATCGCCTTAGGCAGGTCCTCAGGACAACATCCCGTATCCTCACATAGCTGCTGAATGTATGTTCGTGCTGGTCGTCCTGCTTTTGCACGGCCATGTGTGGGGGTCCATAAGAGTACATCTCTTATGAGTTTGTCCCTGCTTCTCCAGCAGTGTCCTGCATGTCTGGTTCGTCTGACTTGAATAGTTTTCGTGATAGGAGGCAGGTGGCCGTACAGTTGGTGTCTTGTGGGGTGTTGTCGCCAGGACTTGTTCAAGATTGCACGCAGCATTCTTGTGTAATTGCCGTCTAGCTTCTTCTCTAGCCGTTTTGTTAGCGTCCATGTAGTGCACCTGTATAGCAGTATCGATGTGACCGCTGCCTGGAAGAAACTGCGTTTCATTTTATCGGTTAGGTCTGATTTCCATATAATCGATAGCCTATTGATAGCTGTCCATGCTTTCGTTAGTATGTATATATTACTAAAAGTCTTGCTTGTGTGTGTATACACAGCCATGAAAATAGGTTTCTATTCTGATAACTCTCTCTCTCTTTCTCTCACATATATATATAAATTTAAGGAATTTTAAACTTGGTATATCATAACCAACTTTAAGATTTAAAAAAAATGTCTTTAAGTGTATTGCTCTATAGATTTCTCAGATCTTTAACATAAATTTTATGGCATTTTATATTCCATGATTTACATGTAACTCTTGTAATTCTTTAGAATGCTTTTGCTTACTAATTGGATCCCTGGGCATGTTTTTAGCATATTAGTTTTTGAAAATCCAAAATTTTACAATTTTTTAGCAAGTAGTTCAGTTAACAATGCAAGTATTATATTGTGCTACATTGGATCCTTACTCACTTAATAATTATGTTTCAGTTCAAAATTGAATTTAAAATTGCTTTATTTTCTAAGAGCATTTTAAGTGTATTGCTCTAATAGAAATCTTGCAATAATGTGCCATTTTTGCTGTATTACATTACTTACGTATATACTCATAATAAATAAAGTCTAAGGTGTTGGCAATAGGTAGCACTTTTTACAGTTGCACCTTTTTCAAGGAAATTAGTTGTAATGGATCCTTTCATGTCCCAGAAGACAGTCAGCATCACTTTCTTTACTGACCACTCTACCCGGAACTTTTTCTTTACCATAGAGTCAGTGTGTTTCCATTCCATGGACTGTCTTTTCAACTTGGACTCTTTGTAGCAAAACCATGTTTACCCCATTTGTAAACTGTTTTTTTTTACTATAACATGTCTTTCCATACACATCACACAGACTCTTCTCTAGATTTCATATAGTTTGCACTTTTCAATCACCAAAAATTTGACAGCCCTGTCAACTAGGGCTGTAGAATATGCGGACTGCTTCTCTGCAGCGGGGTCAGACCCCTACCTTTCAACAAGTGACCTAGATATGTCACTAAAGTATGATGGTGAAGCTTCAGTCCTGCAGCTTTTGGGAATGTGAAGTACTCCATCATTCCCATTTCTCTATGGTCCACTCTGACTTGGAGCAGTAGTATCTGTTAGGGTCCCATCTATGAAGCAAATAGAACTATTTAACCATTTAAATGTACAAACAAATGAGCTCTGGCCTGTTTAAAATATTAGCAACAAATTATTCATTTACAAATCATATATATTTGATATATATTCATATGTATAAACAGGATTTGACATTAAATAACCTACAAAGGTTGATATACCATAAAACCTAACCAACCAACCAACCCAAAATTTGATAACAGACCTCTGTTCAAGCCTGGACCACCCTGATTTACCACCATTTTGAATAGCCTCAAAATGAATATTTTTACTGTAAACCAATTCCAAACAAGGCAGAGTCTACATTTATGTAAAAAAAATTCTTTTTTGCTTTTTGAAAATAATGTATTGAATGACCCTTGTATATAGGCTTGGCTTTATAAACAAAGGTTCCATGTTTGTTTGGTGTCTGAGAATTAAAAAATTTTTTTACACTTTTACTGAAGGAAAAAAATAGCAATTGGAGAGAACTTTGGATTTAAGGTGTCACCTCTTTTTTTTCTGCTCATTTTATGTATTGTATCAAAAAGAGTGGTTTAGTTATGTTTCCATATGTCCTTGTTAGCAGTGTCTGTTACCCATTTGAACTAGTTAATTCCATAAAATGGTACTTCGTTTTTATCTGGCATGAAGGTCTTTGGTAGATGATAATCTTCTTTCTTAAGACATAGCCTGACTAATACAGATATGGCTTTTAGAACATAACCTCAATGCTTGTGACAATGGACATCTTAAGAATTTTGGTGTTCATGATAAAGTCACTTCAGTGCACATTCATAATGATGTGGAAGCATTTAAGGATGTAGTGATAGCTTAGGATTTGTAAGTTATCCTGATATACTTTTACATGTTTAAGCTCTGAAACCATGCCTGACTTTAGAGTCATCATCTGACAAGATATTGGAAGGCATGGCTGTTATTTTACAGTAGTGATTGTATGAATTGCTGCATTTTTTTTTAAATTCATTTGCTCAATTTTTTTCTGATGACACAAATTGTAGATAAAATTTTGAACTTCTTTTTTTTAAATGACTAATCGTTAGCTTAAATGAAACCTAGATAAACATCATGTCAATTTCATATTTATCTCAGATGGATGGATAAATAGAAATAGACTTTCGATACTAACTAGAGTATTGCCTGTCAATGTTTTAAGATTCAGAATATACTGAGTGGGACAGATGTAATAACATTAATAACAGTCTAATATTATTGATTGGCCTATTATTTCTACCCCATCCTGTTCTAGCCCTGTTGGTGGTGCTTAGAATACACTGAATGTATACTCTGCAGAGAGGTAAGACTTCTACCCCCACAAAAAAAAGTGTCCTGGGTAGGACACTAAACTGGATTTGATGGTGAGGCTCCATCTCTGAAGATTGGGAAGTGTGGAGTACTCCTTCATTGTTATTACTCCCAGATCCACTCTGACCTGGAGTGGTAGTATCTGTTAGCCCCATCTATAGATCTGTTGAAAATAAAAAAAGCTCTTAAGAAATAGCTATACAAAAAATGTAAATATTGATGTACAATGAATGCAATTCCTTAACTTTTAGGCATAAAATAAACCTAAATGGGTTAAATACTGTTAAAATCAAGTAATCAATCTCTTTCTTTGTCTACAATTTAAGAGTGTTCTAATTTAAGAATTATGTAGAACATTTATCAAAGGACCTGTGCCTAATTGATATTATGAATCTTGGATACAAATATCTTTCCCAAAGGTATTAGAACAAAGTGAAATGCAAGCAGCCTTGTCCACAATTTGAAATTGTTGATATATCCCTTTTTTTTTTTTTACAACCATCACCATTATGTCATCTATGCCTCTTCAACCATCTAAATATACTTGTAAATATTAATGATGTCTTGTCTCTCAAACAGCAGCTGATGGAAATATCTACCTGAATGAAAATAGACACTGAGATTTTGATCTATTTGTTTAATGTTATTTTTACCCCTCAGTGTGAAGCCTCAAAATAACTCTAGTTTTTCCAATTCCTGATTGGATTATTATCATCTGAACTGCTTTGCTTGGAAGTCATTTTTAGCTTTGCATATTTTGTCTCTCCTATACATGGCTATTTTCTCTTCAACTTTGAATTTTATAAGTATATATTAAAAAAAGATTTAAT
Source organism: Sepioteuthis lessoniana (assembly GCA_963585895.1). Lineage (NCBI taxonomy): Eukaryota > Metazoa > Mollusca > Cephalopoda > Myopsida > Loliginidae > Sepioteuthis > Sepioteuthis lessoniana. Next base: position 27,571,306 of record OY757944.1, read on the forward strand.
TCACCTTCTGGTAAAAAGACTTCTCAGTCTCAAGACAAGAAATTTAATGAGAAATTTTTGTTTAAAAGACTCGTGTATATTTATATAACTTTTATAATTTGTTAAGTTTAGTACTCAGGCTTCATAGTTCGTTACGGTTCCCGCTGTTCCCAAGTAGTTACCCATTTAAATACTGAGCAAGTTCATTACTGCTTAACATTTGTGATCTGGTGGGAACTGATATTTTCTGCTTGATTTAAATCATATTTATATAACTTTGTTATTTATATTGGTTTAAAAATTTAGAAATACTAGACTGAAAGTGAATTTTTTTTCATTATGGCATAACATCAAAAACCTGCAAGAAATTTTAGTGTTACCAAAAATAAAACAAATTTTTTTTATTTATTTATTGGTTTTCTATACAAAAAATACACAAATTTTAAAATAATTTGAAATAGTCAAAACTACTATTCTGCTGTTCAGTACTGCAGTTTTATTTATTAAAGACAATTTTTTTTCTGTTTTGTTCCTTGTCATTTACTAAGCTTAGAAGTATAGGGGCAACCTGTGAGAATTGGTCTTGCTTGAAAACTATTACATTATGCTAGGTACCTCTCTTGTTCACTGATATTGAGATGAGGAAGCAGTTTCTGTTTTTAGAAGTTAAAAAAATGACCTAAGTGAGTTGCTTTAAAAAGAAAAAAAATCAAAATTAATAACGATTGTAACTCCAATGCTTGCCTAGCATGATAGGCTAGCCGACTATTGTTAATGAATTTGATTCTCACTGGTTATCTGGTGGTTGTGAGTTCAATCCCTAGGCTAAGCACTAAAGTCATATACTGTGGTTTACTGGAAGAGATAGACAAGCAACATCACACTGACAAATTAGGAAGAATTAACTGATATGGAATATCCTTTTAAGCTTAAACTTTGGAATGATAACCATCCATTGGATAAAGGGTTTGGTTTGAAATTCTCAGAAGGATACTATGACAGATGTTTAAAGAAAGTTGCATGCTACACCAGCTGAAACATTGTCACTATGATAACAATCAAGACGAGTCAGAGTACATCAGTGTTTTGTAATTTATAAAAAGTTTTACAGTTCGATAGACATCCATGCTCAGAATTTTAATTGCAGAAAAGCTCAATGTATATCTTGATTAATTTCCCTTGAAGAAAAAAACATTTTGATTAATAAATCATTACAATTTAATCTTACAATATTAATGACCTCTCTTTGTCACACCCACCAATACCTAAGCTAAGTGACTCTCCAGATGTGACCTGTTTCTCTTTCTCCCAATTAACTTGAGGGGTGAGGTACCTATTATAATCTTGTGCAATAACAGCCTTATATTTCTCAATATCTCTTATTTTTTATTTTGATTGGCTTAAATTTTGAAAAATATTTGCTGATGGCTTGCTGACTTGTCACTTCCTCTTCATTTTAGATTTATAAAAACAAGACAATAGTTTTAATAAATCTGTTTTTGATTTAAGCAATTTTTTCTTACTAGTTCATCTTTCATCTTACTTTTGTTGCTTTTATTTATTTATTTATTTATTTATTTATTTATTTATTTATCAAATTACTAGTCATTTTACATTCTATGAAAGTTAAGCAAACAGAACGGATAAGAAACAAGGAATTATAGGTCCTGACAAAACTTGGACTTTTATCACTTATCCTTGAAAGTTTTGTTTTAATAATAGAATACCATAAAAATGAGAAGAAAAGATAAATTAGTTAAAAGATTATGAAAATGCTTAATCTAAGAAATGAAAACAACTTCAAACTATTACTAGTATGTGTAAAAAGCAAAAGAAATAGATGAAAAAAATATTGGTAAAAAATTAATAATATAAGAAATTAAGTCAGTTTTAACCCTTTTTTTTTTGTAATAAAATGATACAGATATTTTGCAGTCATACTGGACAAGGGGACTATATTTTGGAGACTCAACTTGTATCAGTTGGACCTAGAATTGATTAATTTTAAAAAGTCACATTATCACAATGATGTCTTACATGTTATTGTGATTTAATATTTTTTTAAATGAATTAATAAATAGTTTTCAATTCTATTTAATTTGACTGGCCCGTTGGCTTGGTGGTAGAGTGTTCGCCAATGGCCTGGGAGACTGGAGTTCAATCTTAGGTCGAGTCATATCAAAGACTCAAAAAATGATACTTGATACCTCCTTGCTTAACACTCAGCATTATAAGATACATTTCAAGGTTAAAGTGGAGCAATCCAGGAAAAGGAGTTGCACCCTCCCCTACACCTCAGTGTAGTAGCCCTTGACTGCGGTGGCCAACTTTACTTTTTTATTCTATTTAAATATGAAGTTAACACAAAAGATAAAAATTTACAAAAAAAAGACAAAAGAATTCAACACATCTAATTTAATCAAAATTATTGTTTATTTCTCATAAATTAAAAAATGTAAAATTACATTGATTTAAAAGAAATTCGATTAGTTTTTTATTTGCTTGAATTATAAGCTGTTATGCATCTGTAAATAAATCTTAATAAATTTTTATTATATTGATTAAATTAGATTGTTGAATTGTTTTGTCATCATACATTTTTGTATTAAAAAATTTTTTTATTTTGTGTAAAAGAAAAAAAAATATTTTGTCATTATCACATAACACATGATTGTGAAAATGTTTCCTTTTGAAATGTATCAATTTTGGGTCCAACTAATCAGAGTTAACCCATTTTTATTTATTTTTGTAATATACCATAATTATTTGTGTATTAGATGCACAATTTTTCCAGATTTTTCAGCCCAAAAGTTAGGGGTGCCTATAATTAATTTATTAATACTGCAGCACTGACTCAACACATGTTTAGCAATATGCCATATTTATTAGAGAACTGTTGTCTACAAAACGAGAGAGACAACCATATATGAATATATATATTAGATAACTCAAACTTCAACATTGCTGGTGTCTACTTGTGAAGAATACAATTCTGTTTAAGAAATATAAAAGTTTATTTATGCAGCAAGTCTCTCAGAATATTAGAAGAGGCTCCCACCTTTGTCAGGCAATCTGTGACCTGTTCTCGCTCCCTGATCCATTCACCATCATTTCCTTCACTCTGGCCACATACCAACTCACAGACACTTCACTCACAAGATTTGATGACTTTAAAGTTTCTACCATAAATGTATTGTCTGTTTTCCAAATTACTCCAGGCAACCTGGGTTATCTGAATATCTCTTGGAGCATGGCAGCTGTCAATATACTCACATCAGCTGCCTCATTACATCAAGAGTCTTTGAGGCTAATGGACTCTTTGTTACCCTGTCAAGTTTTTTAATGACCATCAATTTTTTTCATTCTGCCACAAACAAAGATGATAAAACCACCCTGTGAGCATCTGTCCTCCAAGCTAGCATAGGTGGCATCTGAATAGCAAACAATATTTCCTAGCTGTTGAAAGCTCATAGAACCTGTCTTTGATTTTAATTTGAGTTATGACTTGTTGGCTTTGAACTGTAACTTCGCTTTCTGAGATTTTCCTGAATTGCTCATCCTACACACATGAAATGATACACCAGGTTGAGTTTTAGTGGCTACCCACATCATTTGATCTACCAGTCTTTTGAGATCTGTCTTCTCTTCTTGATTCAACTCATCATTTTTTCTTAAGGATGTTCCTTTCTTTATGTCTATATAAGATATAGATGAAGCATATAGATTTTGGTCTATAGTAATACCATTGTTTGTTTGGAAATTGGGTTAATACCCAATTCCCAAAATTTGAAGGTTTCATTTTCATGTGTTCCAACTTTGAATATTCTTTTTAATTTTGAGATCATGTTGTTCTGAAATGTACCATTTCCACTGAATATGAAATCTCCATGCATTGTCAGAACACCCATCAAGTTACCAGTTGCATCATGTCAAAGAAACAGTGCTTTGTCATATGCAGTCACTATTCACTTTAGGTTAGTTAACTCTTGATTGACTCTCTTGTACCATGAACGAGGTGCATCATTTAATCCATAAATATATCTTTTCAGCTTTCATACTTGTGATTTTGGACATCTGGCAGTGGTCTAAGAAATATCTCTCCTAACATATACCACCTTGCAGAAATGCCCTGGTGAAATCAAGTCTCCTTCTGCCACTTCATAACAGAGGCTAATAAGATTACAAGACATATGGTTTTATGACTGTATACTGGGTAGTATGTTTTCAGATTATGCAAATCTTCATAGTGATGTGCAGTAATAACTTTCTTATTGTCCCTGAATTTCTCTGTTATCACCGTACATTTCTGAGCCGTTCATATACTTCATGAATTTCCATGTTTTCTATTTTTCTGTTTTTTTTTCTTTTTATTAATTGCATTGATCACATCTTTTTCTTGTTCTTGTTCAGATGTGAGCAAACTACATGTTCTTGACAACTTACTTCATCTATTACTTGGTGTAAAAGTCTCCATTTATCAACATAATCCCAATTGATACAGATTGAATTTTTGTTTTCCATTTCTGGTTTTATATTCAGCCAATGGCTATATTATCCAATTTATTTTGGTTGTGTGATCATAATCTTTCCTTTTTTCCACTCTTCACTTCTATTTATTTTATATTCCACAACTGTGTTTCTACATAGTTTTTCAGTGTTATTTTTCATTCCTCACTTTTGCTATCAGAACTTTTATTAAGTTGTTTTTCATCTTGGACTTATAAACTCTTTGTTTACTTTCATCAAATGACTTGGGGGCTTCCTGTAAAATGCACCTCCATGTCTGATCAGTACACATTGATTTTCCTTACCCAATACTTTAGCAGGACCATGCCATCCCTTGCAGTTTTATCTTCTATAATAGACACTTGTCACCTGTCACAAAGCCTTCATCTGCATAAGTGCTTACATCAGTGCTCTTCAAAGTTTTACACTTGATTCAGCTTCCAAGAAGCTTTTCTTCACTGTATATAAAACATTTAAATTTACTCTAACCATGTCGCTGGTTGTTGCAGATTCCAATGCAGATCAGTCAAAACTGACAGTGTATTTATATTGAACCCAAATACAAGCTCATTTGGGTGATGTCCAGAATGATTTCGGCATTAATAGCTTTAGCCAAGACTATTTCTGGCTCTCATTTCTCATATTTCTAATATCTTTTCCATTACTTCAGCTACTATCAAATTGTGGCGTTCCTCAGTACCATTGCTGAATGGACTTTCTGCAGCTGTAGTACGTTTCAATATTCAACTTTTCATTCATCTGTCAATAGCTTTCATTATTATATGATATTCACATTAAAAATATGTTGTGAATAACTTCTTCACTCTTTTTGGTTTTAATTAGCCTGGCAGCAGAGTACCTAGTGGATGTATCAATTTGGTGTAGAATCCAGTATTGGTTATGTCCATGTTCCTTTAAATTCAGACATACAGTGTCATTAAACTTGCTTTCTGGAGCTAATCCTACTATTGGTTGAAGGAGAGGTCTTCTAAGGCTAACTGAACAAAAATCACAAACATCTTAGAAACTCCTCTAACCAAGGATATCAATCTCTCTTTTGATGCATGAGCAAATTGCCAATATAGTTTCTTAGCCTTCCTTTCTTTTCTCTATTCTAGAATATTTTTCAAGAGCCTCACAATGTAACACTATTTTTTGTGATTATTCAGCCCCCAAAAGCATATTAGTCAATGGGAGATTCTCATGTCCAGAAGTTCTCCTTTGTAATTTTTTTATATCTGCCTAAAATCCAACTGCTATTATTTTTAAACTTCAGTAGCATTCTGCTTATCTCTGTTATTTCATGTATCATGTATTTGTTAAAACAAATTTCTCCAGCAATGGTTTGTGAACATGCAGAGTCCAAGACTGTCTTACCTAGTATCTCCTTCACAAGATTAGATATTCTTATATTAGAATTAGTTATCAATGTTAGATGATGGGAGTCATCATTGAGTAAAGGAATGTGTACCTACTCTGAATCCACAACAGCGTTGATATCATTTCTAGAACTAAAACTAGTAGTCTTGGACAAAATGTTTAGCCAAATTACATTTGAAATAGTGCATTATCTTACTATCTGTCTATCGGATTTTTTTATTTCTTCAATACGTTTTTTGTTTCCTGGTACTTTAGTACCAATTGAAGTTTATTGTTTCAACTTCCTCTTTAATAGCAGGAACAGTTTGGTATTTTGTTGATGAAAACATTTTCTTTCATGTATCTTTCATTGCTGTGTATATTAATGTTACACACGTTGTTCTCGTTAGCTTTTCGTTTTCTTCTGATACATTTGCTACATTTAGAACCAAAAAGGCCTGAACTCCTTTTGGTGAGGTAATTCCAAATTTACATAATTTTTGATACAGCAATTCATACCATACCAAAAAGTCATTTATATTCACTCCTGCTGTTGGAAACTATATATGCCATAGTGTGTTCATGTAAATAAATTTTGTCTAGCTTGTTTGTAATGACTCTTAACCCATCTGTTCAGCCGATATCCATTATTGCCAAATGTTGAACACATTTACATATGTTCTAAGGCAGTGATAAAAATTCTGCTTGGCTTTGTTTTTCTCTTGGTAAATCCGTGAATAGAGACCATTTCTTTATTGCTTCCATTCCACATACAACTCTTCACCTTGCAAAATAGGTAACCATTTTGTAAAAGAAGCCATCTTTCTTTCAAATGTGTTTCAATGTAAGTTGAACTGTAATAATTTCTGTTTCCCAAAAGAAGACATCTTTTGCTACCAATGTAATTTGTTAATACTGCAATCCTGACTCAACACACGTTTAGCTGTATGCCATATTAATTCAAGAACTGATGACTACAAAACAAGGGAGACAACCATATATAAAGAGCTACCAAGTTAGATAACTCAAGCTTCAACATCTATTATACATGAGAACTTTATAATTAATTTTTTCTGGTCCCACCATATACAGGATGGGATGACTGAAAGTAAGTTATATCTATAGTCCAAACTAATGTGTTTTATGCTATAAGAGGGAAATATCTTCTTATATTTAGTTCGTATGAACTGTTAAAAAGTTGAATAAATGCTAAATTTAGATTAATTTAGAATTTTATAGTTCAAAGTGGGAGAGAATATACAAATGATTATGGTAGTTCTTTGTGAATCATGTTAAAAATTAAATTGAATTAAAGAAAAAAACTTATTGAATGTATTTTTTTCCCTCCCTTTTTTTCAGGTCAATGTTAGTAGCTGCCTGTGAGCGTCAAAGTATTTTACTCTTTGATCCTTTCAATGCAAGATTGGTGGGACACAAAGCCAAGGCCCACACAGACTGTGTCAACTGTGTGAGGTAAAATCAATTCTTTAAAATTTTCATCCTCTTAAAATAGATTTGTAACATTTTATTTTAAATAATCAATTTTGTTTTTGTATTGATTAATATCATGTTTATTTATTTATAAATATTATTGTAAAAGTTCAACCTTTGACACAAAAAGAAAACAGTCAAGTATCTATAAAATAAAGGAATATGAATCACTGATGGTGAGCTGAATAAAGACTGCTGCTCTTGTCTCTTCTCCATTTACTGAATGAATTTGTCAAGAGTTGACTGATGTCATGAGTGCATGATTTGTTGTGTCAAGTGACACATAGTGTAAGACAGGTGTTGCAGTTCAGGTAACCAATAATACAGTATTGATTGGATACAAAAATGTTCTTGGTGGAGAGTAGTGTCCATGTAATCAATTCATTACAACCTCCTCTATGTATATAACTGGTGACTAAAAAAAAATAAAGGGATGGACACACACACACACGCGTGTGTGTGTGTGTGTGTGTGTGTGTGTGGAGAAAAGGTAGATATTTTTGGTAGATCTGACAAGATGATGAAAAATAAATGGGATAGTGGATATACTAAAATCACAACAGATTCAGTTCAGAATATTTCGTTGCTAGTATGTTTAGTATATCCACTATTCCATTCATTTTTCATCATACACACACACACACATACACACACACACACACACACACACACACACACACACACACACACACAAACATATATATATATATATATATAATAACACTAACAAAATTTGCACTTTTTCTTGTTCTTGGGCAGAAAATGTTATTTCTCAATTTCTTATGTCTATGATAAAGGGAAAAGACCTACTTTTCTTTTGTGACCTGAGTAATGAAAATTTCAAGTTTATCCATTTTCCAGAACATTCCAGGTAGATTCAATATTGATTCAATAAACATTTTTGTCCATTTTTGTATAACATTAGTATGTAAACTTTGTTTCATATATTGTTTTATTTAGACCATTTTTAAATGAGATAATGTGAAAATTTGTTCATTTTTACATTGAAAATAGATTAATATCTAAATTTCATTATCCAGGGATCCAAGACATAAATGCAAAATTTGAAAGGAATAATGGCCATTTTTTTATACAACATAAGCAATTAAGCAAGTGACACATACTATCCAGGAACAAAATTTATCTTACATAGTGTAATCATTAAAAAAAATCAACATTCTTTCTACTTGTTTGATTGAATTAGCAACAGGTAGATAGGACCACCAATTGCCAATAACTTAAAAACAAATTAAAGTTCCTCTACATCTTTTATATCAACAGTAATAAAGAATATTTGTCTCATGAATAAATAATTGGTTTTATTTAATATGAAATTAATATTTCTTATTTTCAAAATTGTCATGATTAAAAAACTGATTATATTTTATATTTGTGTAACTGTGTAAATAAAAGTACAAATTGAATTTTCTTTTCTCATAGAGAAACACCCTGAAAATTGAGGTCTCATAAAAAAATTATTTATATACTAAAATGGGATATATTTCAGTGCTATTACAGCTAATAAATCAAAAATGAAAGTTTCTCTTGAAGTTTATATGTTCATCTGATGCAACACTGCTTACAAGCACAATTGTGTTAAGGTGTATTATAAAACTAGCATAATGCCTGTCAAAAATGATGGGACTATTTACATATGGATAAGCAGTTCTGCGTGGGATCAGTATCTTTGTTAGGTTCAGTGTTATTCCCTGGCTATTCTGACTAGGATCAGAGTGTTGTATAAGTGCACTCTGAAAAGCATTATGCAAATACATATGCATAAATATTGCATTTTATATATGTGGATTTTGAATTATTTTCAATGCAAGATTAATAGATAGTCTTTCTCTTATACAATTTCTACCAAAGTCTCCAATGTGAAACTTTCAGTCTTGACACATTTAATTCCAAAGAATGTTAATTAAACTTTTTCATAACGTAATATTTCATAACATTATGTAATTATTCTCCTTTTGGAAATTCATGCTGTATCTTCATCTTATCCTCCACATAAAGCTATGACTAATACCTTGCTTTCCAGTAATATTATTTAGTATTCTAGTATTATGTTAAAGGTGTTAGATTATAGTAAAATGTTTTTTTTTGGGGGGGGGTTTAAAGTTAATTTTGCATATTGCTTTTATGTAAGATAATTTGGAGTTTCTCAATTTATACTGGGTCAAAAATTCTGCTGAGGATTATAAACTAAAAAGTAAATTGCATTTTACAACAATAATTTATACTACTTCTGTCACATGATAGTTGTTACACATACATATGAATTTCATCACCTTATAATCACCTTGTAATAACTATTATGGGACAGAAATAGTATTTTACAAATGCCATTCCCCTTGTCAAGATATTTAATAAAATTGATTTTGGCATATGACCTGTACTTAATTTTTTATTTTTGCCTTTTTTTTTTCTCTTTATTTTTTCCCCAAGGTTTCTTGATTCTCGGGTATTTGCCACATGTTCTGATGACACAACTGTTTCTTTATGGGATGTGCGTTTCTTACGACATGAAATCCGGACTTTACGTGGCCATTCCAACTGGGTAAAAAATATTGAGTATGATGCTGATCACAGTCTTTTGTTAACATCTGGGTTTGATGGCAGTATATACACGTGGGATATTAATAGGTAAGGATGAAATTCCTCATCAAATGTTCTGGATATTGATGCTTTTTTATTTTTTATTGGACTGATTTTTTTTAGGGAAACAATATTTTTCTGAATACAAGTAACATAGTTCCCATTATAAAAGATGGAATTACTTACGTATGATTCATTTAATCTCTCATTTTCGCTTTTTTTTTTTTTTTTTTT